>JAQQZR010000036.1:14037080-14081094 GCA_030068235.1 Notoglanidium macrostoma | reverse complement strand
GTCTTTGGACTGTGGGAGGAAACCGGAGCACCCGGAGGAAACCCACGCATGCACGGGGAGAACATGCAAACTCTGCATAGAAAGGCACTCTGGGTGACCCGGGGATCGAACCCAGGATTGCTGTGAGGCGACAGTGCTAACCACCACACCACCGTGCTGCCCTCATTTTCATTTTGAATTTTCATTTTGATGCATCACTAGTTTTAAATATATTGTAGGATAAACTGCAAATATATTTGTCCAGAAAAAGCTAAATATTTCATGGTGAATACTTACGTCTATCTGATTGACGGGTCGTTCTTCCTCTGTCTGTATCTCTGCTCTTTCCCTCATGTTCTCCCCTGTTGATGACAGTTGTGGATTTAGTGTGGCTTTTCTTCTTGGCTCTCTGTTTCTCCTGCCAGTCTGGAGGAGAAAGCTTAAACAGAAAGTCCCTGTAGAGTTTGTACTCCTGCAGTGTGTCCTCAAGCTTAGAAATGTTGCTGAGTGAAAGATGGAAGAACAGGTGTGAATAAGAACTGAAGGATCAACCAGAATGTGGCTTAATAAAGAATGAAATGTTGCTGTTGTTAAATTAAGCTCACTTGCTTAATCCAGCTTTACTTGGCAATATTCTCTAATGAAATAGCAATTAGCTTAGTGAAACTTATTAGTTTATCATTTTTATGTTTTAAGCCAGAACCTTACTAGAATGCATACCTTTTAATGGCCACCATCTTAGCAGTGACCCTCTTGATCTCAGCTACTTTCTCCAGCTTTGCTTTGCTCTCCTGCTCAGCTCTATATATGAAATCACGTACATCATCATACGCACACATGAATATATCTGGTGGTGATCTTCAATGTAATTTGCAAACACAGTCACCAAACCTTTACTACATCTGGTTCAGTGTACAAGTTAGAGGTGACTGTTGTCTAATTTTGCACATTACAGAATAACGTATGTCTATATTGCATATTTTATTATATGCAGATATTAAGAGATGTTTTTAAACAGATGTTTACTACAGATGTTTTTTAAATTCCTTCTAAGTCTAATGTGTATCTTGCTATCTATGGGTTTTGTCCTTCACTGTTCAGAATTGTTTTATTAATTTACCTTTTATTCATTCATTATTTATCCATTTACTTTGGTCTTTTTAATGTCCTTTGCTGGATTTTATTGTGTAGCACTTTGACTTTGACTTATTTGACTTATTGTCTTTGTCTGTTATTGTCTTTTAAATGTGGTGTACAAATAAAGGTGCCTTGGTTTGTAGGATGTGCAGTTCTCTGCATCAGTGTGTATTGGCATTACATTCTGATGGCCTCCACTGAATTCTTGTCATTTTCTTTTAGAAATGTGTTAAACAAGGCAGAATCCTCCTCCAGGAGCTTTTCAGCTTTAGCCATCTTTTTCTCTTCACGGCTTGCCTGCTGCTCTAGCTGTATAATCTCCTGTCTCTTTAGTGCCAGAGCATACTTGAAAAGGGCGAGAGGGAGAATGAGTGAAAAAGAGACATTTAAGGGAACATGCTGAACAGAAGGGGTAGAGCATTTGTTGTAAGTGAACACAAATTTTACCTCTAGGTAGAACATCTCTCGTTTCTTGTTAACGAACTCCCGTATACTCTCTTTTTCAATGTTACGATCTATAGTGGAATATAGTATAAAATATCTTAATGGACAAGAGAGTGCATGAAGTTTTGTTGTCTTCATCAAGCAGGTGTTCTGCAAATTGATATATACATTGTGTCTATGTTTGTTTATTCCTTTTCTCACATTTTTGGCTCACCTTTCATCATGATCAGTTTGGATGCATGGGCATTTTGGGGAAGCTGGACCTCCGTCTCTGATCGGTTTGTGGTGCCCTCTTCCTCTTCCTCCAGGCCGTTTCTCAGTTTTTTTCTCAACTCTAACTGTCTGGCTTTCATTCTGCCTGCATTTGTCTTCTTCTCTTGGACAGACAGACTCAGATCTGTCTGATATTCCTACACACAAGGACCAAATTACTGCATATACTAATATACATAGGTTTCTATTTTTACCCAACTGGCAAGGGTTGTGTAAGTAAAAAGTGGGCTTTACTAACAGTAAAAGCCTTCAAATGCTTTGCTTTTATATATAAAGTGTATTGTAAGACTGTTCTGTTCAAATTAAAATAAATAGGTGAACTGTGTCATCATGGCATCATATGCTATTTTCAATGCTAATTGAAAAAATATAACATGACTTTATAAGTGAGTCAGACAAGTGAGTAGATGGAAATCATAGTCTCATCAATAGTCTATTCACTGAATACACACTTACCACATCTTTTTCAAGTTACATTTTGAATTGTATTGCCATTTCAAGCTTGAAATAAACAAAAACACCAAATGATGCATTTTCTAATGCATCTTTCTTTGTTCTTTGTTAACACTCTGAATCCTAAGATGAACATTCTTTGATGCTAAGAATAGGTAAAGACATATGATTAAACATATTATACATAGAGACATATGATTATACATTATGATATGATTATACACTATATGAGCAAAGGCATGCGGACACCTGACCATGACCAAATCTTTCCTATTCCTATATTTCTATTCCAAAGGCATGGAGTATCAATATGGAGTTGGTCATGCTGGAACAGATCTGACCCCTTTAGTTCCAGTGAAGGGAAAATCGTAAAGCTAAAGCTACAGTACAAGGCATTCTAGACAATCATGTGCCTCCAATTTTGTTGCAAACATTTGGGGAAGTCCCACATTTGGGGGTCATGACATGTCTGTATATATAATTTAAGTTCGGGACCTTTTTGATATAGAAGAAGTCTGTTGTAGGGTTTCACAGAACTGCAGTACCAGTCAAAGGTTTGGACACACCTACTCATTCATAGTTTTTTTTCAGTTTTTTTTGGCTATTTTCTACATTGAAGAACAATCCTAAAGACACCAAAACTACAAAATAACATATGGAACATATACTGTATGGAATTATATGGTAAACAAAAAAGTGAAAAACCCTTTTCAGATTCTTCAGCGTAGTCAGCATTTACCTTAATGACAGATTTGCACACTATTGGCATTATCTTAACCAGCTTCATGAGGTAGTCACCTAAAATGCTTTTCAATTAACAGGTGTGTCTTATCAAATGTTCATTAGTGGAATTTCTTTCCTTCTTCATGTTTGAGACTAACAGTTGTGTTGTATTGAGGTGGTGTTGGTGTACTGTAAATAGCCCTATTGTACAACTGTAGTAATCCATATTATGTCAAGAACCGTTCCACTAAGTAAAGAGAAACGACTGTCCATCATTACTTTAAGACATGAAATATCTTTTAAGTAATAAAAATAAAGGAAAACTATTTAATTAAAAGGTGTGTCCAAACTTTTGATGGGTACCATAGAGTGTACTGTATAAAGGTTTTTGCTATACATATTTTCACAGAATGCTTTCTTTAATTCAAAGGTATTTCTAACAGAAGCTCTAAATCTGTATAATTCACCCTTTCAAGTTATTGGAATATATTTCCACAGAGAACAATTTGTAGTTGGGTTTGGCCTAAGGGGCATAAATACCACAAACCTCAAAGAAGCTTTCGCAGAAGTATTGGAAAGTTAGATAAAATTACACAAGAACAGCTTTGGTAAACATTCTCTCATGTCTATACCGTTAAGAGTGTAATAGCTTTTATGCAGTGTGGTATACTCTTATTCGGGTGTAATTTAACACACACCCTAAAACTTTCATTATAATGTGAGTTATATGTGAATTTTGTAGAAACTGGCTTTCATTCAGCTCGAGGAAAAATGTTGAATGTCTTGTCTGTAGTATTCTCCCATATGGAGTGCTCCTTTAAGGAGAGACTCTTGCAGTCATTAGTAGTTGAAATATGAATATAATGGGGAAAAATATTTGCAAATAGTTTTTTTCCCTAAATAATGCGCTACATAAGAGCAGTTTTGCACCTCTTCTGGCAATGATTCTCATGCAAGCGGTATTGTGTTGAAGAATGTGTTGGGTCTAAAAGAGAATTGCTAATATATATTCAGTGCAGTAGCTCTAGGCAGTGTTATAACTGATCATTAATAATAACCTCAAATTAAAGAGTGAGGCAGTAATGTGTTGCTATCTTGTCTTGTGGAAAATACTGAAACCTGTTTAGCATACAAAGTGCCAATGCTGTGCCAGTTTTATAGCCTTGTTTTACACTTGTTCATTTTTATTTCCCTTCTTGTTGTAAAAAAAAAGTAATCTACTGTGACATTTATTAGTGAACTGCTAATAATAATAATTTTGTGGCTTCATTTTCATGCACTCTTAAATAAGCAGTTTAAATAAGGATTACTGGGCAGTAGAGGATCAGAGCATTGCCACGGAGAAAATTGTCCACAGCATAGCCTCACTAGTTAAAAGGTCATGACAATTCTTATATAAAATACCGAATGTATATGCCTTTAAAATGTAAAATATGAAAGTATTTTACAGCGGGGTTGACTGAGGTAATACACACTATTATCAGGTCCAACCAACACTGCCTATAATATATTAAGCCTAAACTAATTTTAAATCATAATCACCTACTATAATATACAGGTTTATCTATTAATTTAATATGGATTTGAGAGCAATTATTAATACTTACAGTATATGAAGTGGGTATTTAAATTTTGAATTAACCCCAAACCAACTAGATACAACACTAAGCCTAAATTCAACCCTTCAGATAATAAATCCACACTAGTTATTTTCCTGTGTTTATTGCTGGGTCACATACTAGTTTTTTCTGAGCTTTCTCTGTCCTTCTAAAGTGGAAGATGATGTTATCTTCAGGCATCTTAAAGGGGTTCTGTTCTGTTCTGTTCCCACTACGACCATCCTCTACAAGACAAGACAAAAATTATACAAAAACATGTCATGAATGTCATACTAAACACAAATAAACCCTGCATTAAGTTAATAAAAAAAAATTAAAGTAATATCACTTGTCCCTGGGTAGGTACAGGCAATGTTTCATTTATAGCTATAAAATGCAATGACACAAATTACCTTTATAGTATATGACCAATGTATATGAGTAATATTTTTAGGGCCCTTGCGCCAATATACTGCAAGCTGCAAAATGGCTAACTGCACAACGCTAACCACAGAAATGTGACTTTGGTACAAACTTTGCTACAAACATTAGTGCTGTGCGGGAAAAATGGATAGCTTTCCAAAATCAATACAACTTGTGTTTCTTGCTGTACAATAATAAAGGCATCAGTCATCACAATGACTTACCGTTTACTGAAGGTGCTGTTGAGAGCATTCTGCAAGACAGAGTTGTAGCTAGTTTAGGATATACATGTGTTAGTCTTTGCCCAAGCCCTTGACAAACACTCATCAACTTTCCAAGCTCTAATTGAATCCCATTTCTAAGTTTTATTTTTGCAAAAAAATTCAAACTGCTCACATCGAATGTTCTCGAATTTGCTCTGCCTTAAAGTGTTAATGAAGAGGCAGCGCATGACTAGTAGATGGTTATATTTACTGATTAGTTGAAGCTAATTTTTGTACACAAAAATTAAATGGCACGTACAGGCAGTGTGATTAAACTTCATACATATTTATAGTGGAACTACATACTTATTGTCAAAAAACAAACAAACAAAAAAACAGGGTTATAAGGATAAAATTTGCTATCATATAAGATACTGATATTGCTTCATTTTGAACCAAAATCTAGAGATATACTGTACCTATATTTACTGTTGGCCTTTTACCACATTATCAGATAGTCAATCTAACGAAAAGAAATGAGCAGTGTGTTATGCTCCTGCAAAGGAATTTCCTGAAAATCTCATTATAAGTGTTTATACCGCAGCGCTGTTGAATGCTCACTTCTGATTGGTCAGAAGGTGTTGAATAACTTTCTCACAGCTCAGGCAAATCAGAGGTTTATAGTAATGTACGTCTTCTAACATGTCATTGTTTATATAATAAAACAATGTGCACATGCACATGTATGGTGGGCAATCCATGTAAATAGATTAAAGACATGAGTGTAATGGTTGATAAAATTTCTGTTAGGAGACGTTTATTTAACATTGGAAGGAGTTTCCAGTGTCAGTACTTTGTAACAGTCTGAGACAAAACTGTTACTTTATGATACAGTTTCTTCAGGTGAGTGGGGATTTGTATTTCCTTGGTCTAATTAACTTCAAGGGAAAGAAAAAAAGAAAGGCTGGTGAGGCAATGACTGTTTAGCTTGCCTAATGGCAGGAGTGACTCAGTGATTCAAAGGCACAGGCTCTGGGTTACTGATCATAAGGTTGAGGGTTCAAGACCCCCGTCCCACTCAGCTACCACTGTTGGTCCCTTCGGCAAGGCGCTTAACCCTCTACTCATGGCTGACACTATGCTCTGACCCCAACTTCCTGGGCTATGTGAAGGAAAGGGTTTTACTGTGCTGTGATGTATATGTGATAAATAAAGGCCACTTCATGAGAAATAACATACACACACATACAGAAGGGGGTTCTAGTCTCATTAATCGGTCTATTCTTAAAATGAATCATCACCGAGATGGAGAAAGGACAATTTCTGGATTGTAAATGAAATCCAGTTATAAAACGTAAAGTTACACAACATCACAAGTAGTAAACAGAACAGAGGGGCTAAAAAGGCTGATGGAAACAGGGAATGAACGTAAGCCTACATTTCACTCTGAGCCTTTAGGATCAGCTAACAGTAACGTGTGGACAATTGTATGGAAAGCACACTTACCTTAGTCAGTATCTCTGTTATGACGTTAGACTGAAGAACGATAAAGGAATTCTTAGTATTGCTTATGATGTAATCCTTAAAACCTTTCACTCTGCATTTTCAGAACTCATTATTCGCAAACGGCTGAAACTGTCTCCGCGTTTGCGTTCCGTTACCATGGCAACCGAATACAGCAGGTGTTGTCTGTGACCAGCAGGTGGTGCTGCGTCCTAACTCACAAAGCCATTCAGTTTTCAGTGTCGAGCTTCAGTTTCGCTTTTCTCTTAGTGCTGTAATACAGCAGTGACAGATGTTGAGCCATCCATTCTTTAACATTACTCAAATGTCCTGTTGTAGTTTATTGTCATGTCTTTTTTAATATCTGTAGGAGGTAGTAGGTGTATTGGTGTAGTTGGTATTTAAACCCCCCAGTTTAATCAGAGTGGGTGGATGCTCACACATAAATCACAAATAAAAAAACAGCAATAGTGCTGTACCTTCACTGATCACTGACTGAAAAATGTCTGTTGGTGCAGTAAACCTAGTAAACTGTAGCTCTATAATCATACATTATAATTACTATAATAACAGAAGTCATGCAGGTATATATTTTTACCATCTACATGCAGGAAAATCTGTCCCATATTAATAATTAATAATCACCACCATGTACTCCAAAGATGCCTGTCTCACTGTTATATTTGCCCTTTGATTGAATAGACTTGCATTGATGCCCTTTTAAAATAGACTCAACCTCAATGTTTACTGCAAAATACACATATACTTATATACATTTTGGGTATGTCCTCAAGTACATATGCAAACATGCAAAAATAAGAGATGGTTTATGAGTCCTCCATTCCTGTGCAATGAGTGAGGATTGCTCCACTAACCATATACCGATTTAAGCAATACTGATTTAGAAAGCAGCCATTTAAAGGCACACAGTGCAAGGCCAAGGTTGGCTGATGACTAAATGCCATTGATGACTGAGGACTGATTTTTTCTTCTTTACTTTTTGTAGATGTCTCATAAATGTTATCAGTTATTGGTATATCAGTAATTACAATTAAACTTATTAAAACCTGACAAAATGTTATTTTTATATTTGAAATGAGTAAAAAGAAAAAGACTTGGAGACATCCCAAAGCTCTAATGTACTGTATCTAACAACCCTAGCCTGTTTGTCATTGCCAGTAGATATCCCTGTTCCCAGATCCTCACTAAATATTAAACTTTTAAGATGCTATCTTTCATGCAAATGTTTCACATGCTTTCAGGTTCCAGTCTATTCCTGTTGCAGTAATTTCATTCAAACTTTGGCCATGTAGGTGGTTTACTGTTATAGTCTCCTATGAATATCTATAATAATCTAAACAGGGAATGTGTGTGATGGATGTGTGCAGAAATAATGGTGATTGTAGGCAGCATTTTTATGCGTTTTGGCTAGTACTCAAATGTACAGCAAAGCAACCCACAAGAGGCTTTTGTTAATTGAGATGTTTATCTCTGAGATTGTGTGGGCCGAAATAAAATGACTTTGTTTACTTCATATGATCACACAAGTTAGTATGCATTTGTTTCACAGCTGATCAATGTATGTGTTGATGCTTCTCGCATGTGAATATTTAGTGCATGATGTGTGCAATCTGCACAATGTATGCAAATGCTTCCAACAACTTGTCAGGTGTTTTCTTTCATTGTATACAACTTCAGCCAACTGACAAGCACAGCAACATGCTCCAAAATGATCAGACATCATTACACTTAAATAAACAGGCAATATGCTGTTTGCTTAGTCACAAGAAAGACAAGAAATATTTTCCTAATGAGCAAGACCAGTGTCTAAGAGGTCTTGAACAGTTAAACCCCTTCTGGAACAGCCTAATCGTAGCTTTTTTTTTCTTGTTTAGTTTGAGAATTTTGAAATTGAAATCTTTTAAATGCTCTTTGTATTTGTGTAGCCCTGAAAAACAACTTAATGCATTGCCTGAACTGATTTTAAAGTGCCTTTGCCACTCTTTCCATGTTGAAACAGTTTTCTACTCTATGTGCCAGTTGCTATCATTGCTTCATGATGATTAAAAGTATTATACAATGTGTTTCTGTGTGTGTCTGTATGTAACTAGGGCAAAAGGCAACAGTTTAATCCCTGAGATAGACAGTCTGTGATTGCAGTGTTCGAGTAAGGAGCCTTTAGCATCTGACCACTGTAATCCCTCAGTCACAGAGTCCCACAGCCTAACAAAACCCAGAGGACAGCAGCATGATCTGTGTATTAGAAGGTTACAGCAGGCCACAGGAAAACTATAGCTAGTGATCACGATGCAGCACATTTGTGTGTATGTGTGTGTGTGTGTGTGTGCGTGTGTGCGTGTGCATGTGCTTGTGCGTGTGTGCGCGTGTGTGCGTGTGCATGTGTGTGTGTGTGTGTGTGTGTGTGTGTGTGTGTGTGTGTGTGTTTCTGAGCTATTTGTGCCCATTGTAAGTGTGATAAAAGTTAAAAAAATTGCATTTTTTTCCACCAGTGTTAGTAATACTAGAGTTCCATCTGATTCTATACTGTTCTCACCACCCTAATCTACTTGCACCATAGTGTGTATTTTTGTGTGGTGTGGAGGAAGGAAAGGTCTAAATTAAAACACCCTTCTGGATAATTATGTGGATATTTTTAATTACCAGCTTTCCCCAGAATAGCTTTGAGATGGGATGCCTTTACATCACTGAGAATGGCCAAACAAGCCACTTGTGCAAGTGAATTGTTATACCCTTATTAACATAGCCTTATAACCACACAGCCCCCCCCCCACCTGGTGGCCATCTGTTGACAGCAGAGACACCGCTGGAGGTTGAGACCTCATATTGTCTCAAAGCAAGCAACTTGAGCTTTTGCACTTCTAGACTGATAAAATTTTTTTAATGAAATTAAATTTGAGAGACATCAATTTAACAAATTATTAAAGATCAAACAAATATTTAAGCTAAATACAAAAGAAAAAAATCACTTTAAATTACTCTCTGTCTCCAGTAACTATATTTTACCCACTGAAAAAGAAGAAAGTTCAGAATTAAGAATTAAGATGCTTCAGAGAGTTGCATCAAATAATTTCTTAATTAGAGTTACCCATAAAAATGGAGCACCTAAACAAAACTGAAGTAAACTGAATTTTGTGTTGTAGTAGATACAACCAAAACCAGCTGTGTGGATATGAACACCCTTTGCATATTTGATGAAGAATAGGGCTGATATACAAAGAAAAGCAACAGTTACTGTTTGATTTTGGGTTAAGATGTGCTGGTGCTTATGCAGTGTTCATGATGCTTTAAATCATGATGTTTTAAGTCAAATCATCACTGACCTAACACCATATTTCAAAGTGGGTATAAGGAATTTCCCCTAATATGCAGTCTCCCTTTATTAGACAAATATAGTCATTGTCAAAAAGTTAAGTACAACTAACTTGTGTTAAGTATGAACTTGTGTTAAGTGAACACAAGTCTAAATATAGTTCCAGTGACATTTGGCATCAAGTTCAGATGTCTCTTCATGGGGCTTGCTCTCAGGAAGGACTGTTTTTCCTCTGAACAGCTTGATGTTATGGAGTTGGCATTTAATAGATGATTTTACAGCAACAAGATAAAGACCCCAAATATACATCCAAATCAACACAGATGCAGGCACACAAACTTGGTGATTTGCAGGAGCCATTTCAACCCTTGGATTAAAACTATTGTAAACATGTGGTCTGCATTGAAAAAGATCAGTCCACATGGACAAACCTTTAAAAAAGGAGTTTCAAATATTCTGTTGGAGGAGTGGTCCAGGCTTCCCTGCAAGTGATCAAACCATATAGACATTACAGAAAACATATTCAGTGTTATTACATTCTTCTTATTTTCTCCTTAAATAAATTGCAGATGTACTTTTGTAATTTTGATCAATTCGTGTTCTACAGAGAAAAATAATCATTTTCATGAAAGGTGCCACTATCAGTGTCCGTGTTAACGTACTGCATGCTACAAAAGCGTTGCACTTGTCTTTATTTGTACAGCCACCTTTCTGAGCTTGTGTCAGTAACATTTCCTTCAGCATCTTTTTAGATAAAGACGGGAAGGAAAAGATGGAAATGGCACTTTCCACTTCTCTATCGTCCACGCGCCGACATCCAAAACACAGGCATCTCTCGCGCGGTGACGTCTGTCGCTGAGCCCCGCCCTGCGTCGGAACCAACCAACCAGATCGCGCGTACGGGACGAGCCCTCGCGCCCTGCCTCTCATTCTCGCCCCTGTAGCGCGCTTTACGGTCACGTGTCCCAGACATAGTACAACTACAGAGCCGCGTATCTGGCCAGTAGTGTGTAGCAACACCGCGCGGAGGGCTTCAAGGGCAAATGCGCCAGTTCAGCCATTCTTATACATAGGAGTAGTGCAAAAAAAGGGGAAAAATCGTTGGATTTAAAAAACGCCTACTTGAAATAAACGGGTAAGAGGCTCTACCCAAAACTCCACTTTTGCTTCTTTGGATTATATCTGTGTGTATATGTGTGTGTTTTGTGCTTTTGTATGCTGCGGCACGCGTGCGCTGCCTTGGACGAAAACATGTTTACGCTGAGGAGCTGGAGGTAGGGGTATGGTTTCGTCTCGTGGAAGGAGCTAGGCATATTTCTGGGGTTGGATTGTCTATTCCTATTCCCCGCAGTACCATTAAGTGAACCATAATTTAAAAGAATTCATGTAGTCAATAACGGATATATACACTTGCAGTCTTATATAAATCGTTACTTATGTGCATGCTTTAAAATGAAAACTCTATTAAATTCGACACAGAATTGAAAGCGATTTAACACGCGCTCCCGTGCAGACTGGTGAGTGAATATACCATAACAAGGTGGAAACGCGCGCACTTTATTATTAGAATCAGATTGAACTGCAGACTGTTTTTAAATAAAACGACGAAGAGGTGATACTGGCTGTTAATTAGCGTGGTTCATCTTCTGCCTCTGGCATGGTTGCTGATTGAAGTTAATTTGTTGCGTGTAAGGTGAGTGCGGCCCACGCGGGGTGACTGAAGCGCTATTAAAAGTGCTGCGTGCACACCGCTCAGCGTGTTGACAGTTTGTGAGTGGCGCGCAGAGGTTACTGTCGGTCATATAGCCAGGCAGCGGAAAACAGAGCGCTGGCCGTCATGGAGGGGCGCATGTGTACAGCAATTCACTTTTAATCAGCTACTCATTTACATGCACGAATGTTCCCATCGATCCCACATTCTAAATATTAGAAATTCGGAAACCGTTAGCTAATTCACAAATTGCTAAACGCCATTATAAGCAATAGAGCATTGCCTAAGATCACTGTAATTTCATAACACACCATCTCAAAAGTTCTATAGTTTTTATACAACAGTTTACAAATTAAAAAAACAAAACCTATAGCAGAAAAGGACAAACATTTTATTTCAGATAGCCTATCTATGTTTAATTTCCGCCATTTCTTCTACCGCAAGTGGCTTGTTGCTATGCAACAAAGTAACAGTGTCGCTGTTTAGCGAATAAATTAGCCTATATTTTGTCAAGCTTGTAAACTAGTACGGGACACCTAATAGTTATCATGTTACACTGATATCAGTTCTTCGGTGTAAACTTTTTTGAAGGTTCCCTCATAATATCTGAGAGGCATTCTCCAACGAAGTGATGAATTGCTATTCAATCTGTCCGCCATCTAGCGGCAGCAAATTAAGCAGCAGGCCTATCACACGAGAGAGTGCTGTTGTACTGAATCTCGACCGAATCGCAGCCATGCTGATATGCAGTACATCACGACTTCGAGTGTGATACTGCTTTCATACAACAGGTCTATAAACAAGAAATTAATATTGACTAACTGACATTTTGGACCCAATGACCCCTTTTACACTTGGTATTAAAATGCGTCTTAGGCGATATGATCACAATTGGATAGCGCTAAATTCAAGTGTAAACGACCTCCAAGATGCATTCAAGACGCATTCGCTCAAACCACTTGCCACTTCCCAACGCGTCCGCGACACGTACGTAACAGGAAAATATGTCATTAATGCTGGATGCGTTGATTGTTTTGGTAACAGCACGACACGCTAGGAAAACAATGGAGAGGATCACCGATGTACAATGGTTGTAGTGCAAGAAAATAATAACGGTATGTTGTAGGTTACACGTTTTAATATAATTTTGCTCGGGGACCTTTGACCTTCTAGCAGAGGTGATGTAGGCAGTAACGAAATTTTAACAAAAGTGTTCATCTTGGAGATACATGATGTTGGTCTTGGTAGTCCATTTGTGACCTGAATGTTCAAGACGCATTTTAAAACCAAGTGTAAACAGGGCCAATATGGCCTATGTTCTGTTTATTTTTGCTCCGCAAGGAGAAATAGATCCCGAAGAAGTCACACTCACTTTATAGCCCACCGGATAGCTGGATAGCTAGCTCACATTGATGTGTACATTTCCATTAAGGATGCTTCTTGTAAAATTGGCATCAATGCTTCCTTTTCATCTTCAAAATATATTCCTGAAAGGTATCATTTGCTATGTCCGCTTATGACGTCACTAACGCTACTATAGTAACCGTTCCAAACTGGGAAGTGGAATTTTTACGTGAAGGATGTAAACAAGCAAAGTGATACACACAGTAAAATGTCCCAGAATCGTCATGCGAAATATCAGCGCTCTTGGAACGCAGCTCGACCAATCAAATTAGTGGACTGGAGCTAACTCTTGTATAATAATAAAGAAATGACTAAGTAAGTATTTATTGTTTTCATATTTAAAACATGGTACACTTGCACAAGTCTGAGTAGTACTGATATGAGATTATGTGATTGAAATTTGAATTGTTTTATTGAGTATTTTTACATTATCTAAACAATAATGCAAAATTGCTTGTAGTAAAAAATGAAGCAAAGTAATATTGACATCTGATCCTCTCTCCTCTCTTGGTGTAGGTGCAGCCTGGAGCTTTTGGTGTATGTGTGAATCACAATATTTCTTACTTGCTGTGAGCAAAAACAAGATTCTCACTTTACATGAACTCCATCAATTCCCTCTAACCTGAGGGATAGGAATTTACTGTTCACCAAAACAGGAGTTGTTTTTAAATTTTAATAAAAGGGAAAAATCTAGGGAATGGTTGATAATTTCTTGTCAACTGAAGAGAACTTCCTTTCTTACAGCAGCATAGGCTCTGCCTCGCCTGTTGTGTACCACCTATCGGATATGGTATCAGACTCTGGGAGCTATAAGGTGATGCCTTCACCATTCTCAGAAGACGATCTCAGTGATGCATCAAGTCTGCGTTCCTGCTCCTCCCCAGATTCTCAAGTCCTTAGCTCAAGCTATGGAAGTACATCAAGCACTGAGAGCCAGGACGGCATCCTCAACTTCTTGCTATCCCATACTTCCCTTGGTGGTGGAGGTGGAAATAATGCAGGGGTTAGCACTGTAACCTCAACTCCTCTAGCAGGCATCCTCTGGAATTCACAAAGGGACAACATGAAGGAAGAGAACTTTGACTTGCCAATCTGGTCCCCCTCACACATGGAGGAGGCTCCTGCTGAACCTTTCCAGCCCACCCTAGAGGAAATTGAAGAGTTCTTAGAAGAAAACATGAATGGTTTGGTGTCCCTCAAACATGAGGGGAACTCACACCTTGGATTGGAGCTGGAACTGGACCTCGGATTGGGGACAGGAGTGGTGGTAATGGAAGAAATTTCATCTAGAGCTACAGAGACAAGCACTATTGGATCTCAACTTCATTCTAATCAAACTTTGTCAGTGGCTAAGCTTTCATCAAGCTTTAGAGTTGATCTTGAGACCAAAAACACAGATAGTAGTATAAGTATTCAAGAACCAATCATGCAGGCACAGGATGCTATAAAGAAGGAGACCCAAAATAGACCTGTCTCCACTGAGAACAGCACTGCCACTAATGCCAGCAGTGGTGATAGTGGGGTGCCTGTAATTCTTCAAATCCAACCAATTCAGATCAAGCAGGAAAATCAGGGCCCCAGTGGGGCAGCAACTCCTCCCTTGACAACTCAGCTCCCCACCCCAGGCACAGACATCAAAATTGCCCAACTGCTGGTGAACATCCAGGGACAGACCTTTGCACTAGTCCCTCAATTTCTACCCTCTGCCCCCAATTCATCTTCACCATACTCCAGGCTCAATGGCACATCTAAATTTGTGCGGATAGCACCTGTACCCATCGCAGCAAAACCTGTGGGTAGTGGGGGGGATGGTCTTAGTTTGGGAGGATTTCAAGGTGGCCTCCTAGTTGGAGGAGCACAGAAGTTCCAGAAGAATCCAGTGGCAGATCTCATCAAAATGCACAAGTGCAACTTTCCAGGCTGTGCCAAGATGTACACCAAGAGTAGCCATCTTAAAGCTCACCTGAGGAGACATACTGGAGAGAAGCCATTTGCCTGTAACTGGCCTGGCTGTGTATGGAAGTGAGTGTGTGTTTATTTTCACTGTCTTCTCCCCTAGGGCCAGACATGGGGTACCGGAATGGGTTGTTGCTTGTGATTTATTGCAGTTCTAAAATGGAGTCAGATGTCCTGGAAAACTATTGGAGCAGGTTTCATTATTGTCATTATTGTCATAATAAATACTTATTGTTGGTTTCTTTTGCTGACAGTGAACTCAGACAGTGAATTAGGCCTACAGAAAATAATATGTGCCTTGAATTATAACACTTTAAAAAAAAATTTGATACTGCTTTCCCTGTAAGTGCAAATGCAAGAGAACCAAATGGATAGACATTCATAATAATTCTATGTCTTAAAGGGGTTGGCTAGATGGATGGATAGATAGGTACACAGATAGACAGGTAGACAGATACATGTTGTGTGAAGTGCAAAAGAGAAATATAATATGACACTGACAGGAACTTCCCATTGAGTGTAAAATGAAACCGGACACACAGCATGTAGTTCCAAGTCACATGTTTTTGAGTCTTCCCAAGAATGAACAGCAGTGCCTTGTTTGTAATAGATCTATTGTCTTTGTTGTTGTCCATGTGTTCAGGGTCAGGGTGTGTTGTTGAAACAGTAATATAGTCAAGCTAAACAGGGTTACACCCAATCCCAAGCAATAGGACTACACTAGTGAGAATGGTTTGTGAGCTCTATAACTGCAAAAACACAGTGTAATTTTGCAGACAACTGGCACACAACATTTTATAATAATATCTTCACTGAACAAATGTTATTAAGAATCAGTCATTGACATATCTCTGTAGGGATAATAATTGGATTGTAATTTGCCTGCTGTTCTCAACAAAATGTAAATTTCAAAGGATTTCAGAGAACACTGGGAAAAATGTTTTCGGTCATAAAACTGGAAAGACAGTCCATAGTTACACATATAATTTGCAAAAATCTAAGAAATTCTATAAAAATCAGTGCAAGAATCCTCAAAATTGTAGCACAATCTGTTGCAGACATCTCTTAATGCCTGTCTTATAAATACCCTTCAATGTAAGAAATCTTTGAAGAAAGCAAAACACGTACAAGAAATAAAACTCCCATCCCAAATATAGAGCATTGTAGAGGCTTGTATATAAAAGGAGTGTTATCTCAGGGATGAATTCCAACCTGTATTAAGAAATTCTGCAGGTTGCTGTAACAGATTACATATACATCTAACCTCTTATTGCTAGCCACTTCTGATTGGTGATCTCAGTACCCTGAAATACCATAGTGTGATCTGAAACAGGCCATGATAGCTAAAAATGCATGAACTGAAATATTTTTGGAGATAGGAATATATTTTTGGACAGGTGTTTGGTGTAGGTTATTGGCAATGTGAAGGTTCCACTACTGGCTAAATATAGTGTAAATGTTCAGATACTCATCCCATCAAACACCTAGATCATTTAAACCGTATAGAAAACATTTGATAGAAATGTAGCTCCGTAGACGGTGTGCATTGTTGTTAAATACTGTTTTATATTTATTATGACTTAGAGACAGGGACAAGCTCAGGCACAGTTTGGGGAGTGTGGCAGAAACTGTCCCAAGGCTCCTCCTCTTTCACTACATCAGAAAGTGAGTTTTTTAGTATGCTGGAATCAGACTGCTGGAACAATAGGAGCTCAGCAGCATTACCTCTCTCTCTCAATCTCTCTCTCTCTCTCGCTCTCGCTCTCGCTCTTTTCTTATGCTACAGTAGCAACCTGGCAGCAAGCCTGGTCTGACAAGAACCAACCATGAGAGCTCAAACACAATTTCAACATACACCCACATACATGCCAGGCCTGTTTGTCTGTTAATAGGTATCACATCCCTTATTGTCAATATTTTATGAGGTTGCATAATTAGAGCTGGTTAACTAACAAACTTCACAGCTGCTAGTTGTTAGGGGAATGAATCGTGCCTTTCTCTCTCTCTCTCTCTCTCTCTTTCTCTCTCTCTCTCTTTCTCTGTGCATGTGTGAGAGAGTGAGAACAGCAGGAAACAAGTTGTTTTCCAGGCCATGAATTATTAGCAACAAAAAAGGTTCTGTCCATAGACAAAAGACAGGACTAGTTCTTACTAGATTAGTGCAAACCAGTATAAATGGTGTGGTGTGCATATGTGAGCATACATGTTTTTGGAATATCTGATAAGGATATTCAGCTGGTTCCAAGAAGAAAAACTGCTTGTTTACCAAAATTGCAGTTTAAAAAAAAAAAAAAAAAAAAAGACAATCTTTTTTTCCTTTTGCCTACTGAGGATAAGCTTAGGGTTAGGTTAAAGTTAGGTTTAGACATAGCATTAATGATTATGTGGCAAGTCCTCACAAGGATAGTAAGAGTGTGTGTGTGTGTGTGTGTGTATGTGTATAATACAGTGAGACTAAGAGAGAAAGCCTGTGAGAGAGGAGACTGTTTCAGGTCAAATGCAGTTCTGAATAGTTACCATGACTGTGAGAGTGGAACGCCTCCTGATCCTTTGCTCACATGCGCGCACACACACACACCCCACTACCTATGGCTCTCACAGACATAGAAACTATGATTCCTCCTCTTGCCCTCTGTTTCTCAAATACACACACACACTCGTCACAAACAGAAAGAGGGGTAGAAAAAACAGAGGAAAAAAGTGTTCGTCATGGGTTCCTAATATGGTTAATGGTTTAAATTTTTAAGATAGCACTAAAAGGTACTGTGCATTAAGGGTTTTCTTTGGGGGATAAAGTGGAGAACCATTTAAAGTGCTAGATGGTGATTGGACGACCTTAGATTAAGGTTTCACTGGGAGATGTCTTCATGTAATATTTTTTGTTATATTTGTATTGCTGAAAGTTATGTACCAAAATTCTGAGAAAGGCTTTGTGTGTAGGTGTGTGCGTGTGTGTGCGCGCGCACGCTTCTGCCTGCGCATGCCATAAGTGTATGTTTTGGTAATTAGCATATGGTTTATACTGAGGCACCTTTCAGTGGAGTTACCAAGCTCTGAGGGGATGTTACAATCATGAAAAAACCCAACATGAACACACATGAGTGTACTCTTTCTAGGAATTGCCTCTACCCTGTAATGAAGTTCTCTTTCACACACACACACACACGTTTCTATAACAGCAAGCGAGAGGGCCTCTTGGCATCCACAGGAGTTCTAAAACAGGACATTCCTCTTTGCTTTCGAAGAAGGAATTTTTTTAGAATGCCACACTATAAAATCAGATCTCTCAGAAGAGCTTTAATATTTTACTGCCAGTAGCTGCTGGTAGCTGCTTTAAGACTAGGTCTAGGTTAAGTCTTCTTTTGCCAGAATCTCATTCTGAATACTATGCAGAGAAAATAAAACTGTATGGGATTGAAGTTCCATTAACAATCTCTACTCTTAATAAATAGTTTATCATGGTTTATTTGTGTGGTTTGTTTCAGCTTTCTAAAGGGGTTTCTGGAAAGGAAATGGTCCTATTGTTGTGTTGTCGTCTTCTTCTATAGTGACCCATAAGAGTTTCCTCAGAGAGACAAACTTAAGAATTCTCTTTCTCTGTATAGTGTACACCAGGTTTTACGCATAACAGTAACGTTCCTCTGAGAGCTGCATTCGCACTAGCCACAGCTGAGGTTTGGCCCCAAATCCCACAGTAGGATGGACTTCTGGGAGGTTTTGGGGTTTTTACAGGAATACCAAAAAATTCTTTTAATGAAGCTGTTGAAGACTTGTAGTCAATTCAAGTCCAAGTCCAAGTTATTTCAGTTTTGCATCCAAGTCCATAGTCTCTAAGCTGCTCTTCAAGTCAAGTTCAGAACAGAGTCCAAGGGAAAGTGGTGCATCACTGTCATCAACTCTGTTCGACTCTGCCAACTTACAATACATGGCCAATAGTTTGTGGACACCTGACCATCATGCTCATATCTGCTTGATGAATAACCCATTCCAGATTTACTTTCCCTTTGATGTTATTATAACCTTCACTCTTCTGGGAAGGCTTTCAACTAGATTTTGGAGCATGGCTATGGAGATTTGCTCATTAGTCAGGTTAGACACTCATTTCAGGCGAGGAGGCCTGAGGTGCAGTCAGAAGACCCATACGTGGGTGTGAAGGTTGTGTCCACGTACTTTTGGCCATAAAGTGTACATGAATAGTAATACACAATAGTAGCCTATTTTCAGTAATATCATTAATAAAAAAAAAGCTCATGTCCTAGCCAAATCTCGTTATTACAAGCCCTGTGACAAGGCTTACATAAGTTGTAGACTAGGAGGTAAAAATCAGGGGAATGTTGGCGTCAGGATGGAGGAAAGCATTACACAAAATAGGTATAAAATGATTAACTGTAATAAATTGGAGGGCTCAGACATGTCTTTTCATTTTTGGTAGAATAAGTGGAATTAGCAGTCTTCACTCCTCCCACCCACACACTCTTCAAACTGGTCGGGGGAACCAAACCAGCAACCTTTGAGACCCAAACCCGCTTCTCTAACCTTTAGGTCAGAGCTGTAAAGCTGTAAAGCTGTAAAGTACATTATCTTTTCACACACTTTGAGGCTGCAGCATCTTATCAGCCTGTTTGGATCTGAGCTCTAAACACCTGCTTCCAGGCAAACACAGCTGATGAACAGAGATCATGGCTTACTCATTGAATATGTATGCTGATGATTAATTTCTAGGCCTATTAGAATATTTGTTGTGTGCTACAATCTGACATATCTATTGTGCTGAGGATTGGCAGATGGGAGGCAGATGTTGTTTTGAGGATGATCTAAGACCAATTAAGGTTTGACAAATTATATCAGTAGTTGTTTGCAGAGAGACTGCCTTGCCTGAATGACTGAATTGTGTGTCCGTGTGTCCCAGGTTTTCCCGCTCGGATGAGCTGTCCCGTCACCGGCGGTCCCACTCTGGGGTGAAGCCGTACCAGTGTCCTGTGTGTGAGAAGAAGTTTGCCCGCAGCGATCACCTGTCAAAGCACATCAAAGTCCATCGCTTTCCCAGGAACAGCCGGACAGTCCGCACTGCTGCCTGATCCCACCCCTGAACGACACAATGCAAAATCACAACACATTTGACGTGTGTGAATAGGTGAGAGGAAACTGATGGACGTGTATAAGAAGTATCAGAACAAGTATCATGTCTGAGCATTTCTACTTTGCCCTCATATTTATAGTGTTTTAAATTAAATCTCAGTGGCAGAGCATAGACAAAATGTATTGTCATCTTTGGTGCTACATTCTGTATGGATTACTAAGAAGAGCAGATTGGCATTAATACAGACTGTGCTAAAGGGGATAAGTCGATTTGAATAAGCTATGGGGAGGCTTTCATAAACCACACCAAGTTTTGTGAGTGCGGAATGAAAATAGAAGTGCAAAGAACCAGCACAGTGTCGATTGTACATGTTTAATATGTACACCTTTCAGTCAGTGTTGCAAATCTCATTTTTGCTTTTAAGGCAAGCTGTTTTGTAATATGGTGTTTGTATTTTTTATTAATGTCGCCTCTTAAGAACTCTGCTGTGTTTTTTGGCCTTAGTCAACCACAAAGCTCTTATCTCAGGTCTGACTTGGGTGCTGGGGACACCGTAAACCCAGTCTCAGCTTTTCAGAATAAATGATGAGGTTCAAGCAAATGTGACACAATCAGAGAACTTAGAGAAATAACTAAGAGTGTTAATCATTTATACTTTTAGTTAGCACTCAGCAGCAATGACACTAAACGAAATTCACTTGATATTTGTTAGCATATGGAGTATTTGGAACCAAGTGTCATTTCTTTCTGTTTCATTATTTTATTTCCTGTGACACAGAATATGCCTCCAATCTCCAGTGTGTTACTGGGTTACTTACAGATCATTGCGTTTCAAATGCTGGTGCTACATCTGTCTACCCCAATCTCCCCACACGCACCCCGCACCACACCTTTACACAAATGTGAGCATGAACATGAAACACTGTAGCTGTTCCTTTCAGTGAACGAAAAGCGGTCAAGACAAAGTGGCTTTGTTAAAATTTGAGGATTACATACTGTAACTTTGCAACAGTTACATATCATCATGCTTGGGTTTGTTCATGATTGTTCGGGAGGCTGGGTAAGTAGTGTGGACATACCGAGGTGCTTGTGGCTGAAGTAGGCAAAACCACAGTAGTGTTGGTGCCATGTTTTATTTAGTGTTTATTATTACTTTGGGCACTTCTGGAAGTGGGGAGGCTTACTTCCTTAGCTGTTTCATGTGTGTTCTCTTTCTGATCAAGGGGCCCACTGTACATATATAATGGCATTCCTTTCATTCATAGAATGAATTTTATGAATACTTGTTAACACACAGGTGTTTTTAGCCACATCCTATGAATGTATGTAAATAAAACCTGTATGATTTTAAGGGCGGGGAGGCTGAGAGGCAAATTAAACCAAGGGAAATTGTTGTTTGTGGTTGAGATTTTTAGTGTAATCCTATATATGTACATAAGTGTTTCCATATACATATAAGTATATAAATATATATATGTATATATATATTTTTTTCCCCTTGTACACTGAATTCATTTACAAATAAAACAGTTAAATGCAAATAAATGTTTTGTGGCTGTGTCTACATTGTAAAGGATAAAAAAATACATTTTAAATGTCCAAGTAACCAGATTTACCTTTCCTAAAAAAATGACCAAAGATCATGGAAACTACACTGCAATTTTTATATTTGTGCATTACTCTGCTCTTCAAGATCTTGATAATTACTGAACTATCTGTTGACTCCGAAGCTCTTGAGAAGGTAAAACAGCAGTGCAGTGACAAGGCATCATGAAGCTAGTGCTGATATCTGCTTTTAGAAAGTGACTGCAATACAGTCATTCCAATATGCAATTTTGTTTTTTAACCAAAATATTTATTTGTAGTTTCAACCAATGTTCATTGTTAAGTAGGCTTAAATGAGGATAATGAGCTGCTGGTATAACTGCTTTCATAAACACTGAATAAACACACAAAATGTGTGCTTACAAAGCTCTATAGGAATTAAACAGAGACCGTACATTCATATGAGCAAAAACATTCAAAATACAGAGATGATAGGTCATCAGCTTCATTAAACATGAACAACCCCTTCCCACGCTGCCCACAGTGATAACAACCTGGAGACTTTTGTAACTGTTAAAAGAAAATTACTATACATCAGAGTGTACACAACCTTTCTCAGAACATTTGCACTTCCCTCCTCCTATCTCACACAGTGCTTCCAATGTGTGTAAAATTGCTTAGTCACTGGCCATAAGGAGAGAGTCAAAGTCATATGTGAACTAGGAAAGGCTGGTTTACAGCTTATCATGAACACATGGCCTGATTACGGGAACTGTTTCAGGTTGTGCAGGTGGGGTGGGGGCTCTGTGTATTGGGGATGGGAAGACATGTGCCTAATTGCTTTGCATGCATGCTGCAGAGTTGTGTTGGTAAGTGAAAAGTAGAGTTAAAAAAAAAGGAAAAAGTAGTTAGACTTGATCCTTTGTGAAGGAGGCTGGTATGAGGTATTACCTGTAGGGACAACACATCTTCTTCTCTGCAGGAGGAAGAGTTCTGGCTCTTTGTATGTACAGTATGATTACTTACAATGTTTGGGCTCCTTAGATCCAGTGAAGGGAATTTGTAATGCTACAGTATACAAAGACATTCTATAAAATTGTGTGCTTCCAACTCTGTGGCAACAGTTTGGGGAAGAAGCACATGGGTGTAATGGCCATGTGTCGACATACTTGAGGCCGTATAGTGTAAATACATTGTTATAGAAGTAGCATATACATATTCTTGGGGTAGTTTTTTCAGACTGCATGACTATATATTATCCATGGAAATAATATCAGAGGTTTCCCAATCTAGAACACTGTACTACACTATCATTTACTGTGCCAAGACGTAAACACTGAGCTATGCAATATTTACCCCCAAAGTGCTGATCTTGGCTCTATGGTTTTTGACGTGCCAGATGGACTGTTATGACATAAACATACAACTTGTACAACTTTCATCAAATCCATTCTCGGGCCATCATTAGAAATCTGTTTAGGTTTATTAGAACAAGATGACTGAAATTGCATAAGGCTATTCAGAGTGGCCAGGCACCTCCCCCAAAGACTTGAAATAATTTACCATAGAGACAATTTCAACATCTACAAACTCACAGGAGATGCATTAGTATCACAGTCAATCGTGCAAATGTTTTACATTTACCCATGTTTCTTTGATTCAAATTTGTGAAAACTGTGAATATGCATGAGCTGTTTGTGCGTGGGTGGGTGTGCCTGCATGTGTGTGTATGTGTGTCATTCATGTTTTAAACCTTACAAAGTGACTGTTAAATTGACATTCAGATGGTCCTGCAGGGTAATCTGATTATCAGATCAGGCGTGTACAGGGGTGCTTGTGTTTATTTTTTGTTCTGAATTTATCTCTGTGAATTATTGCACTGGTGTATTAGCATATTTCTGCACAGGTGTCTGAGTAAGAAAAAAAAAAAGAAAATGCATACTAGGATGTGTTAGGACCCCATCAGTGGTAATTCCACAGCCATCCGGGCCTACTCAGTAACTAAGGCTATGACAAGCCCAAATGGCAACATTAATGCATCCTCAGCGCCACTGATTCCATATGGATTTGCTACACTACATATCCAAAGATATATCCTAGGATGCACTGGGACACATCATCAGTGATGTTTCCTGAGGTCATTGGGTGTTTTGGGTCTTTCAACATCATACACCCTCGCTCAGGCGACCCAGCCAGGGTTGATCAGACTCTGGATTGTGTTCCAGCAGCATTGGCTCATGGATCAATCTTCCTGATATAAAGCCTTCTGGAGGCTTTCCTAAAGCCATCCTATCTTTGTGAATTATTGTGCTGGTGCATTTGCATATTGCTGCACAGGTGCATATGTGTTTGAGCATCAAAAAAAGAGTAACTCAATATAAATAAATTCAGTGAAATGGTGTTTCTGGCATTGATGAATTCTTGTCATTTATCTCACGAGGATTTTTATGCTGTACTTGATTTAGAAGCTTATAGAGCCAGCGTGAAATGATATCAGAGTGAAACATTAACCCCAAGGTAATATCTGCAGTACTGGACATAACTTTCACTGAAACCTGTGTCCAGCTGATAATCTCCACTTTTTAATCTCTTGTTGCAATCATCACTATTATGCATACATACTTCTTTTTTTATTTATTTTTTTTAAACAAACCAAATTATTATAAAAAGTTTTTCTTGGCAGGTTGTTTATTCATGTCATTTCATATAATAAATAGTCTTATAGTAGCAGTACAGTTGTTGAATGAATGGACAGTAGTAAATGTCTAATCTTTAGCTGACCTTTGAATTTATCCCTTATTAAGTAATCCTGTTTAGTTTTCCATTAAAGTGCCAGTTAAGCAAATAGAGCTATATGGTATGTTGTAAAACAAATCTTGGATTAAAGCCCACTGTAATAAGTCGCAGTAGCCTTTTCGTTCAGTAGATTCAAAAACATTGCATTACAGAGATAGAAATATGAACATTTTCTGCTAGATAATGCCTAAGCTATCTAAGAAGAGGATTTTTGTAACTTATAACAGGGGAACTGTTTAAACTACTATGATCTTAGGCTCATTTGGCTGAGCACTATCAGCATCATCATTTGGCTGGACAGATGGACAGATGGAGTTTCAATGACAGATGCCTCATGACAGACAGGGTCTTCCCAAAATGAGTTTTCAGCAGAATGTTATAATATCCTTCTCAGTCACTGCCAAGAAATCCTATTTTGAAAGGATTTTGTGTGGTCAAGTTTTCCAGTTGGAGAACTTGACTGCACAAAAAGATGGAAAGCTGTGCCTCCATGACTATGCTGAAGGCAACAGTATTAGACAGTATTGAGTAAAAAGCAGCTGAATTCAGCACTATGTTAAGTAATAGGAAAGTGTTGCACAAGTAAGAGTTGTTATTAAATAAATCATTGTCTATTTCTGTATGTTTGAGAATGTTACTCAGACTGTATTATGTTAAAAATAATTTAGTGGTTAGTATATTTTTGTGTGTGTGTGTGTGTGTGGGGAGGGGTGTTGTGGGGTTGTTCTGGGCATACAGTATTGCATGAGACAAATTCCCACTGGTGCCTACAATCATTTAAATGCAGAAGAGCAAGTTAAAGCATATATGCAGAAAATGTACAGAAAGAATTTCATGTGTTTTTGATAGGCAGTTCCAAGACTCAAAATATGGCATGTCTTGTTTTGGCCTGTGTTTTTTATTATACACTGAAGAACTAGCAAATGCCAGAACATTAAATAGAGATTTAAAAGAACTCCATATGTGAACGAATGCATTCTGGGCTCAGTATGTTGCCAGTAAGAGGTTTTTAAAACATACCCAGTAAAGAGAGTCAGGCAGAGTTATAAAGGGGGAGATGTATAGGTTACATTAAAGTAACCTATACATCTTAGCTGTAAAGATAATGTGCAGTCTCCGTCTGTAGACTAGAGACAGGCCTGACAGTGGAGATTTAGGGAGTCACAGAGTGAAAAGTAATAAAAATGATGGACTCATGGGAAAGGTTGGTTAAAAAAGACCTATCCTATGGCTCTGAAAATGCATCAGATTTATGAACCAGTTGTTTCAAATGATTTGCATTAAGTATATCTTGTAGGTCATTACTAACTGCTGAGCATGATTTTTATGTGCTCCAGACCACAAAGATCAGTTTTTTAAAAATGAAATTCTGGATGCTTGTAAGAGAGATATCAAACTGTGCCTTTCAAGCAGATTTCTTAGTCTGAGAGACATACATGGTGCAATCTTTGTCTCTTTTCCAATGAAAAAGGTCCTGCTTTTTCTCAATGAACCACATGCTACTGACCTAGTCCTTATCACTGACAGCTAAGTGTCTGTAAATGTTTGTGGTTGAAAGCAGCAACCAGAGCTGGCCATGAACTGCATGTTCTGTCTGTTTGTAAAGACATTAGCATGCATCAAATGACTAAGAAGCAGCAAAACAATTACATTAGCAATAAGTAATTTAAATGTTCTTACGATAATTTGAAAATGTTATGCTGGAAGTGAACTTGCTCTGAACCATTTTGGTGCTCGAGTGCTCATTACTCCACTTTTAAAGCCATAGCCCGTAGGTCATAACTAAACGATCTCATAACTCACCCTGTTTAAAAGATATTTTCTGGCAAGTTCTTTTAATCTAAAATACTGACGGGCACCTTGGGTACTGTTTGTAAATTTCATATGAGAAGAAAGAATCACACAAGCTCTTTTTTTACTGCCTTTAAGTGGCTGTAGAACAGATTTTTATTCATTCCAAATAATATAATATTTATTCATATTTATAGCCTTAGCCATAACCTTAAACAACTATTATTGTCTGTTCTGCTAACAATTCTGGATAAAGAAACAGCTTTTTAATGCTTCATTATCATAAGCTGCCTTTATGACAAATGCAGCATTTTAATTTTCTGCCCTTTGGTTTTTAGAAATATTATGGCCAAGAGCTCACACACTACACATATCCTGTATGCTTTAATTCATATAAATAGAGGTCTTATTTGGCTCAAAATACCTGTCTGGGAGCATTGCCAGAGTGGCGTTAGAGTGGACATCTTCTATAAAACAGACTTTGGTCAGGAAGGCAACAGGTTGCTTATTAGCCAGTTACTATTAGCTTCTTTATTCTTATCTACAGATTATATGTTTACAACATGTGAACTAAAAAGTGTTACTTAACAGTTTTAACAAAGACAAGAGGTCTATAGCAGAAACTGAAACACTTCTACATCTTCAGAATTCAGGATTGTCTAATTCAATTCAGCTTCAATTAAATTTTGTGCAGCAAAATAAAAAAAGCAATTTTACAGATAATTAACTGCAAAAAGGGGGCACGTTTTGAATAGGAATCTTAATAGTGAACATGTTATGGCAAATAATGTGTAAATGACTCCAAAGGATGGAGAAGCAGGAGGAGAGCATCAGGAGGGTGAGAGGAAACACTACATGAGAAGAATCTTTCACGAGCTTCAATAGGAGTGTACCTTTAAAATGGTGTATATAGTGATCACAGTGCAGGCGGGAACTGGGACAGGCCTAGAGCTGACAGAAAGCATCCTGTCACTCAACTGTCAACAAACTTCATGTGAGAGAATGTGGGCGAAAGCACCAGCATCCCATGTTGACAGTTCCATGTTTATGAATCCTCAGTCTTGCATCTTTATCTGTGGAGCTTAGAAGAATGCCTCCTTAAGCAAGTTGTCTTTCAGCCTAAATATTGAGGCTGTGCCTGAGTCTTGAATACTGACATACAGTACCTGGGAGGCTTTATAGGAAGTTTACTTGCCTTCTATAGTCTTTATTATTCTAGGCACTGATAAATAAGCTGTACCTTATGATCCCTGCAAGATTATAGTAACCAAAAGTACCCTTAGGTAGTGTCAAGGAAAACTATTTAGTCCTTTAGAGTTCAGGTGTCATATTTTATAATCAATGTATTGCTTCTAAAATAGAAAAAAATATAGTTATACTTTCTGTTTTTAGTAAGGATTCACAGACATACTGTATAAAGTTAATTTCCTTTATAGTAAACATTATTATTGACGATCAAGAGAAATGTGGCTTGTATAGTATCCTAAGGAATTGTTCTCAAACATTCATAAAAATGACTATGAATTCAATGAATTCATTTAGTGCCTCCATTGTTATGGATAAATGAAAATGAAATTTATACAACCTGGATGTCCTGACACTGATCCATGACAAAGTGTAAATATATTCCTCTAGGCTACCTGCATATGTGGGTACAAGTGGTGTGTGTTTGTATGTATTCTTGCATTCCCGTAACTCTTTCCATCATAACTGTTGATGAGGCTCAAGGGCATTTGCTTAAAATCCTGCCAGGCTCATATGCTGCATAGTGGTGGAAAATATTTCTGTGGAAAATTAACCACCAACAACCTTGTGGATCAGCATCACAGTCAGGAGTGAATGTAACTATACCGCATGCAACCATATGTCTTGCTTCTAAAGCCATTAATGCATTCATTTAGATATCAACATTACAGTTTGGATTAATATGTAGACTTAATGAAATCAAATTACCTTAATTTGGTTGGCCATGTGATTTACAGCAGAGATATTCTTGCCAATCTTGAGACCTCAGAAAAAGGGAAATTGTCCAAGCCCAAGCAGTAATGGGTAACTAGCATTTAGGTGTAATTTTATATACATTCCTGCATTCAATGTGCATTTTATTGCGCTTATTTATTCCTAAAAATTCCTCTGAAAAAGGAAAGCCCTCTTCTTGGGGGCATTGCATGGCTACAAGTGACAAAAAACATAAAACAAACAAACAAACAAACAAACAAAAACATTCTATTGCCATGACATCAAATGTGAAGTGGTTTTACATTGATTGACATGTGACAAGTGACAATTCATCATAAAACAGGGAAAACATAGAAGAATAAAGAAATACTGGGCAAGGAGTGGAACATCAAGACTCTTGCAGAATGATCAAATGGCCTGGATGCTGGATTCTGAAGTTACCTTTTTCATGTATGTGTTCATGTGACAGAATTTTTGTAACGCATAAGAACGATCTTTCCCAGCCCTAATAACGCACATACAGGGCTGAGAAGGGAATATGGTATCAGGCTCACCAACAAACCTCCTGTTTCAGAGCACTATGACCTATTTTCCTGCTAACCCTGTTAATGCTTGTGGACAAACAGGCAGACAGTAGACAGTATGTGTTTATGTGAAAGAAAGAAAGAACGAAAGAGAGAGAGAGAGAGAGAGAGAGAGAGAGAGAGAGAGAGAGACTATGTACAGGCTTGTGGACCAACATGAGTTTATATGTGTGTGCAGAGCAGAGGATATGGAATTTCAGAGTAGTGTCCTCTTTATTAGACAATAACCCAGTTCCTTTATTCTCCCCCTGTAATCAAGTTGTAATCAAGAAGGTAATAAATGCTTAGATTGGCATCTTTCCAAAGCAGAAAACTCTTTCCCCCTACATTTATTCTATTATTTTTGGAATAGTATTTGTGCAGTCATTATTATTACTTTTTGGTTTTATTTCTGGGTCTTGGTAAGTAGCATTTTCTTTGGATTTTTACTAATAACAGATATAAAAACAAACAAATAAATAAATAAACTATTCCAGAACTAATTAGCTAATAAGCTAGCTGGAAGCCAGATAAGTGAACCAGCTAGTAATGGAAAATAGCTAACATCACAAAAAGTATGTTCAAGCTATATTACATAAGTAAACAAAGTTACACAGGTTGAGTGGTGAGGTATTTATTCATTCATTTACAGTAAACACTTCACTGGTCATGGTTGCAGTTATTATTATTTTACCAGGAACATTGGACACAAAGTGAGAATGCACCCTGGATGGGACATCAGTCTATCTAATAGCACTAAGCACATACATCATTCACAGCATTCACATCTAGAAGCAATTTAGGATAACCAAGCTACCGAATGGAAAGATTTTTAAAGTTGGGAGGAAAGTCCACACAGATAGTACCCCAATCAAACTAGGGACTGTGGAGCTGTAAGACAACACTACCTGCTGTACCACTGTGCAATCCATGTGTAAGGTTTGAACTAATTGACAAAGAATTTTGCCTAGAATATTACATTTTCTACCTACAATGAATGAACATAAAATAAACTTTTTAAGCTTCAGCCATGTCTAACAAGTAAAAATCCCAGAAACAAACAATACTAGATGCAAGTATGGTGTTGGTGTTTGAATTTGTCTTTTAAAATGGCTTTGGGGACATGCTTTAGTGTGTATTATTAAACACTGCTATAATGTTCAAGAAACCATTCAACCATTTTGTTCCAGAAGCCTTTCTGTTATTAATTAAAAAAGAATAAGAAAAACTTCCTCCAACTGTATTCTCCATTGTTGACCAAGAAATCTGCACATTATGCTTTTTCCTTTTTTATAAGGATATTTACTGCACGAAAGTGACTTATGATCATTTACGATAGCAAAGGTTAACTTAAAGTTCTAATCATTTTTGTGAACATTAGACTTCCCTGCAGACCGGAAGTGGATGACAGTCAATTATGTTTGATAACAATTGTAGAAGGGAGGAGAGAACCAAACTCCAATTAATCCTTATTACCTATTTTGGAACTGAAACAAAGCCCCATAGGAACCTGGGCAAAGTACATGACAAAATCCCCATTGTTCCATTAAAATAGTTTTTATTTGGGCCTTCCTGACACAAATGAGCACTGTAATAGTCAATTCCATGCAGGGAATTTTGTTCTGTAATTCATCTGTGATTATGGCATGAGGCTTATCTGTTAAAAAAATAAACAGACAAATAGGACACACAAAAGAAGGATAGCATGTTGTATTGTGGCAAAAATATTTGTATCTCTAGGGGAATTTCAGGGGAAGAGTGCTTGTACAACATACATCTTTAATAGAAAAAAAAAAAACAAGAATTTGGTGCATATTTTTTTTTTATATTGGGCTTTTGAAATCAGCACAGAGACAAAATTATACATATAGAATCAAAAATATACATAAAGTACATCCACTTAGATTATTAATTCTGTGGTGCTGAAAGTTCCAAAATGTCTTTTAATTGCCAAGGCCAAGGTCTCTTAACTGCCTGTTAGTGATCATGATTGACTACAGATGGTAGCTTCTCTGTACACAACATAAAAAGGGTTTGTTTAACTAGTGCAAGTTAATGGGAGGTGTAGTAACTTTGCCAAGGCCTGGAAGAAGACCCAAACTGTCACCCTCAGCTGGGAGGAAATTGGTTTGGAAGGTCATGAACAATTCAGGAACCATAAAGGCACAGGCCTGCCATGAACTGGAAGCTGCTGGACCACTGACTAATCAAGCAAGTTTTACATCGCCACTGACTGAGAGGCCAGTCTAAAAGAAGCCCCTGCTCCAAAATTGATACAGTCAAGCTTGACTAAAGTTTGCAACTGACCACATGGAAAAAGAAAAAGCCTTTTGGAGGAAACCTTTAGTCAGATAAGACAAAGATTGAGTTGTTGGGCCACAATGACCAGAGGTACAGAGGAACACCATACCAACTGTTGAGCATTCTTCATCATAACCTTAAACCATCAGCTAGACGGTTGAAACGTGGACACAATTGGTTGTTTCGGTAGGACAATGAACACACAAACACACACCAAAGCTGGTTGTGGAATGGATAAAGCAGGCTAACCTTTTTAACTAAGGGTCTATGCTAGGAAATTTTGATGAATTCTAATAATTCTGCCAAGAAGAGTGGTAAAATATCCAATCAGAATTCTACCAGAAGCTTGTAGAGGGCTACAAAAAGTGTCTGGTCAAGGTGAAACTTGCTAAGGGACATTTAACCAAATATTAGATGTGCTGTATGTATGTCCAATGTTGATTTTTCTAGTAAAAAAAAAGTTCAAAGAAATTATTGAAAGCCCAATACTGCCATGACATTCATGTCCATGATGACTTAACGTAAACTTCCGACTGCAACTGTAAGTACTTGAGAATCTGATCAGAAATGCCCTCGGATAACAACTTCACTTTTCCCATTACCATAGCTGGACCAAGCGGCACACTGTTAACTGCCATTTTTATGTCTTCTTAGTTTTTAAAGTTCATGACTAATGTGTCAGCAGTGACAGTCATAGCTTCTTTTAAAAAACTCACTGTCAGTAAAGGGGCTTATTGTGCTTGGCGAGTTGCTAACACCAAATGAAGCATATGTACAGCTTTAGCTATCTCACTGAGCTTTATGAGTTGCTGGGCTTTTAAAACCGATTTTAAGTCTTGAAATATTTCTCTCATGATTCACTTTTGGGTAAGAATGAATCCTTGAATTTCAGATGGTAAGTGGTGTGATGGCTCTCCTAATAACCCCTTACACTAAAGCCTGGTGATATGTCAAGCAGGCAGTCTTTTCATTCACCACTATAAAAGCAAATTAATTTCCCCATTTGGCATGGAAATTATATATTTTCACCTTCTTTCATTTGTTCGTTGTTAGTACACATATTGAGTTATTATTAGCTAGCTACATATCTTAACAGCAGGTAGATGTTATGCAACTGGAAAAAGTCATTTGCAAAGGTAACCTAGTGTCATAATTGTAATTGGTCAGAATTAATGTTTTTCTTTTGCTAATCCCTGCCCAATAGCAGATATTTGACCATTGCATGTTTTTGTGTGTGTGTGTATTTTACAAAAGTGTTGTGATCATTGTCGGTACATGGATGGTTGCAATCTACTAAAAATGCCTCAGTGATCAACTGGTAGGTCATGATTGACAGGTTGATGACCATTGCTCTAAGACATCAAGTAAGAATTTCTGGTTGTTTCTGATTGTGTGTTTGTGCCCTCCTTTATGAAATGCCCTAGTGTTTTTATGCAGCTTTACCTCTATCTACCAGTTGCTGTATCAACAGGTTTGTCAAGTTTCCTTAGATAGAGAAAAGAACAGAAAACCTGTTTGCTTGAAGCTCACATATACTGGTAGTTTTGAAAAAAAAAAAAAACCTATAATCAACTATATAAAACAAATTCAAAACTAAATGTCAACAAATAGTTGTTGCTCTCTAAAAAAAATAAATGAAGAGGTAAACATGGAGCAATGGAATAAAAGGAAATATTGGATCTTGATAATTACATTTATCATGATGACTGTCAACAGTCAGAACCCATCAAATATTAGTGGCCGGTCATCTCTGACCAGTCAGCCCATGTCGGCAGGATTCAGTATCATCTGAACATGATGAGTCAATGTCAAAGGCTAATGTAAGATAGTTCTTGATTGTTTACTTAGTGCATAATGAATCAGTGCAAAGCAAGCAATCACTCTCGAGAGAAAACGCACAGAAAATATTACCTTTCAACATTGCTCCTCTCCACATTATTTCCAAATTATTCCAGAAACTCATTTGCAATAGCTAGTGATTTTTGTGTGGCCGAGCAGAGGATTTATGAGAAGAGCTGATTTGATTAGATGTTGCAGCAGCATACATAACCCACCTATGTAGTGTATTCATTCCAACATAATGCCTTTTTATAAATGCACTACTCTTCACCATGTTACTTTCAATGTCAATGCTCACTAAAAACAGACTGTAAATGCAAAGAGCTGATGCAGACTACTGCCCTCTACTGGTATGGAGAGTTATCAAGCTGGTGCAGAATGTACGTGCATGTTTCTCATCAGGCGAAGTATTTACAGTGCAAATTTAATATAAGTGCAAATAAGAGGCAACATTGAGACAGCCTTGATTGTATTAGTCATTCTACATTGGTTTAGTGTGTCACGGTACTACAGTTTTGTGGTAAATATGTGGCAGCTTCCATGTGTACACTGATAGACGCACAACCACAAATTCTTTCCTCTATAAAAAGTAGTTCTGTAGTCCCATAATATGGATTTAAAGCTCAATTTACAAATCTCTCAAAAATGTTTTGGAGTGTTTTAAAAAAATGTTTTGCATTTTCAACTGCCTCAATAATCAGCCTTAACATACCTTCCATTAAAAGTTGATTTTCAAGTAAACTATTTTCTTTCCATTTATGTCTCAGGGAAATATATTATAATTCTGAGTTGAATTCAGTACAGTTACTGGTATAGTGCTATAGTGGTATAGTGGTATAGTACCAACCTAATCCCCCCCCCCATCCCCCCACAGTACATTTGCGTTTTAATGAATTACAAATTGAACGAGAGGTGTGTAGAACTGAAAGACTAGGAGTGGAGGGAATAGTGAAAATAATGAAAGCACTGAGAAAAGTGCTAGAAGATGGCTTTATGTGATCTCCACTCCACCACTCCCACAGGTGAAATGAGAGTCAAGAACTCCACTGACAACCAAACACACAAAAAGATTAAAGGAGACAGAGCACAGGGAAAGAATAGGGAGATTAGAGGTGTAGTGTAGCCTTCTGTGGTTCTCATTCACTTCAGGCACAGAGCAATATGAGTAAGTAAGGTATTAGGTTGAAATGTGAGGAGAAAAGTAAAAAAGAGCTGACAGTACATGCTGGATGAAAGGCAAAATTGTGGTCTATGATGATTTATTTGTATGCAAACCTTTTACCCTGTTGTAGAAAGTTTACCCTTTCCAAAAAGACAGGGATGCAATAATGAGAAATGATGGACTTTAAATAACAAGATCATGCATAACTACACACACAGTATGTTTGCTCATACGTATGTTCAGGCAAATTACTGTCAAACAAAAGGTTTTAAAAAAAACCCACACACTTACACACATCCTTTTACCTCATCCATTTGAGTGTAACTGACTGAATTTTCTCTGACACTATCGCTCAATTGGGAGATGAGTTTGAGCTGTAGCTGAAATGTTCTGTCCTCAGAATACTGATGAGGTTTCTCATGGGAATGCATATCCTTGCATATACAGAGTAAACTGTGACATGGTGCTGACTTGAACCTATAGTGTGTACATTTCTCTGTCTCTTTTCAGTCCTCTGCTATTTCTGTTTTTGAAAAAAAAAAATCAGGTACATTGTGGTGTACTTGAGGTCTGCTTCCTGTTCCATTATCCATTTTCAGGTTGTCTTAATGATCATTAATGTCTTAATGATGTGATTACTCAGTGAGCTACAGCTGTAAGACCTAGGTTGTGGGATCCAGACTCACATTCCTCTCTTTCATAAATACATACCTTCCCTATTAGTTTTGCTGTAGTTTGTGAATAATTCATAACATTGATTCATTCAGCATCTTCTGTAGGCTATTCACAGTCATGGGTGGATCCAGAGTTTCTCTCAGGAACATTGGGTGCAAGGCAGGAATATATATCCATAAAGGACTCAGGGCAATCTCAGGGCACCACACACAGATACACTAATATCATTACTCATACCTAGGGGACATTTAGAGTAGCCAGTCCACCTACCAGTCTGTTTTGCTTCATGTGAAACCATGGCTTCTATTTTATGACGCACCAACACAACTTTCCATGCCAATGAGTCAGTTCACAGTACTGAATAATATGCTTCAAGACGAATAAATCAATGATAAACTAGGAGTTTAAAGAAGTAGTACCTAGAAATACAGTGCAAGCAAGAGCTGGCCTGAGTTTGACTGTGTATGTTGTTGTGTAATAAAGAGTTATCTTGTTCTCCTTAGTGTTTTCGCATTTGTGATGAGTTTGTGTGTGCATGTTGCTACAAAATGGCTGTGGTTTGGGTTATTATTATTATTATTATTATTATTATTATTATTATTATTATTGTTGTTGTTGTTGTTGTTGTTGGGATTTCTCACACTAGCAGTTAATTCTGCGTGCATATAAACTGACTCACATTGTAACGCCTCCCCTGTATGTGTGTGTAATGTTTAGTGTGTGCCGTAATTGTGTATAATTTGAGGCACTCTTTGTAATTACTTCTTTCAATACCCAGTGTTCCATACAACTGACTTTTCAAAACACAGACCAGCTACTGCATTTTACAGGCCAAAAATATTACAATAAAAAATAATTGGGACATGCAGCTTTTCAAAATATTATTGAATGAGCATGTTATAGCTAGAGCTGCTTTGAAGAAAATGCATGGAGAAATCACAACTGTAAATATGTGAGACATAAACAAAAAGGTTTATGCTTAGTTATGCTTGCAGGACTTTCTAAGTGTTTGTAGAACTGGTTGGACACCTCAGCTGAACCTTTAACTCCAGTTCCTTGCACACCAAGTGAGAGGGAAAGTAAATTTTTCTGTGCTTGAGTTTTTCAGCAGTTACTGGGTCATTCTTGAGAGTCTAAGTGTTCTGTCATAATCTGTGAAAGAGCAGCCAACACTGCCACTGTTCTCTGCTCACTATTTCATTGTCGTAAACTTACAAAAATACAGCAGCTCAAATGTACTGAGCAAGTATGCTTTAAAAATTAAGCTAGGATTTTAATATTACTAGTGTTGTGTCCATCTGCAAGAAAGTTGAATTCATGGGTTTAACACATTCTCCCTAGAAGCTCAACACAAGGAGAATAAAATCACACATATTACATTTTCTGACAAGTAAAGACTGTGGATTTTGGCAGCTTGGTTGTGTGACAGTAGGCATTAGATCATGACAGTAGATGAAAGGAGACATGAAAAGCAAAGCAGGAGACAAAAGTGGGATGGGTTGGATGAAGAGGCGTGAGTGATGAGTGATGGGCTTACATATGTGGTGTCGTGACTGAGCATGCAGCTGCTGCTCCTCTCACGTGACAGGAGGAAGTGCAGCACTAGACCTTTCAGTGACTTTACATGTTATGGAAACATGCTGACTGCTACTGAAGATAATGATACTATGCTAAGTGTGTAATTAGCTGAAAGAGTACATAATCCAGTTTTATCTAATGGTGATTGCTGAATTCATCCAAGACTTAAATTAAGGTTAAGGCTAATTTTCATATTTGTAGCCCTTTCAAAGACCCTTTGTTTTGAATCAGCTGATTAAAAGAATGTCACAGAATTAATGCATTACAAACCATCATCATATTAGGAAGTAATGCTCTGGCTTTTTTTCCACATTCAAGCCTACCAAGAATATTACTGGAGCATTTATTAGGTTCGGTTCTGGCAAATTGCCTGGCTAACTTTTCAGTCATTTCAAGAGCAGCTCAGGTTCAGCAAGAACATTTATAGAAAAAAAATACTTCTTGTGTGAAAAGAGTTTGGCTTTATCCTTTAAATGGTATTTTTACAAGTTTATCAGGGACAATGCACTTAGCTACAGAGAAAATCCTTAGTAAATCATTAAAGTCTTTTCGAGTTAGGTTTCTGATTTGGACTTTAGTGTGGGCTGTTTATCCCTGCAGGGTCATCTGGCCAACTAACTGGGCCCTAGTTACGCAGCACATGACCCTTAACAGGAAGAATGCTTTGAAGCTTCACTGAGAGAGGACTGAACGCAGTACTACCCTGCCCCCCTCTCAGCCGTGGGTACACTTTATATCTAGGCATAAGAAATCCTGGCTTGCCAAGGTTTAAAATAGATATTAACACTCTGTCTCATTTAACACACTTTCATTTCAGTCTTTCTATCTCTATTCCTGACTTTGTCCAATAGTTATAAAACTGTTGCCAATTCAGGTTTTGTCCTGGGTCATCCTGCTTCGAACTGTGTGACACCATTAACCCTTAGCACAAGTTATATTATGTATTCTTTAATTTAATTTACTTATCTCAAATCTTAACTAGATCTTGAATTTATTATTTACATTTGTAATAATTTTGCCAGAAAAGCCCTACTTATTAGTTTATCAAGCCTAATGTCCAGTATATCTGCTAACAAGGTTAAAGCTCCTGCTCAGAGGTGACATTGCGACAGTGTGCCTCATGCACACACCACACTCACAGGTCAGTGCACTCATGCCATCTACTAATGCTAACGTTTCCAGTTAGATCATGTGTCTCTCCTGCCGCAGTTTATTCTTAGTGCGTTAAGACTATTCAAGTCAAAGAACTTGTTCTCGGTTCATAAATCCTCGGCTCATAAAAAAACAGATGCACCGTATTTTGAGCAAACCAGAGTGTGAAATACTCTTTGTAGCAGTAATTTCTTATTAGCTATTTCCTTTCCTTTCCTCTCCTCTCCTCACCCAGCACTTCCCAGTGTGGTACATGTTGTGCCTTTGTGTGCCCACATAAAAACCCCATGTGATCCGAAGCTGTGCTGGAATTCTGGGGGCCTCACGTGTACTGGAAGTTAACTGAGTGAATTATAGGGGACATCATGGCACCAATGACAACAAGGTTTCCACTTCCATGTAGAGAAAGTGTGTGTGAATGTGTGTGTGTGCGCGTGTGTGTGGGTGACGACCACGTATTCTGTCTTTAATGATCAGGTAACTTGTATTGACTGCGTTGTAAAATCTCTGGAGCAGCCTAAAGGCAGAGACACTTAAACACCACCATCACAACTTTCAAAAGTGTCAGGGGAAAAGAAAGCAGTGTTATTTGTTTGGGGCAAGCCCCCACCACCCACACCCACACTTCAAAGGAGTGTGGTAATTATAGTGGTTGCATAATTCCACACTACTTCCTTGTGGAAGGAAATTAAAATGGGTCTCCTTCTCTAGAGAAAGTGTGAAGGAATGCTGCTAAAAAATATAACAACAAAAAGCTGTGCATAAAATCACTTCACTGTTGTGTTATTAACAAAGTAGAAAATAGTTACCATGCAGGGTACATTGCCATTGTCATCTTCACACCCCCTGCTAAGTTATAAATAGCATTTAAATAGCGCGTAGTTTATGCATACACGTGGATACATGGATCTACTTTGAGGACATGACATTTAAAATAATACACAGCTGATCTGAGGTTCTTAAGCTATGTGCAGTGTTGTACAATGTCAGCTGGTGGGTTGCTGGAGTTATATGAAGTTTGATTGTCTTGCATGCACATTCACTGCTTTCATGCAGGCCAAAACCTAAAGGAACTGTTAACATCATTGAAACTGTACATACTGCTATAATACACCAGCAAAAAGGTTTTAATGTACTAATGATTTGAAAGTGTTTAAACATTGTTTTCAATATGTCCAGGATCATCAAATGCTGGCCCGTGGCCAGTTCTGGCAAGTGGGATTTCTCAAGCCCCAAGCCATCCCCCAACACATTAAAATTGTGTATAATCTCTATAAATAGGCAATAAAGCATTAAATAATGTCTTACCAACAGATGAAAGCAATACTCAATGTGTGTGTGTGTGTGTGTGTGTGTGTGTGTGTGTGTGTGTGTGTGTGTGTGTGTTAGTTCTTTAATTAAAAGCTTCACTGGAGGCCAGCCAAATGTCCTCCCAGGTATAGCTAAGAATTTTGATATTTAGGTGATTCCCATGAGGAAAACTGCTGTTATTAGCTATTAGCTTGAAAAACTTTGTGCTGTGGGCCATGTGTGGGGCAAAAGTAATGTAGTGAGGGAGAATGTAAGTGAGGAGAAATTGTTTTTGTGTATTTTTGTGTAAAATTGTACAAGTAAATTTTTAATGAAGGCTTTTTAATGAAGGTACCTATAAGAGTAGATTTTAAGTTAGTGGGACTCTTACTTACTTACTTTTCTTCTTTTACTTTTTTACTTCTTTGAGGCTGAATATCAAATGGTGTAAAAACACACACCTAATTACAAATTTCAGTCACTGTAATGTAATGAATTGTCACTGAATATTGGGAATCCTTTTAAATACATTATTGTTTTAAAATGATAGTAATTAGCATCATTAACTAGTTTTTTTGGGGAAGGGGGATGAGTACGGTGCGGTATGACACAAACAATACAGGCTCTGCCAGAATTTGTCGGAATCTGCCAGGTCTACCTGATGACACATTCTCCAGGACATAGAGAACAGAACAAAAACAAGAAAGGCCTCCTCAGTAGTAACATTTTCTCATATGAACTGCTGTTGCCCTTTTACCCGTGTAATACACAACAGGAGTTTGTCCGTGTCAAACGCGTTCTCACCAACTGGAAATACTCTGTTTGGTTTAAGCAAGGGGTGGCGATTAGGTTAAGTGTGCAGGAGGCAGGACATGACGCAAAGAGTACGCTATGAAAATAGCAGTGTTTTGTTTACAGCACTTAGGTTCATAATTTGGCCATAAACAACTGTCTTTTTCCGTTCCTTGAATTTTTCTGATTACTATGACATTGGCCTTTACGGACAGAAGTTCCTGAATTTTGCCATCTCTCCAGTCAGACATTTTTGTTGGCATCTTTGTGGAAATAACCCTTCTTCTTCACCCTCAGATTATTGTATTCATCTGGTTTCATTCCAGTCACATGATAGAAACATCATAACGTGCCCACTCGCTTGCTGTGAATTCTCTGGACAATCTCCTGCTCTATTCATGCATATTCTCAATCACACAAACTTTGTGCTAGTGAGCTGGAAGGGTAAAATCTGTTTAATGTCAGGTCCAACTGATTTCGACATTTGCATTGTCATATACAGATCTTCCATGTAACATTGAGATAAGATCAGTGTTGCAGTGCATGTCTGAAAAAGCACTTGCTCCCCACAAAGTTATATATTAGCACTTTTTTTAACAGCATTTCTACATTCAACCTACATACAATCTCAGTACTTGAATACAAAAGTGCACTTTTCAGTATTAAAATGCACTTTTTAATCTCATGATAGGTATATGCTTCAGTTAGCTTTAGTAGAAATGGAAAGTTAGTTATTGCTATTGGGCTATTGCAGATAAGGTGATCTTCTGGCAGTTCATATTAGGATAAAAAGTAAAAATTTCTGAGTACCAGTCTGCTTACTCTTTTGTATTGTGCATTTTTAGCTATCCACTGCACTGTTTCTGTACAGCACTAAACTGTATTGCACTGTGGTGAACAATCTTATTATGTTCTAAGTTATCAGATTCAGAACTGATAACTTTTACTAGCCAGGAGGAGTTTGGCTCAAGCTGAGCATGTAGCTATATGAACATTACAAAATTACAAGCATTACAAAAACATAAATAAATTGCGAAATTGAAGGTATTCACAACCATCATAGTCTGGTCTAGTATGGGAAGCTGGAGAAACTCCTTCTAAAGTTCACTAGTGACAAACAACCCAGGAAGGCATCTGTTGCACCATATTATTCTTAAATATATTAGTCTCCTATAATAAAGTTTACTTTTGGAACCATGTTTAATAGCATGCTTACCAAAAGCTTTAAAGTTTTAATCTAAAAGTCCTATTTTAAAGCATTTCTGTCTTTTTGGGAGTGGTATCCATCAGGACAGTTTGCTTCCCATTACAACTGCTCTCTTCAAAAACAAATCTCAACCACCATGAAATGTGAATGTTGATCCATGGGAGAAACCTGAGTGGCCAGTGAGAGAATGGTTTTTGTCAGAAAGTTGTTCAGAGGTGCTTATAAGGAACTGCCATGAGAAATCTTATTATTGCAGCACATAAATATGACTAGTGCATGTGTGTGTCTGTGTGTGTGTGTGTGTGTGTGTGTGTGTTGCAAATATAACATATGGAATGTGCTTTAAAAGAGCTCTGGAGAGAAAGCAAGAAAAAGAGAGGGAACATGATTGTGTTTGGAATGGGAACCAGCTGTTTTTTTTCTGGAGCTAATGTAACAGTGCATGCTTCTAAACATCATGTAAAATCTTTCCTTATCAGTGCCGCACAGCATTATTATGCAGCTACTAAATACTAACAAAAAATATCTCCATGACCTTACATTTAACAAGATGTTCTTCATCTTACTCTTTTTATCTCTTTCTGACACTTCTGTAACACTTACAAGGGCTGTATAAGGGAATAAAGACTGAGAGCAAGATTCCATTTAGGTTTAGGTTGCTCAGTTTGTGTGTGTGTGCGTGTGTGTGCGTGTGTGTGCGCGTGTGTGTGTGTGTGTGTGTGTGTGTGTGTGTGTTTGGACATGTTTTGCTATCTTGGTGGGGACCACATGTCCCCACAAGGATATGAATATCTGACAGTTTTGACTTTGTGGCAGTATGATGTGAATTTGGCTGGTCGTCATGAGGAAAATTGCCTTTAATTAAAACAAAACAAAAAGCCAAAAGGCTTCCATTTCAGTGGAAGGTCCTCTCAAGATTAGTACGACATAAATAAACGTGTGTGTATATGTGTCTGCCACTCCAGTGATCTCCTGTATACTGTTGCATGATGGAAACAGTGCCATGTGCCTGTGCTGATGCCATGGTCAGCTGATGATGAGGCCAGTTACAGAATGTTAATTGGCCCCTTTCCTCTTTTCCGCTTCCGTTCATTTTATCTCTCTGTCCCTGACTTATGTACAGTTTCTGTACAATTGATGAATTAATTTTCCAACTTAACCAAACAGATTGTGTGGTTTTGGCTTAAGGCAGGATATTTCTCTCTATGAGCTGATGATCAGATCCTTAAAAGGGTTATAAAGAGAGAGAAGTACATTGTACTCTCTCTTTTCTCATCATTGCCTCACTCAGATACAGTAGTGCAACTCATCTCTTGAATAAACTACTTTTTGACTTAAGTGATATCACTCAGTTGTGTGTATTTTGATGCCCAATTGCTTTCAGTAGATGTGCTTTTTCATTTTCTGCCCACTGTGCATATCCTTATTGAACCAGCATATGATATTTCACTTGAGGAGAAGAGAGAAGGAATAGGATACTTCTTTCCCTCGCCAATAGCAACAAAGATTTTAGTGCGTTTCTTTTGTGCTCTCTTCTGGGAAAGCTATCTGAGTATGTATGTGTGTGTGTGTGTGTGTGTGTGTGTGTGTGGCCAGAGCACAGCAAGGCTAAACAAAACACCCTATTGTGCACTTTTGTATTGTGTTTAATTCTTCCCTCATAGACCTAAGCAGTCTTTTCACATTCAGTTCTGTCTTGGCTAGAAGAAAAATTTTTATGAAACACATCTCCAAATGCACAATGAGGGAACTCTAATATGTTTGTAACACATACTGTTGATCATTATTTATAAAGACTTATATTTGTAAAAATAATACAAATGGGTTTCTTATTACTTTTATACATGCACTAGCCATCCTATAAGGTAAAAACCTCAACTAATAGGAAGTGATCACCATAGAAGCACCACTGACCAAATATTATTTGGGTAGTGGATCAGTCTCAGCACTGCTGAGAATCAGTGACACTGACATTGATACTGTAATTTGTATGGAGTTGGTGCAAGTGCAGCATTGCTGGGCTTTGAACAGTCTGTACTTACTAGTCTATTAGACGTAATGAAATCCAACTCATAGGTGTAAAGTTGAGTACTGCAACGATAATCATTATTTAGCCTTTCAGCAGTGTGAGTTTCTGACCACAGAACTGGATATTTTTGGTTGGTGAACAGTTTCTCAGTAGTGACAAAGAAGCATATAAAAATCACAACAATGCTATTGCACCTGATTCACTTGTGTCACCTTCACCATTACCATGCTATTACCACATCAGAATCATTGCTCAGCTCTGTCCATTGGATACTTATTGTTGGTAAGCTGACGATTCTCAACTCAGCATTTGCATGCCAAAATTCCCAGCATTGCTGCTGTGTCAAACACTATCATGCCACTAGCATGTCAGTTGAAAACACCCAAATAATATTCTGTGGTGCTCCTTCTATTAACTGCCTGGATACTGAGCATCTGAGAAATCATGCATAGGAACAGAGGGACTACAGCTCATAATTATATGCCTCTATATGGTGAGTGTACCTGACACATTGGCCACTGAGTGTGTATCAAGTTAAATTAACTATATCAGTGCCTGTATTGCCAGTGCGGAAGTCACAGAACCACAATAAAGTGTCTATATAAAACTATGACATAACAACTACACAGCTATGATATTTCAAGCAAGACATGGCTTTCAGAGGAAGCCACTGACAAGAGGAGCTGGATGTATTATGGACAGCATAATTGTACTCAGTTTAGTTCATTTTCAGGTATATAGCACAATAGGGATTGTCATAGACCAGCTTTACAGAAAGTTTTACTTTAGTCTAGGAACCAGGCTTCAAATAGAGGAAGCCATCTACTTCTGAGTGACACATGGTATAGTGGTATCAGCTATAAACCTGAAGGTTGAGGTAAGTGATGAGGCTCCCTTTAGGTTCATAAACAGAAATGTGGATGCTAGTCAGTTATACGTTTCAACCTGTCACAAGGAATCACAAATGAAATTATTAGCTTAAAATAAATGTGATATTCCGGATATACACTATATTGCCAAAAGTATTCGCTCACCTGCCATTACACGCATATGAACTTAAGTGACATCCCATTCTTAATCCATAGGGTTTAATATGACGTCGGCCCACCCTTTGCAG
>JAQQZR010000036.1:14004962-14023461 GCA_030068235.1 Notoglanidium macrostoma | reverse complement strand
TGTGTGTGTGTGTGTGTGTGTGAGAGAGAGAGAGAGAGAGAGAGAGAGAGAGAGAGAGAGAGAGAGAGAGAGAGAGATGTTTTCTGTGTTTCTGGACCAAATGATCCTCGTATGTTAAGGATTTAGGACCAAAGAGTGAGGTGTGTGTTATGCTTGTTGCTAGGCAAAGAAACACAGCCAGTGAACTTAACACCAGCAGAACATGAGCCAGGAGTATTCCTCTTCTTTCAGAAGATGAGAGGGAGTGATTGAGATATTGAGAGAGAGAGAGAGAGAGAGAGAGAGAGAGAGAGAGAGAGATTCTTATTCAGTTTTCTGATGGTATGCATATGCATGTATTTGGTGAGCTCGCTGTTTTGACCGCACTCCAGAGAAGCTATAAAAAGCTGATTTCAACTACATCCCTCATTCCATCCTGTCTGGTCTCTAAATTAGAGCGAGATAGAGAGAAAGAGAGAGTGTGCGTGTGTGTGTGTGTGTGTGTGTGTGTGTGTGTGTCAGTTTCGCAGCTGAACTATGTCCTCAAAGGCAGTCTCAGGTTATTAGAAAAGGCAAAATGGTTACATCAGCTGTTCTGGCTTTTTAAAGAGTAACCATCCTGGGCTCTATTGCTCACACTCTGTCCTACATACAGTTTTTTCCCTGTGGCACAACCAGCATTTGGCAACCTGAATGACTCAGCAATAAGGGTCTGGGAGTCTGAGAGAAATTGGGGACTAAGCAGGAAGCTTTCCTTTTTCACATTATTACCAATAAAGTAAGAAAAGAGTTCATGTCTGTAATCATCCAACATCTCAGCAATGTTTTCTGCTTACAACCTGACACCTCCAGCTAGTTAAGGAAGAGCTAGTGTATGAACAGCAAAAAAAAAAAGTGCTACAAAATCAATTTCACTCTGAAGAAGTAAAAGCAGATTTGTGCCACTGTCTACCATCTACACTATAAACCTGAATACTTATCCATTCTTATTTGATTTGAGTTTTTTTTTTTTTTTTTTGTTTTATCACCTTGATTATCATTGAGCATTCAGCAATCGAAATCATGATTTAAAACAAATAAACAAAATCACAAATGGGTTTATTCATAATTTTTTCAGTGTACAACATGGATGTCATGGTTTTGCACACTCCAAGTTCTTAACCACTGTAAGAGGTTCTGTTTCACCGTGGCTGATGTCTTGCTCATGTTAGTGATGGGTGTTGAATGTAGCCGTGATTCAAAAGCCACAGCTGATGACAAGATTGAAACTAATTCATTTTGAAGCTGCTTTTAAACAGTGTAATCATTTTCTTTCACTTTGAGGAGAACTGAAACTAAATAAAAAAGACTGACTGTTGCTAGATTATCTGTGGTATACTTTTATAGCTTGTGAATATGTAGGCTGGTAGCATTAGCACAGTGAAGGCAGAGAACTGTGCCTTTGTTTCTGAGCATGGTGACTCCAATCTTGCACAGTACAGCTGGTTATTCAGTATGAACACACCAATTATGGAGCCACTGTAGCCTTTGCATGTATTTCTAAGATATTTAAATGTTCTGTATGTAGGATTTAGGGGGATCTATTAGTAGAAATGGAATATAGTATTCATAAGTATGTTTTCATTAGTGTATAACTATGAATCGTTGTGTTTTCTTAAGCTTAGAATGAGCCCTTCATATCTACATAGGGAGTGGGTCTACCTCTACAGAGCTGCCATGTTGTGCTGCTACAGTAGCCCAGAACGGACAAACCTCTACCGAGTCCCTTTCTGTATTCTGCATTTTTACAAGTGACTCTGGAAGGAAACACCAAAGGATGACAAAGAAGAGAAAGGAAGACAAGGAAGAAGAAATAAGAGAAATCAGTGTTTACTAGCGCTGACTAGCAAGTTTGAGAACCTACATTTTGAAAAATGGAGGATTATACTTCTTATTTAGCATGTAAAAAGTAAGCGAGTGTGAAAGTACTTGGATGTAAACTACAGGCACCTGGAGGCTACTGTACGTTCAAATACACGCTTTGAATGGGAGGGGTAAGGGAGGGACATTCAGTTGGTTGAAACCTAAAATCCTAATTCTACTTTAAAGCATTTTTTTCTTTAAAATACTTCTATAACTCATAGATAATAAGTCATAATGCTTTCTTATCTAGATTAATTTGCTAAAACAGAAGAATCCAAAACACCCAAAGCTCACACATAGGTTTCATAACCTAGAGTTGGTACAATTACTGAAATGAGTTGTTCTTAACAACCTGAATGTAAATGAAATGCAAATATTCAAGTGAAACTAGGGAACAGCTGTGTCTCAGTTGCATGCGTGTTTTAAAGTTGAAACTTAACACTCCAGGATGATATGTGACTTGACAGAAGAGCTTCATCACAGGGGAAAGGGGATAGAGAATATTTAAATATAGCACTGACATCTGTGTGTGATTAGATTCATGCTCACACACAGTACTCAAGCAGAGTAGAGACAAATAAAATCTTAAATTATTTTGTCAAATTCAGAATGTAGCAAGCTGGCAGAGAAGCATGCCAAAAAAAACCAGCTAATTCTGTAAATATAATACACATGCTCATTTACTTTTCAGCTGTAAAGACATAAGAAGTTAACAAAGTATGCACAGTGATAATTTGTGTATGTGAATGTATGTGGTAGTTGATATGCCAAAAGTGCACACCAAACAATACCCAAATTTACTGTATGCTGCCTCTATTTTGACTTTGCTATTTAGTATAGTAATAAGCAGTTTTTGGACATAGTCAGTAATAACACCAAACATGAAAGAATTTAAGGGAAAGAACACTTTTATAGCCTGTCTGTGGGCAGAGGTGGACAGATGTTGACCAGAAGCCTCTACATAGACCTGGTGTGCATGGCCCCTCAGGGTACGAGTAACACTTGTAGACTGTGTTAAGGGTGGTGTCTCAAAGATGTACTTGCAGCTTCCCAGGATTACGCATTTTGCGTTTACTCAAACAAACATCTATGTCCAGACTGAACCACACTATGTTCGGCTCATCTTAATCTTGGCAGTGAAATCATAAACTGGCTAGAGAACAGGCCTGTTCAGTTTGTTGTGAAACACGGGGCTTTAATGTCATAACGGATTTTATACACTACTGTCAGCCAGATGGAATGAGCAAGGTACAAAAACAGTCTGTTTAACCAGATAAATCAGAATGTTATATCAGAAAAATGTAAAAAAAAATAAAATTAAATAAATTTGAAATACATGTCTAAAACAGCGTTCAGAAGACAATGCAGTACATTTTTGAAATTCTTCAGCCTCAGTTTCATGTCACACACCAAATAGTAGAGAGTTATTAAATACACACATACATACGCGCACACTCAGAGCTTGGGTGTGTATTAATTTGTGTTGTGCCAAAGATGCGGTCATAAATTTTAAGGCACACATGTTTGTCTTAATATCCCTGCTGTGAGGACCTTCCCTTGACATAATTATTAATGCAGCTAATAATATCTACACCTAAAACACCTAATGCTAAAAGAAAAAAATAAATAAAGAAGTTTTTCTTATGAGAACTAGCCACAAGGGAAAAACAGCTATACTGTATTTCTATACTTATAGGGAAGTTTGGTACCCACCAAGATATGAAAACATGCCCACACACATGCATATGCACACACACACACACACACACACGCGTACACATGCAAGCACACTGAAAGCAGAATGAGGCAGAACAAACTGGTTCTGAACTGCCCGTTGTGGCTGAACATGTGGTGGAGTAACGATGGGTTTTATTTCAGTGTGTAGAAGAGTCGTATTCAGAAAAGTACAGACATGCTGGGAAGCACACTCAGAGGTGTTTAGAGAGTGTGTATGACTGTCCTACTTTGGTCTTCCCTTCTTCTTCCTTTATGATTATGACCATCAAACAGGAGTTACACTGTTTAATTCCACGTGTATTTCAAATTCATTTACAACCCATTTTATTCACTAATGTTTATTTGGTTTCTTTGTCTGAATTCAGACTTCACTGATATTCTGTCCTTCTTGTCCCGCTTTTCTTTTTCCCCGTAATTGATATCAACGCTCTTACGTAAGACAATTTGTTTGGTTTTGCTCCCAGGCTCTGATCTCAGATCATTCCTAATGACTGTGGGTATTATTTTTATACCAGTAAAGACGTCAGGCTTCACCACTGCCCCTGCCAACAGTGGGCCCGGTATTGGGTGATGGCTTACCGGCACCAACTAGTCATGGAAGGCACGGGGAGGAATCGAGTGTCAGGGTAGAAACGTGCACTTAGTTTTATTTCCCTGGGCTCTATTTTTGGATTTTCAAACAGGACTTTGTTTTTGATGTTTTATGGAACTTGGAGAGTATTTTTATCACTCACTTTTGTGTAATAGGGAGATGTGTGTTTGTGTATGTATGTGTTAGCACCAGTCTACAAAGTGAAACCTTCTTAACCATGATCACTGACATCATTAAACACAAAATTCAAACCCTTTTACATTTTTAAATACATTTCTTTATAATATATTTCACACAGCAACAAATACTCACATGGAACTAGCATTCAAAACCTAGTAGGGTGAATATTAGGTGGAAATTACTTAGCAGATTGTGTGTGTGTGTGTGTGTGTGTGTGTGTGTATGTGTGTGCGTGTGTTTCCTGGCATCACTTTGACTGATCCTTTCAAATCAGAACCTCAATCCTTCATAGCTTAGTTCTGGTTTAGATGACAGTAAGTTGGTTACTGATCGGGTGTATCAGATTTGAGATCTCAGTCTGTGGTTAGTTCAAACCAGATGCAGAAAGGCTAATAGTTATAACTGAGCATTTAGTCTGTATGCACTTATCTCAAATTTTAATTTATACTTTTCAGTTAACAAATGACCATTACGGCACGTGTATGAACTCACAGAATTCTGTAGTCTTTCAGGTTGCAAATCCTGAAATTCTTTTTCCACTTTATATCATTGCATCTTTAGCTTTCTGCACCTTTTTCCTCTTATTATGTGTACGAGAGTCTGTTAATATAAATGTAAATTAAGTATCACTGTACTGAGTCCAAGTTGAATGGCTTCCTTGCAGTCCACTAATCTTACACTTTGAGGAACGTGGGAGGAGTGTGACAGAGTTAGTGCTGTTTGTATTCCAGTAGCACCGGCATGTGGTCAGAAAGAGTAATGCATACTTCAGCTAATAGAAAAAGATCATTATGGCTGTTCTGTCTTGCCATGTTCGTGGCTGTATTGATAATGTAAAGATATATAGCCCATTACATGTTACCATTATTTTATTTCTTTATTAACCATTTGCTCACTTGCGGGAGGTATCATTTTATATATTGCTTCTTAGTTTGGGTAAGAAAATCCAATGGAACAGAAAAATCATGATATAAATTATTTCGACTGCGTCTGCTGATGGTCAGCTGATATCAAAGCCGTTAATCAGTAACTCTTGGCCAGATCAGAGCCATTGAAAACTACCTATGATATTTCGGACAGTCAGTGGGGAAACCAGTACACATTTTGACATAGACCTTTTTTTTTATTTATTGAAATAATCAATTGCGTATTTCAAAGTTTGGTAATATGCATTCTGATATGTACTTAATGAGATAATGAAGATGCTCTGTGTTACTGATGATAGCTCGATTACTGAGGTCAGCTTTTGCAACATGCTGTACTACATAGTTAATCTTTCTCTAGTCAATGAGGGGTGTAGATGAAGGACAAAGTCCTTTAGATATGTTTGATCTGAAATGTCATGGTCAATCAAAATACACTTTTCCACAGAAATACTAAATATGAGACATTACTAGCACGAGAAACATGATTTTCTAAAATATGAGATATTAAATGATATGCAGTAGGAAAGGGTCATCTTAGTATTGAACATCTTTATCCCTCTTCTTGAAAGAAAACCTTTGAATCATGTTGCATCTTTCTACTTCTTTTGACCGGCAGAGATGGAATACTTTTCTTTGCTTTGAGGGTATGAGCAGCAGACATGACACTTAATTAAACAATGACTGGACATTTTGAAAGTAAGAGAAAGAGAGGATAGATGTTTCTTTTCTCTGTTATTTGCATCTGCAAAGGAGGAGAAAAAGAGTAGTTTACAACCAATTGCAAAAAAATTGCATCTCCCTTGTTTTTTCAATAGGAAAAGGGTAATACATCTTTATTTTACAATCTTCAACAAAAAGGATGCCCATTGAATTGAAATGTATAAAATATAGCAGAGTTAGTATACATATGTCATAGATTATTGTCAGTGAGATCAGAGATGTCAGATAAAAATAGGCTTTGGATGGGTTACATGGGGTCAAATATTACAACTGAAAGGATCCAAAGCCTGCTCAGAGAATAGGAAAGAGTTTTAGAGAAAAAATCGTCAGTAAAGAATAATGAAAAAATATTTACTACATCACATTCAGACAGGGAAATGCAAACCTTTTGTCATACACTATTGGGCCATATTCTGTCTTGTTGATCTAAAGTTTACTATCTTTTATTTGTCATTGGTGTAAAAGAGAGCTATCTAATATTGCATGGGTGTTCTTATATTTAGGTTATAGTAACCGTTATAAATTATAGTAGTGCAAGGACCCTACTGAAATTGGTCCAATTATTATTATTTCAATAAAAAATGAATTGCTTTTTGCTAAAAGTGCTTGAAAACTCACAAAACTTTGCACATGTCAGACATGGCTCAGACTGTATGGTCTCCAAAGCGCCCCCTACAAAATTTCAGTGAAGCAGCCCAGTCACCACATTTCACCTACATGTATGTAATTTGGTAGATGCATGAAACAGCTAGAGATGCTCAAAAAAGCCTCTTGGAGCCATTTCCTAAACCTACAGGAAGTCAGCCATTTTGAAGTTACTGTGCAATTTGGCACAATTTTTGCCATTTCCAGGCAGATTCATCAGATCCATGTCATATTTGGTGAATGTAATCTAAAGACCTTTGCAGTGTTAAATTGTGAAGATTTAGAGTTTTTGTTGAACGGTGTGTCCATGGCACCGTGACGAATTTCTATGTTTCACAATGAAAAAGAAAGTTGCTCTTTCACACATACAATGCCCAATCTGCACCAAACTTCTCATGAGTCCTGGCCTGAACACATCTACATGCTAATATTCAGGAAAGGAATAGCGCTATCTACTGGAAAAAGGAAATGATATATTTTACATTTTGTTGTACTCTATAGCCAGTTGACCACATCCACCTCAAACATGGTCAGGAAAGCCATAAGACCTTGATATTCCTATGTATTGGGAAAACGATGTGCCCCTGGTGGCATGGTGAATTTCGATGTTTCGCCATGAAACAAGAAGTACACATTCTCCAGTTAAATCAAAACTGCACTTGTTTCAAACTTTTCCACTGCACTTGAGTCTCAGCCTGAAGAAAATCATAGAATCACCTGCTGGCTACAGGAAGTATTTACATGCCATTTTCACAGTCTGCTATTTACTTTATATACAGCAACATTATGCATGTTTGCTTCTTGTTTTCTATCGCCACATGGTAGACACAGGAAGCAATAACTAATGTGCAATACATCACATCTGCTGCCATGGACTCCACGAAAGAGTAAGATATTTATATTTCTCCCAGTCTCAGGCAGTCATAAATGTGCGGGCCACATTGAGCAGCATCCTGACGGTGCAGCCGACATGCATGGTGGTGTGAAGGTCTGATCATTGCTGCTTGCAGCTTTAATTTTGTTCATATATTTGACAGTTCATCATAAACCAGTCCTTTGGAACACTATATAGTTTGATCACATATTTTGACTCTCTTCAATTCAGGGTTCTTGAATGCCTGGCTTAGGTGTTTGGAGCTAAAAAAAAAAAAGTAAGAATCTGAACATTCATGTCCCTGAGGCCCAGTTCAGAAGCTACTGGCTTATAATCTATTTAGGGACATCATGGGAAAAAACAAAACAAAACAACAAGAGCTCTTTGTATGTTCTTTCTTCCTTATTACATGTGTGGAAACAGTGCAGGCTCATGACCTTTGGGCAATTAGCACTTTCATTCACCCTCTGATACTAAACCTGGTTTATGATTGCAGTAATATCAGTATCATCAAGCACTGTTTAAACTTATTCAGGTCACCCTGGTGCACTGGCATAAAGAGCCGTGTTGAGCAAGTCAGCATAATTATCTTCAAACATTAGGCAATATCACAATTTGTTCTGGATCCTCCCTTCTGTTCACCAGAGCAAAGCAAATCCTGCAAATCTTATAGCGCAGTAAATTGACAATTATATCAACAATTATTGTTTATCAAATATGGAATGTCATACTTTTTATCTGTTTACAGTTATATGTTAATATTGTGAAATGTCCAAGAAACTAGTTAGTTCCAGTTATAATGTACGTTAAAGTACCTATGAACAGTCATTCCCTTCCCTCTCTCTCTCTCGGTTAAGAAGAAAAGAAAACACAGTTTGTCCTGATTCTGCAGAGCAAAAAAGAACGGGTCCCAAAAGCTCTGAAACACCAACCTTGATTTCAGTGATACTTTATGACTATAAAGTCTGCTATTTAAAAGTCTGCTACCCATATTTACATCAGAAACCACAGTAATAAAGAAGTGTAATACAATATAATTTTCATGAGCATAGTAGCTAATAACTGGTCTAAAAACCCTGCTAAAAAATCAAACTTGGTCTGAATAGCCTCCAGCAACCAAAACACAGGTTGAGCAGGTCAAGCTAGTAGACTATGTCGTCCAGCTGGTAAGTTATTTTTGCCTTTCATCTTCCTTACTATTTTACTAAGTTCATCAATGTTTGAGATTTACTTATCATTATCCTTTATTATAACAAAAGTGTAGCTGGCTGGGTCAGACTAATGGTGGGATCAGACTACACAATACTTTTGTCTTTAACAATGCCTTTAATACGTCTTTAACAATGGTTACCATGTCAGATTAAGCAATCATAGTGCCATAAATTCTTGCCATGTCTTAGCCGGGAGACTGGCAACAATATACGTTTGACCCCAACCAATCATCATTTCTGTCTTTGCCTGGAGGAGGGTCAAGAAAATGTCAAGAAATGTCATGGAACATGGCACAGAAGACTTGTCATACTACAAAGCCCATTCATTGTACCTGGAAATTTGTCAGCCATGACAAAATTGTGTTAATCCTGGCATTAAATGGATTATTCAATAGGGATGTCCATTGTAGTAATAAAACAGACTAACTCAGCTGTAAACTGGCAACACACTATCTGTTTTGACCGAGCAGAAATAAGAGAAATAAGAGACAGGAGTAAAAATTGACAGGGATGTCTGTTCCACCAACAAGTCTAGTCATCCTTGTTACAAATTTGTATGCCTCAAATACTCTTAAGATATAATGAGCATGTTTAGATCAATACCAAAATCATTTTATCTGGTGGTAGCAATGGTAAGTCCAATCAAAACATATTTAACCACTTATTTTTGAGATATTACACTAACAAAAACTTCCTGCTCACAGACTGATGGACTGATGGTAAGAATCTTAGACAGAAAGAAAATATGTAATATCTCTGTAGGACCAACAGGAAGGGCGCTGTTGAAGAAAAACCCTTTCAGGGATTTAACCTGGCTATGACTTTGACCCTATCTGAATCATAAACAGTTCAAAAACATAACGCCTTCACCACCTAGCGGTTAAAAGAGAAAGAGAAACCCAGCGATAGTGAACCCTTATACTGAGGCGTAGGGCCTACTTGTCAAAGCTTGCTCAGAAGAGTTAGTTCTGGTCTTTAGGGCGTGGCTACTCGCTCCTCCTCCCATTGGCCGCTGGGAGATTTACACTATCCTGATTGGTAGTTCAGGCTGTCTGACCAGCCGCAGAAATAAATTTCAACCACTCCCATTGGATCATTGTCTCACACGCGAGGAGGGTCTTCAAGACTTGCAAAGGTATTCCCTTTTCTTATGTAAAGCTAAGTTGTTGTTTTGAATGAAATCGTACTAGATTAATTTATCATATGCAGCCTAGAGCATGTTGTGCTAAATGCATTGTGGGTAAGTAGCAGCTTTGGGGTTTGCAGGACTCTTTCTGGAAAGCCAGCGTGGACTATACAGGAGCCTTGACAAGTCAGAAAGTGAAAGAGTCGAGCTAACGATCAAATGATAATAAAAGGCAATGAAATGATTCACCTTTTTGTTGACAAAAAGTAGTCCAAAATGCATGAAGTAGCTGCGTGCACAGTGTGGCATGCAGAGCAGTTTCAGGCTTCACTCCTAAAATAACTCCCTAGCTTATTTGACAGTGATGACGCTAATGGCAGATTTCCAGTTTATTCCTAGAATGTTGTATTCAGAGCTTCAGTGAAACCGTGCAAAGAGCAAGCGTTGTACAAGAAGTCCCTTTAATGAACCAGTCAGGCAGTGATGCTTACATTGTTGTAGACCGGAGAAAAGTTGACATTAGCTTTTATTCGGCGATAAAGTTCGGTTTGTTAAAAATAACTAAAAATGCAATGGTTTCCATTATTGACAACATTAGAAGAGGTGTAAAGGTGATCTATCTGCTTTGCCGGTGAATAACACAAGTCCACAAGCGGTTCTGTGTCGTGAAGACCTTTCAAAATAAAAGTCATGTACGTCAACCCCACCTATTAATAAACCTCTGTTTCAGTCCCAAACTGTTGAAGAAAACATAATGGGGGGAAAAAAACAATTAATGTGTTTCGATGGTGGAATATAACTAAGTACATTTACTCAAGTGCTGTTCTTAAGTACAAATTCGAGGTACTTGAAGTTTACTTGAGTATTTCCATTTTATACAACTTCTACTCCACTATATCACAGTGGCAAATGTACTTTTCACTCCACTACCTTTGTCTGACAGCTTTAACTTTAGCTCCCCCCATAATGATCTTATAGATCTTGTATGATGCTTTGCTGCAGATTAAACTACCTAGCAATATATAAAGTAATTAAAATGAGCTCAACTTTAAACATCTACAGCAGTAAAATGCAACATACACATTAATGTAGCAGTAATATTAATCCAAAAACATTATATATAGTAATAAAACCCTGATCTGGACCATTTTTCTCCACAATGAGTATTTTTACTTTTGATACTTTAAGTACATTTTGCTGATCATACTTATATACCTTTTAATTAAGTAAGGTTTTGAATGCAAGTGCTGTATTTTCATAATGTATTAAGGTATTAGTATTTTGTATACACTGGTAATTAGTATTTGAATACACTGGTAATTAAACATTTGAAACTGTATATAGGTATGTACCTCTACTTCAATATATGTTTTTAGAAAAACATGACTGAGGCTTTATTTCAGCCTTATGTTGGAAAACGCAAGGAGAAATATAATCATGTGTAATATAACATGTGAAACCTTTTAACTAATTTGTGAAAATTGATTATATGGAAGACATGGCCTGCAGAATTTGAGTATGGTTAGATGTCTGTGATCCTTTTAGATAACTGCTATCTTTTGCATGTAAGAAAACGCACAGCATTCGCAGGAAAGGAAAGATTCCTTGTAGTTGTATTTGAAAAAACAATACAATTCAAAGACGAGTTAGTAAATCAACAAAGCAACAAAATAGGACTTTAAATCCAGCATTCGTTAAATCAAAGGTAATATCTGGTTCAGAAATTCTGACAACTAAAAGTGTTCTGTTTTACAGCTTTTGAAAAGCTAACTTTCCTGTGTTGCACTTTTCACTACATTAAAGGCAATGTGGACAATGGCACTATTCCTCTCTCTCTCTCTCTCTCTCTCTTTCCCCTAATGCCCTACCGATCTGCTCTTTGCCCATTCTCCACAGTAATGCAAAATATGTCTATTCATTTGTGTAGTATGATGTTGGCATATGTGACCTTTGTTTAGAAAAAATTCTTTACTGTGAAAAGTACTTGTGGACCAGCAATGCAGATATATTCTCTTTACACATCATCTAATGTTATCAATGAAGAATTACTAAACAAGTGTAGAAGTTTTGTGATTTTCTTCAAGAATGTACATTAGCATCACTTGTAACAAGCTTTTTTTTATGGTGGAATGTTTAGCAAATATCAATAGTGAAACATTGAGAATATAAATCAATTACAAAACATATACAAGATTTTTATATTGGTGTATTTTTTTTTAAGGATGAAATAAAGTTGTAATGTCTTAGTTAATGATAGACAGAGACCGAGACCAGACAGGGCATGTTATTGAAAATGGGTGGTATTGATGTCAGAGTGAGTCAGGCATGGTACCACTATTTTATCTGCAAGCACCTCACAAGGAGTTTACAACCTTACATTTGGGTGAGGATTTTTAGGCACGTTGAGATTCAATTCAATTTTGATTCCCACTATCCAATGTCCCCCAGAAGAAAATTGCTTCCCTTTTGTGTCTGGTTGCTGTCAGTGAGAGATCTGCATCTAAATTTGCCTCCATTTCTGTAAAGATGATGTGTTTCAGTGTCTGTGGTTGAAAACAATAAATGAATAAAAAGTGAAATGAGATTTAGGGTGTCAAACAATCATAAAAAAAAAAAAAATTGTACGGTTTCTCACCACTTTTAAAATATAAAATTAATTGATTTTTATCCACCTATAGCAGCCACAAGGATTAAAACATTTCTGTTCTGGCTTGTGGCCTTTTCATAATATTTGTGTATTCAAAGGTAAAACTGAAGCTTATAAATTTGAACGGTTAAGTTCCCATGTTCTACTTTCAGTTCCCTAATGTTAATCTGTTGAGAAATACTTTGAAATAAATGACCCGGTCACTTGATGTTGGGGGTGGGGGGGGTTGTCTCTGAATAAATGCACATGATTATAGTTTAAGATTTTTTTTTTTTCAATAAACATTTGTGCATAAGGCTTTATAAAAGCATGACAGAATCTTTCAAGAGACAGTTGCAATGCGTCAAAGAATTCTTTTTTCCATGTGAAGAGACTCTTAGTTGTACTTTTGGCTCTTAGTTTAGGTTTTTAGCTCAGTGTTGCAATAACTGTCTCTGCAGTTCATAGGCAAAGATTTTGGGTGAGCTAACCAGTTGGACAAGAAGTTAAGTATTGCTTCACCTTCCATTTTACTTATACTTTAGAAATAGAGTAATAAAGAAATGGTGCTTGACCTAATAACTCCAGTAGTACTAGTAGTGGTACTAAAGTGGTACAAAAATGAGTGCTTCAGAGCTCTAAATATTTCATCATGCATTCACTGGTTTTTGCTCACTGTTAATGGTTATGGTGTATAATTTTTGGTGCATAAATATCCTGTTCACTTTGATTCTACATTTTTGCTCAGGGTTCCTTTTGGGGTCAGGATGAAGATCGCTATAATCGGTCAGAGCCTTTTTGGGCAAGAAGTGTACAAAGAGCTGAGGAAGCAGGGCCACACTATTGTTGGGGTGTTTACTATACCTGACAAAGATGGCAAGGCTGACCCACTAGGTGAGACTTAAATTCCTCTCTATTCTTCTTCTCATGGTGTTTGCAGGAGTGTAAGAACTGTGCATTTGGACCCCTGGCCTGCACACAGTTGTTCTACCCAGGCAGTTAATTATTAAGCTTTTTAGGAACTGCCTCAGGTGTGCTGGGGGTAGGTATAATTTCAAAATGCAGTACAAAAGGAGCTGCAGAAGCAGAACTGTATAGTATAATTCATTGTATAGTATAATTCAGTGGCTTGGATGACTGAGAACTTTCTTTAACATGGATGCACTGATATGCTTAAGATCCACAAGTCTCACTTTGAACATAACTCGCAACGTGTTCTCTTCCCAGCACTCCGTGAAATAAGAAAGCACTGTGTGTACTGGGGTAACATATGTTTTCGAGCATAACCAAAAATGACTAATAGGGAGTCTGCCATATTTGGGACTGAATTTCTGGCTTCGTAACATAATTTTGATGGAAAAATACTCTTGGTCATTATATGAAATGTAAATTGATATCACTGACTACTTGTTACCTTTAGTTAATGCTAATAATATTTGCTGCTGAGATATACGTCCCAGTTGTCCTATAATATAGCTATCTAGCTAGCTAAAGAACTACAAGGCAGTTTGGCAGGGAGGATTCGCAGCACTGCTGTTTGTTGTACTGCATGTAATGAATTGTGTTGGGCAGTGGATTATCAGAATAAATGAAACTGAACCTCAGAATGGCAGTGATTAAGAAGTGTGACCTCGCAGTGAAATGAAAGGATATGGTGTTGTCTCAAAGATGTAACACCACCATGCAAACAATGGGACTTAAGTACTTTTTCACTTGTAGTCTTGTTGCTGATGTCTTTTGACTGTTATTTATGAGAAGCAGTTAAGCGCTGTTTTGTATCCAAATGTGTTTGTGCACTTTTGCAACAAAAGCTTTTCAACCTCATATGTTCACTAAAATAGATTGAATGTGGCATACTTCAGGTGCTGAAGCAGAGAAAGATGGTGTGGCAGTGTTTAAGTTTCCGCGCTGGCGGGTAAAGGGCAAAGCCATTGAAGAGGTGGTGGCACAGTATAAGGCCGTGGGAGCTGAACTCAACGTGCTGCCCTTCTGCTCTCAGTTCATCCCGATGGAGGTGATAGACCACCCAAAGCATGGCTCGATCATCTACCACCCCTCACTGCTGCCCCGCCACAGAGGGGCCTCTGCCATTAACTGGTCAGTGTGTCTCTGTGCCTGTGTGTGATTTTAATTAACATACTCCATGGCGAATAACACTGCACTTCTTCTTTCACATGTATAGACCATGTAAAATCATTATTGCATTGTTTATAGGACTCTCATCCATGGTGACAAAAAGGGTGGATTTACAGTGTTTTGGGCTGATGACGGACTGGACACTGGGCCAGTCCTGTTGCAGAAAGAGTGTGATGTAGAGCCTGACGACACCGTGAATACCATCTATAAACGCTTCTTGTTTCCCGAGGGAGTCAAAGGGATGGTGAGAATCAGTGCTGGACGTTACCGCAACCATAATTTAAATAATGAACTCAATATTGGTGTCCTAGTGATACTTAAAATATCTTCCTAATATAAGACCTGTACCACAGAATATAGTTTTGCAAAGATTTCGTTAATACGGCAACAAAGTAGTGAAGCCAGAATAATAAATTTATGAGGAAAGCAATCAAAATAAAAAGGTAAATGAAATCACTGGCTACTTATTGTACGTCTTGATACCAACTGCATACTTTATTATACTCAGCCATACCACTCACTTTTGTTATGTCATAATAGAATATCATAATAAAATACTGACTGTGCAAGCAGAAGACATTGCATTGACAAATTCCTGCTCTTGCTGTTCTCTTCGTATGTGTTGACACCTTTTGTGACTTTGAGATTCCGTGTGTGTATGTGTAAGGTGGAGGCAGTGCAGTTAATTGCAGAAGGGAAAGCTGCTAAAATCAAGCAGCCAGAGGAAGGAGCCACCTATGAGTGCATTCAGAAAAAGGACAACGCAAAGGTGGGCAATTATCATTGTTTTAACACCGAACATACTGTAGTTAATACCCACAACACAACACTTAAGCTTATTCAGTGGAGTGCTTGTGTTGAACAAAGGTGGATTGTGTGCACGTTGGTATATGTTTGTGTAGATTGATTGGAACCAGTCTGCAGAAGCCATTCATAACTGGATCAGAGGAAATGATAAAGTTCCTGGAGCCTGGGCAGAGGTTGATGGAAAGGTTTGTCACGTCATACCCACATTTTGTGCTTTTATTGAGCCACACTATAGTATTAATATACCAGAAACTTTTTGACCAAGGCTTCATCCATCAAAGGTTACATTTAAAAAAAATATTCGGCATACTAGAAAATCCTGTTAAATAAACGCATCACCCACACACTGACCAAACATCAAATATTTGCATTCTGCTAAAATATGCTGAGTAACGGTTAGTTAGCAGGATTTTCTCTACTTTCTTTCCCTCCTTATAGAATGTGACGTTCTATGGTTCAACATTAGTGGATACTGGCTCCACAGCTACAGGGCAACCTTTGGAGATCCCTGGAGCAAGTCAGCCAGGTCTGGTCAACAAGAACGGCTTGATTCTGTTTGGCAACGATGGCAAGGCGGTGAGAACACACAGAATAATGCTAGTAGAATTTAAAGTTATATATTCTGCTCATGATTAAAAGGCGACCTTTCACATTTTCAATGCATTTTTCTATGAAGGCTGTTTTCCTTTACAAAAAAACAAAATGACATGCACTCAAGGATATATGTTTGGATAATCACAAATGAGTATGCTTCAGTTACATAAATAGCAAAGCCTTTAAATGCAACCTCAGCCAGAAAAACACAACATTCTCACTTTTCTTCAAGCAGAGCAGAATGCAATTATCTCAGTTCATCAGGCCGTGATAAAGCTGCACTCGGCTCATCTTGACCATATTGGCTGGCCGCAGTGCGTCCCTACATGAGCTGGACTTTATTCCTGCTTTGGCTGAAACAGCTCTTTGTTTTAAGCTCACAGAATCACCTAGTGAGGGCAAGAGAAGAGGAATGAATAGTGGATGTGGTTGGAAACTAAGAGACCAGCACCAAGTAGAGCGAAATAAAGGAAGAACTGAATAATAGAGTGAGATGCAGTACTGAAGATGGAGTTAAAGCACATGCATTATGCAGTACACATTGCGTGATACTCAGTGTTGCTCTTGAGGTTTGTGTAGTTGAGCACACCATATAGATGCGATTGTGTGTATTTGTGTTTTTATAGCTGCTGGTGAAGAACCTGCAGTTTGATGATGGGAAGATGATTGCAGCTGCTCAGTATTTCAAGGCTGCCTCCAGCACTGCAGTGGAGCTCACGGAGGAGGAGAAGAGCTTTGCTGAGCAGATGAGGGTGAGACACTGAAACTCAGAAATTCACTCTGCAGCTACTGAACTAGAAGCCTCATATTTCACCAGTGCAAAAACATGACTGGCATTTCATTCTGAAGAGCTGAGTAAATTGCTTTAGCTGCTGTATGTAATATCAGCTTCATTTTAATGATGCACTATCACTTTTTTAATTTTAACATGAACTTTAATCAGTAATCTGTGTTCTCTGTCTCTGCTATCAGAACAGGTATATGATAGATGTATGATACCTTGTTGCAAGATGGATAAAATATGATCTCATTAACCAGCATAGGCTTACAACACACAATTTGTAGTGACCTGCACATGTGATGTAAGAGAGTGGAGCAAAGTGTCTTTTGTCTAATTTTGTGTGTATGTGTGTATCCAGGTGGTCTGGAAGAGCATTTTGGCTAATGTTGAGGTGATTGATGACTCCATTGACTTTTTTAAGTCTGGTGCTGCCTCTATGGATGTTGTCAGGTAAACACATTTTAGTGTTCATTTAAGTGGAGCACACCAACTCTCATGCTAATAATAATAATAATAATAATAATAATTTAATACCTATTTGTTCATTTCTTCCATCTGTATAAACTGGTTTCTATCGGTCTTTGTGTCTGTTTTTCTGCTGCAGACTGGTGGAGGAGGTGAAGTTGAGGGCCAGCCAGCTGCAGCTACAGAACGAGGATGTTTACATGGCCACCACCTTTCAGGAGTTCATCCAGATGTGTGTGCGGAAGCTGAGAGGAGAGGATGCTGAAGAAGAACTTGTTGTAGACTATGTGAGGGTTTAACATTCCTCTAGAGTTTAAACCTTTTTCCTATTTCATGCTGAATTTCTATGAACGCCACACTGAACATTTCCATTTAACCCACTATGTTGCAGGTAGAGATGAATATCAACAACATGACTATCCGAATGCCTCACCAACTCTTTATAAATGGAGAATTTGTGGATGCTGAAGGAGGAAAAACCTACAAGACTATTAACCCTACAACTACAGAGGTAGTGTGTGAAGATTCATAGCAGAAGAGATGTGGGAGCTGCTATGTATTCTGGGCACTGAGGCTGCAGCTCTTTTCCTTGTGAATAGGACTTCATAAAAGCTCTATTGTGATTATAGATAATGCTCAGTGTCCAAGTCTTGCTTTTTTTGTGACAAGTGGCAGCCACCATTTGAGGTGTTTTTTAAATTGAGATGAAACTTCTCACGCTCCTGTACTCCCATTTAACATATCCTTTATTTCTCTTAAATGTGGTTGTTATTTGAATTTTGCAATCCTCACCACCCACTCGTTTTCCCACACATTGTCACGGCACATATTTAATAACTGTTCTTTTTCTCTCTCTCTCGTTCTCTTTTATTCTCTGTCTCTCTCCTTCTTTATTCTTTATAGCCGATCTGCGATGTATCTCTAGCTCAGATCTCAGATGTGGAGAAAGCTGTAGCAGCAGCAAAAGAGGCATTTGAGAATGGCGAGTGGGGCAAAATGAACCCCAGAGACCGGGGCAGACTCCTCTACAAGTGAGAGAATACACAATTAAAATGAGGTTTCCTTGATCGATCTAAAAATTCACAAATGCATTCCAGTCTCAGTGTTCCCTGCAAACAATATGTTAGTTAATGTGAGCAAATATGTGTGTGTGTGTGTGTGTGTGTGTGTGTGTGTGTGTGTGTGTGTGTGTGTGTGT
>JAQQZR010000036.1:13978508-14002130 GCA_030068235.1 Notoglanidium macrostoma | reverse complement strand
TGTGTGTGTGTGTGTGTGTGTGTGTGTGTGTGTGTGTGTGTGTGTGTGTGTGTGTGTGTGTGTGTGTGAGATGGAGGACCAGCATTCAAGGCAGCTTCTGAATGGATGACATATTAACTGAAATATGGCAGGCGTTAATTAAAAAAAAAAATAAAAAATCTGTGCAATACCTTGCCCCACATGATTTGCTCTTTTTGTGTGTGTGTCAATACACACTGTGTTGCATACAATCGCAAGCCATGTTTGTTTTTGCTATCATGAGCAGTGCTCATGCTTTTCAAAAGTATTGTGTGTTCAGTTTGGTAATGAGTGTGCTTAAGTTGGGTAATTTATGAGTTGGTAATTCGGTATTTTCTTGTCGGCATTAGGTACACAATTTTTCATAAAAAAAAAAAAACCAAACTTTTCAGAATTTGTTCAGATTACATACAAGACTTTACCAAAACTTTAATATTAAGATTGGATATTTGTAGGTTAAAGACAGGATTGGGTGTCTTTATTGTATTGTGTATTGTATGTCTTAATGTCTTTCTAAAAACTGAATGAAGAGTACTTGTCCTTGAGAATGTGATTATCCCTCTCAACATGTACACGCATGTTTCAGGCTCTCTGGTTGGTCAACGTTTGTCTGACCACCCTGACGTGCGCAAACTGGGCTTCACTGGTTCCACTGAGATTGGCAAACAGATCATGAAGAGGTCAGTGAACTCTGACCTTCAGCTACAAACATGGCTCACAGTGCTGCGTTTATGATTTAGCTGTTGGTGTGTGTGTGTTGCAGCTGCGCGATCAGTAACGTGAAGAAGGTCTCTCTGGAGTTGGGTGGTAAATCCCCTCTGATTATTTTCAGTGACTGTGACCTGGACAAAGCTGTCAGAATGGTCAGAGCGCCTCTCTGCTCACTTCACCTATGAAATAAATATTTCTGTGTTATGAAAGTGGTTATAATGAATTATCTTATGTGGTGATGTCCTGTTCAGAATGCAGCTTGTTAAGAACAAAAGTTTTAACACCGCTATTGTCTCTTGGCCTCTGTACAGGGAATGAGTTCAGTGTTCTTCAACAAGGGGGAGAACTGCATCGCAGCTGGCAGGCTATTTGTAGAAGACTCTCTGCATGATACATTTGTCCAAAGAGTGGTAAGATAGAAGTGAACATTTTTTCCTAACCTTTAACATGTATTATACAACTTGTATTGTACCATCAGCTCCAGAATTATTGGCACCCCTGGTAAAAATAGCTTAAAGTGCTAACCCTTTTAAGTGTCCAGAGTGTCCAATAAGGTAGGTTCATGATTTATCAAGTATTCACTTTCAGCACATTGAGTCTGAGTATCTCATTTGATTGACATGAGCACTTGATAATTTTCTCATTCTGACAGATTATACGATAAATGACACCAATGTTGTAATTAGTGAACTACTATTTAATTAAGCCTAGGTAAGAAAAAGTTCTGTAGTAGTGCTGATTAAAATGCTGCAAATAAATATTTTAAATATATATCTCATATTTTTAAAATTTTAAACTAATTGAATAATCAAGGAAAAAAAACCAACAGATTCGATTATAAAAATGACAAGAATTAAAAATAAGAATGATAGACTACATGCACGCTTCATGAGTCTCACAACACCACTCTGGTCTCGAGTGAAATCAGAGCTAATCATGCAGTCACCAGTTCAGTATAATGGCCTCTAGTGAATAAATGTGTTTCCCCAGTATACTGTCTTTACATGAGAAAAGGGAAACTCCATCATAGTACAGTGCCAGTTCTGCCTTCCAGCTGAGAAAATGCTGTCATCATTCACATATTAGCTATTGAGGTAATTCAAAAGTAATGGAAAGTAATCAGTTACATTACTATAATTTTGTGGTAATTGGATTAAGTTACTGACTACATTTTTATTTTTAAAATTTTTTTTTTTTAGCAGGTAATTAGTAACTGTGTTGGGGCACATTTTTAAAGTAACCCTCCCAATCTGGTATGTGTCAGAATATGTTATAGGGTGAAAAAACCCTATTTTTGCCAAAACCTAATTTTTCCACCTCCACTCCACTCGAGTTCTGCTCCAATGAGTTTTTCCAAGAAACCCACTATGATTTCATATACATTTTGATGCGTATTGTACGCAATTTATTCATGCTTGAAATCACGTATCACTTTGCCTCTAAAGCGATCAAATTTCCTTTAGGGCTTTGCTTTCATTAGCTGGAATTTGAGACTCCTTGCTGTCTTTTTGGGTCAGTGGTACATGTTTTAAATAAGTGAAAGCTTGTGATAGTTCTGACTGCAGCAGAGTACTGTATGTTTTTAGCTGGAAGAGGTGAAGAAGATTAAGATTGGTGACCCTCTGGACCGTTCCACTGATCACGGCCCCCAGAACCACAAAGCTCACTTGGACAAACTAGTGGAATTCTGTGAGAGGGGGGTCAAGGAGGGAGCTACACTTTTGTATGGGGGGAAACAAGTCAACCGGCCAGGTGAAGTGTCTGCGTGTCTGTCTGCGTGTCTGTCTGCGTGTCTGTCTGCGTGTCTGTCTGCGTGTCTGTCTGCGTGTCTGTCTGCGTCATACTTCTCTCAAGTCTAAAGCATATGGGAGTTTTCTACTTATCCCAAATGTAGCTGAGCCACGACCTCTTCAGTGTCCTACATATGTATCTACATTGAAGCTTTTGTAGATATGGAGAATCTTTGTATAAATTATAATAATATGTAATAATAGTGTCAGTAATATGGTGCTCAGTTAGCACAGCAGACCCAGGGTAAGAATATAAGAGGTTTATAAGGGCTCTATTTATTTATTTATTTATGGCTCGTGTCATTTTCAATTTGTTTTAAAACACATACATTTGCTGCTTTCTGACCTGTGATGGACACCAATGAAATAATATCCCATCAACCCCCAGAAGTGTTTTGCGTCCTTTGAGGTCTCTTGTGGCAGGTAGTACGCAGTCACTTATTCAAAATACTCTTATTCAAAGTGGAAGCCCAATGCCTTTACCTCTACTCATTCAATTGTGACTTGTCTCAACAACTGTAGGACCCATGCTGCATATACCACTACCAAGCTTTACTTTCATCTAAATGTCTTATACCAATTGGGGCCATAGAATGTTTCATTAGTCATTGAAACACACAGTAGCTATGCAAAATGAATACATGTATATTTGTCATTTTATGTCCAAGGCTAGCAGTGGTCTTCAGGTCACACAGAAGAGATCAGGTCACACAGGCCTTTAGATTGAATGATTTTTAAAAACTACTGTGTGTTTGGCTATTAGTGGGTGACGAAATCTTTTGACATTTCTCTTTATTTCTCAGGGTTTTTCTTTGAGCCCACTGTGTTCACTAATGTGCAGGACCACATGTACATCGCTATCGAGGAGTCGTTCGGGCCTGTCATGATCATCACAAGATTTCAGGATGGGTAAATACTAATCATAAGCTTCTGTCTTTATGCTGCTGACTTGATGTCTATTAAATCATTCTCTCTATTTCTCAGTGACGTAGATGGGGTGCTGCAGAGAGCCAATGCTACAGAATATGGCTTGGCATCAGGAGTGTTCACGAGGGACATCAGTAAGGCTCTGTATGTAAGCGAGAGGATTCAAGCTGGAACCGTGTTCGTCAACACCTACAACAAGACCGACGTGGCAGCTCCCTTTGGTGGTTTCAAGCAGTCTGGTTTTGGCAAAGATCTGGGTAAGACTTTAATGCATGGGTGTGCATTTGTGAAGATCAATGAATAAGTATGTACCTGCCCTTCTAAAATTACATTTTCTCTGCCCTCCCCCCCTCCAGGTCAAGAGGCTCTCAATGAGTATTTAAAGACAAAAGCTGTGACGATTGAATACTGATTTGTCTAGATGAAACATCAGTAAATTGTAACTGTGATCTTAAATATTTCTGAAAAAAAGAATTTTAAACTGAACAAAAAGTGTCAATAAAACTTCAGATGAAATGCATAGCTATTTTAAAGAATATTACACCTTTTATTTTAACTAAGCCTTTTGTATTTTCCCTTTATCTTTCACTCATTTTCATACTGATTCAGACGTGATTTTAATTGTTTAAAACATTTTCTGAAGACAACAGTGAGAACACCAGAAAAGAACATTCACATATTTATATTGCTAAAGTTATTTTAGTGTTCTTATTAATGTTCAGTGGTAATTTATATTTACTATTGCTATTTGTAAATGCATTGATGTATCTCACTTGATTGATTGTATGGTGATTTTAAGCTTGGTGTTATTGTAATAGTTGGTATTACTAGTTCAATGTTCAGTGATTTTCACTGTATCAACTCTAGTTAAATAGCTATTTCCTTGAATTGGATTCTGCCTTATTTGTGAGCCTTCACATGAATAAATGTAAATGTATGACAAGTAAAATAAAAGCAATATTGATAATGCCTCACTTTATACAGTCAACCCCTGCATTTTTGGACTTCATAAAAATAAGCAAAAAGGAATATAATAAAATAAACAACAAATGCAACGAGTGTTTTGTTTTGAGGGATGGCTTTACTCATTGTTAAGCAAAGGGAGTGCAAGATAAACATTGCAACTTTTTAACATTTTCTATGTTTTTAAGTTCTCTTATTTGGTGCAATATTTTTCTGCAAAGCATTTTTGTTTTCAACAATGAGCACCTTTATAATTAATGTCTGGTGAACCCTGTTTAAAACTGTGTACCTCTTTGTCTTCCTCAACATGGAATGGAGCAGTATGCTTGAGTCTACTTTTCAGTTCAGTTTTATTTGTATGGTGCTTTTAACAGACATTGTCTCAAAGCAGCTTCATAGAAGTATTTAAATTCTAAATATAAACTTGTGAATCATATTATGTTATACCTTTTTATTTTTAAGTGTGACCGTTTTTTGGTCTTCTATGAAATATTCTTTAGGGGTGCCAATAATTTTGATAATGTCTTTGACAGAAAATGCCTACATTCATTCATTCATTTGTTTATTTATACGATTAATGATTTTGTTACAGGAAGTAGAGGAAGCATAGGTTGTTTTTCTCGGTTAAGTAGGGAAAAATCTTTTGTCAATAATTCTTATTTTATACAATAATTGTTGCTCATTCTTTTGAAGAGTGCCTATAGTTCTTGGTGTTCTCTTGTTGCTAATTTGTTTATCTTGACGTCCAGAAACTGTGGTGTATATAAATCATGCCAAAAAGATTATTGACCGATGAGCATGGAATAGGACGGGACAGTACATGTGCTAAGCTCTTCCCAGTGCCATAGAGAAGCTCAGCAATTCTGTAAGCTATAAGATCAAGCTCTGTGCATGGTTCTAAATTTTAGAAGAATCTTGGATGAATGGCCTTCATCTACCTGAATACTACTGCAAGCTGAATTTAGGACGCCGTTGGTTTCAAGGCTTTGAGGCCTTTGGCATGGTGGATATGAAAAATGTGTTGATGTGAAAAATGCTCCTCATGACTGCAGAGTCTTCTTCAGTCATTTTTCAGCAAGTGCTGCTTCCTTTCTGGCTTGCTGGAATAGGAACGGTCACCGCAGGAATGGTGCTGGATGAAATACAGGTTAGTGCTTATCCACGTGTTTGATTTTTATTGTTGAATTTATGTATTGTTTTAACATTCCATGAAATACATATTTTTTGCGGGGAAAAATGCTCAGTTTGGCTCAGTCAGTACGTGAGCATGTCAGTGTAGTTCAACAGCACTAGATGTCATGATCACCCTGACATGTGACCCAGTCTACTTTGACTCTCTGTAAACTATGGACCAAAAGCCATGAAATTAGTTTATAACTTCTATGGCAGCTTTGTTTAGTTTGCAAAATGTAGGCCCATTGGTCCAGCAATGATATGTTGAAGTATCTAATTAACACTTTCCATTCATTACAAGTTGTCTGTGCTTAAAGAACTACAGCATATAACTGATGAGACATAATCATGCTCTACTAATTTATCTGGTCGGACCAGCTACAAAACACAGGCCGAGCTGGTCAAAATAGTACACCATAATTTCTAACTGGTAACCACTACCAAGTGCTATTTTTTATGGCAATAACACAACAGTTGGGAAATCTTAAGCATTTATTGATCAGTTATTGGATCAACTGATCAACTAACCAGTTGTACCAACTTACAACTTACAAGGTCAAGTCAAAGTGAACTTTGTCATTCAGACCATGCAATTCAAGAGTGCATAGTAGAATGAAATTGCGTTTCTCCTGGCTCAATGTGCAAAAACATAAGGACGAGTACACATACTACCGACTACTCGAGGACTACTATTTTGCATAGAGTTAAATATTGCACAGAGCTGAATATTACAACTTGGTGCTACTCACTGACTCCACAGCGTTGCCATGGATTGTGAATGGAATGTGTGTTTTAAACTAATCTTTAAATTGGTAAAGATGTGTTATCAGTTTGATCAGCTTGGTCTGTGTTTTGGCAGCCGGTTTTTCAGCAGTGTGGGTTTATAGGCTTGACGTTGAAATCGCTTAATCAATTTTCATAGTAAACAGTGAAATATGTTTTCTACAGCCATGTAAAAGATGCTACAACAGACATTTCCAAACTGTCTGTGAATTAACTAGCTAATTTAGTCTATAATTTAAATATAACTGTGCTAACTGTTTTAAGAATTCATCTTCTACTCCTGTATTAAAAATTACATTAATAGTGTAGCTTGAATAGATGATGATGATGATGATAGCAGTCGGCTAACATTAGCTGAATAACGTAACTAGCTTGCTAACTGGCTAACTCTAGAATGGATGATCTGCATTTTTCTTGTTATAACTAAACTCTAAATAAAAATCCTTAACTCGAAATCTAAAATTTCCCACATTATTACCAGTATTGCCTGAAAGACAGCCAGACCGATCGATCACTTTATTCATCCCAGACAGAAATTGACCCATTACAGCAGCACAGAGAATTAGAAATATTCTAAATGAACATTATAAATAAAACTGTTTTCATATATGTAAGAATACAGTGTAAGAGGGTGATGTGGTAGTTTGTGGAGTGTAAACATTGTAGATATAAGCCAGACTTGAGTGAAATTCAAGTGGCAGTGCAGTGCAAACATCATCAACAGAGTAAACATTGTAACAAGTGATAAAATAAACACGGAAATGCAGTAATGTATAGCAGGGCTCTCAAGTGTCACATTGAGTGTGACAGTCACTCTTTTCGGTCTTTTCTCACGCGCAAAAACACTGTCACATGTCAGTCAATCAAAAAAAAGAAAGGGCCTACACAATAGCCAATCAGAAAATAGCAGTATTGTATTTGGGTAAAATGCAACAAAATAAACAATATAAAAGGCATAGTTATCCTGGAATTGTTCGCGTTATTCTGCTACAACCACATCTTCCGAAAATTTCGTTCAGCCCATCCACAAGAGCTCCGAGCATCACTTCCAGCACAGAGTCATCTCCTGTTTTAATGTTACAGCAAATTCACAACTTGTTTGACACAAACAATGACAACTTGACTGCTGTTAGAGAATGTTGTCCAGATAATTAGCATCAGTTTTTCAATGCTGAGTGTCTGTAGCCTAAACTTAGCCAAGAGTTTTACAGCCTGTTCACTGACACCAACACCTGTTCAGAACAAGTAGTCTAGGCCTAGTCATATTTCGTTATCACAGGATGACTGAGATATTCTCACATTATAATCATCTCTCCAAATAGGCCAAATAATTTTACTGGCACTAAATAAATCAAAGTGTATTGCATCATGGATGCATTAATCATTGCATCGGTCTTTCAAAGATGTCAGGAAATAAGCAATTAAGCATCCTTTCATTTGCCCTGAGTGGAAATCCCTCTAAAAAGTGGCGGTTAGAGGATGCTGGCCCAGAGAAGGTGGAAAAAAGGGTAGGCCCATTAGAGGAGGAGACAGTGCAGGTGAAAACACACACACAAATTGAATAAATACTTTGTATTTGGTTGAATTGTCAGTGCCATGTGTCAAATCTTTTCTTCCTCAAGTCTGAGCAATTAATAACAACAACAACAACAATAATAATAATAATATTATTAATGAAACACCCCCATTCCTTGAGAGAAAACTTGAGAGCACTGTGTATAGGGAGGATATGAGAAAAATGTGGCTCAGTGCAAAATAATGTCCCAACACAATGATAAGCTGTTCTACAGTGTGATCCCTGTTTGAACAAATGACCTTCTGTTCCCCTCATTTTTAGAGCAGAGCTGAACGAGTCTTCAACAAAACAAGCTCTGCTGTTTAACCAGTAGCTCATGTAAGGCATGCTGTTCATTGTCCAGATTTTATTTAGTGTCCTTTTTTCCACAATCACCTCAAAACCATTCAGAGAGCAGTCCAAGACCAAGCCAGGATTGTTAGCCTTAACTTATTTAGTTAAATGTTTTTGCATCTCCAGCTCCGATGCCCAGGTATATCAATGTTGTAATAGGTATCTTATTACATAATGCATCCCGACTTAAAACACATCACCTGCTATTGCATTCAGTTTGAAGTTTTGAGATACATGATTTCACTAAAATGTAAAGAAACAATGTTTAGAGCATCCCTTATCACAGCATCGTCATGTTTGCAGAGGGGGAGAGAAGCCTGTCAGTTATTTCCCCCAAATACCTCATGACTCAGTCACATATTTGCTGACTCACTGGCTGTCCTTTGGTTGTCCTCTGAATGTAAGAAAATGAGGCCAACCATTTTCACTACTTAACAAAATGAAGTCTATTAAATGTGGCCAGGGCAAGTATGGATTAAGGGTACAGGACATGAAATGAGAATTGAGATGATAGTGTAAGTGTATACACTGTAGTTTTATACCTGTCTGCAGTAGAAAGAAGAGGAGAAGGGAAGGACAAGAAGACATTAAATTGATTTAAAAGAGAGGAGGGGCAGAGGCTCTGAATAGATTGAGCAGAAAAAATGAGAAGGAGCCATATCAGGCTGGAATTAGCCTGTCTCTCCTCCACACATGCGAGAGAGAGAGAGAGAGAGAGAGAGAGAGAGAGAAAGAGAGAGAGAGAGACATTCATCCCTGGAGGACCAAACCACCCAACATTCTCGTACCTGCGTCACTTTAGAACTCACGACTATCCCGCAGATCAGACAGCCCTGATCAGAGGATACCCATTCTGCAGAGACAAGGACCTTAGATGAACACGCTGTGCTTGAGTAGGCGCCCGAGTTAAAATCTGCAGGATTGTGAGCTGCCTGCACCTGGTGTCTGTGTGAGAAAGATGATGAGGGGGGACCTGCTGCTGCAGAATGTGACTGCTGAGCAACGGAGAACACACTCATCAGAAAAGAGGCTGGCTGCCTTCTGGGTCTCTATTTCCCAGCGCACCAGAATGCTCTTCAGACTCGGACAACGCAGTGGCTTCCACAGGAGTCCGTCTGTAGCGGGGTTGCTAAGGAGTGAAGTGTGAGAGAGAGAGAGAGAGAGAGAGAGAGAGAGAGAGAGTGTGTGTGTGTGTGTATGTGTGTGTGTGTGAGAGAGAGAGATAAGTTTAAACCTGCATATTTGTATGCGTAGAGATGACTGCTCGAGATCAAGACCAAATCTGCCCTTCAAATACAATGACATTGAAACAGGAAGTGATGGAAAATGGCTGAGCAGCAGGACAGTAAAAAAAAAGAAAGAGAAAAGGACAGGGAATCAACAAGTGCATCTCACCTCATCTTCAGCTTGTGGATTGCTTTCTTATGAAAATATATTTGTTTTGGGATCCTCAAAGTTCTTTCTGATCACTGAAACATGCCACCAGCGAAAGACGGTGTTTCTCCCGTTAAGACACCACGGTCCTCCACGTTTCATTCTTCTAGAATTTTAACTCTTAATGCTTGGAGTGAATCCAAGGACAAGATGCTATACATTATATACACCGTGTCAGCCTCTGGACTAGCTGCGTGCCTAAATTCATGATGGTTTTTGTGCACCTGGAGCTTGAACTGACATTTGTAGGTCAGAAGTTGTGAGGGTTCATCTGTAAGCTGACACATTCAGACAGTGGCTACCTTCCAGAGACTTCCACTCATATTGCTGCTCATGTACTACTGCTGTACCTTCTGGCAGGCTTCAGTCTGGTCCATGCAGGAATGATCATGAATACAGTACAAGTATGTGTTGCGTGTGTGTGTGTGTGTGCGGGGGTGTGTGTGTGTTTGTGTAGGCATGTGTGCAGTGAGGTGCATGATTTAACTATAGGTTAAATTATTTTATTATTTTTTGATTCTCGGTCTGTGTGTGTTTCAGCACTGGGAAATGCTTAAAGAAATCTCTGAAGTGTTTATCTTGGTTCCTGCACTAGTGGGCTTAAAGGGAAATCTGGAGATGACTTTAGCATCCAGGCTATCCACAGCAGTGAGCATAAACACATACACACACAAGAAATGTATCACTAAACAAACAAACAAATACAATGCAAAGTGAACTTAGCAAGTGAAAGTATCTTGAATATACTCCAATTTAGCTAGTATTTCGTATTATAAGATTGCAAAAAAAAACCAAATATATCATTATTAAACCAATTTCTAGATATTTGCACGATGGATGGATGGGTGGGTGGATGGATGGATGGATTTCTTTATTTCTATTTATTTTTTATTTATTTCAGAGCAAAATTATCTGGTAAGATATCTGCCATGAGGAAATTCAAAGCTTGAACTCTGTAAAAGTGTCTAAAAGCCTGAATACTATATTTGATTGATAATAAACTCATAATAAGTGAAATCATAAGGAAATTACATAAATATGTGAATAATGCATTTAAACATTTTACCTGCTAACATCCATCCATCCATCCATCCATCCATCCATCCATCCATCCATCCAGACAGACAGACAGACAGATACTGTTTTATGCCTTTTATGCCATAACAGTGGAATTATTTCTGTTAGAGAAATGTTATGCTCTGAAGTCAGTTTACAACCCAAGCTGGAATTCAGCACAGAAATGCACATGGCAGATATTTGATATTTGATGGTATATATAAAAAAAAGTTACATAAATTAACTCCTATTTCCTGTTTCATTTTAATTTTCTCTTCATCCAGGCCAACACCGGCCAGCTAGACAATCCCAGGCAGCGGACATTGATGGTGTACACCAATCTAGCTTTAGTCCAGGTCTTTCTTTCTGGACACTCATGCATACACATATACAAACTCATATTCAAACACATACTCGTTTTCTGACCCCCATCTGTGTGACTGACACCTCCCCTCTCTCTCACACAGGTACAGGCCACAGTGGTGGGTTTTCTAGCTGCACTGGCTGCAATAGCTTTGGGGGGCATGATTAAGGGCAGTGTGGACCTTCATCAGGCTGCTGTTTTGTCTGCTAGCAGTGTGACCACAGCCTTCATCTCTGCTCTCACTTTGGGTCAGCTCATAGTGTGTTTCAATCTTCTTCCACTGCAAATACTTTCCACTGTTAAAGAGGATTCAGTCTTTTCCTTCACGTTTTACAGAGTCAGCTTACCAGTGAAAACCTCATACGTCATATTTTATATAAAACATAGATTCAGTTACTTTCCTGTGTGTATAGGGTTGCTGATGGTTGGGGTGATCATCGGATCTCGAAAGATGGGCATTAACCCTGATAATGTAGCGACCCCCATAGCTGCCAGCCTCGGTGACCTCGTTACCCTCTCACTGCTGGCAGGGATCGGCAGCTTCTTCTTCAAATTTAGAGGTATCCTGCTTACTCACCTGTTGTCCTCCTGGGGCATCACCTGGGTTTGGCAGCTGGATCAAAGTAAAATAGAATTTCGCCATGTTTTAGATGCAGTGCCTCATAGTATCATTGAGTCATTCATGGAGCAAATATTCAACGTCCTGATATCTAAAAATGTTAAATACTTACCTCCCAGACAATCAGTCAGCCAGTGTAGAGAACTGGACTCATTTGCTAGCAAAGGTCTGTAGCAATGAAATGAAAGCCAGGCTCTTTACACTCATTTATATATAGGAATATATAGAGAGAAATTTATAGATTCAATGGTTATATTCAGAATTTAAGTACTTCTGTGAAGCTGCTTTGTGACAATGTCTGTTGTTAAAAGTGCTATACAAATACATTTGAATTGAAATTACATTTAGCTGTATTCATGTGCTGTATTCAAAAAAGCATACAAAAAGCTTATCCCTGCTATCAGTTTACAGTTTCATCTGGTAGCTCAGTCATGTTCCATAACTGCAAGCATTCATTATCATAGTTTCTGACAAAGGTATTGGTGCCAGTTGCTGTTTTGTTGTCTTGCTAATACATATTAATGCAGGCTTGGATCCTGACTTTGACTCAAAATTTGTGTTTGCACTTTATCTGGGCATGTTAGCCTGGTGCAATATTGATTTACATAATAAAACCAACCATGCCCATTCAGCTGGCTGTAAAAATAGAAATCACTGACCAGTGTATGTTTTAAAAATAATTTAGTGGCTGCTACACTGTCAGGAATGGGAATGTGGGTGACCTTTATTGACAGTGCCAAAATTTATATTATGCAATGTTGCCACACTTGGGTTTTGATGAATTATCTTCCCTAAGAGATTCAGAAGGTTAATGTTTTGAAATGAATTAACCCCTTATAAACTCAGGCTTACCTTTCTTGCTGTCTTAACTACATATTTTTCTATCATTTTGCTATAGTAACTGAATAATAAGGCTTTACTTAAGTGATTAATATGACAAATCTATGAGTAGGACTGATAATGTACCACTAGAGGACAGCAAAGAATGGCAATAATATTGCAGGTTAGCCTGTAGGACCCATTCTACTGCAACGCGCTGGTTAACACTGAAGATTTATAGGGTTTGGAAACTTTCATGAAAGTGTTTATATTACAGGGAAGTAGGACATGGTTACACAACTCCCCACACATTGCTTTGAGAATTATAAGACATCCTAGTTGAGCTGGTTGTTAAGTGTCTATGTAACTGGCAATTTCCTGTTCCTGTTCCCTTGTTGCAGAGATGTGGTATTTACTTCTACTGATAAGCACTGGATTCCTCTTGCTCATCCCTCTCTGGGTGATCATAGCTCGCCGCAGTCCACAAATCAGAGAGGTGCTGAAGTCAGGCTGGCATCCTGTTATCATTGCTATGCTAATCAGCAGGTAATAGTTCAAGAAGAATGATTTATATTTCCCAACAAAGGGGATAAAGAGGTATACAAATGAATTTATATGTTAATTGTACATAGGTGAATTTACAAAGGAAAAAGAAATGCGCCATTCATGAATTTCAGTACTCTTGAATTTGGGTAAATTTGCATATAAGAAAACTCACTAATGTAAACATAATAATTAAAGAAAAGTAGCCAACATAAATCCATCACGTACGATGCATTGGTGCATCACTGGTGTGCAAAAGACTGAACAGCGCATCAGGGTGAGAGACTTATGGTTGAGAGTCACTGAAAACACTTAAGGTCACTTGAAATAATTAAGCGTAGCAGTTTGTTACTTGTCAAACCATTTTCTTTTCACTTACATAACTCGAACCTATTTTACATTTTCTGTAATTTGCGTCCAGGTTTTTCTTTTCAAGTGCTGTTACGCTGGTAAATAAAAATTTCATTGGTGTAGACTTAAGTCAAAATTACTTTCACATCTGCCTCAGCGAAATTCCTTGTCTTTTGCCATTTTTACTCATTTTGTGCTTTTAGCGCCTTGTGTGATTTACTATTTAATGAGTTTTGCTGGTGCCAGTAAATGCAAATAAGATGTTGTGCTTAAGTACTTTACCCTTAGTTGGGGACTGGCATTCACAAACACACAGATGAGGACAAATAAAATCAGCGATACTTGGTGTTCACTTTTAGCTGCTTTAGCCTGTGTAAATATTCATACACAAATGTTGTAAAAATAAATAAATAAAAAATTGATAAAGGTGGCCCAGTGAAGCTATTGATTATCCTTAAGCCACTAGGACAATGTTGAAATGTGCTAATCTGCGATGAATCAGAAACCGGGCTGTCTAGGTAAACTTCTGGTTCTCTGGTGTGTTCACAGTGCAGGAGGATTGATTCTGGATAAGACTGTAAGTGTTCCTCGGTTTGAAGGCATGGCTGTGTTCACACCCATCATTAATGGTAAGTGCACCAACTGGGCAAGTTTTCCCATGAGCTCTGTTGTGTAAACATCATAATGTAGGAAAATGAGTGAAAAGTGTCCAAGCAGGGCCTGGTCAATGTAAAAGGAGATAAACTGATTGATGATGCATTCTGACACCTACAATCTACAATACTACATAAAGACAACTATTATTTTGACAGATGACAAAATGAACTATAAGAGTTTAACTGTTTGCACAATATAGTGTGTATACAGAGGTTCTGGAAACTTTCACAGGTTTGAGATTCTTTAGGTTGTTTTCCTTTATGTTATTGTGTCAGGTTGGAAATCATGGTTATTACCAGGTGATGGTTCAGTGATTCAATCTCAGTCATTTATCTCATTTTCCCTCTCACTTCTATTTCTCAGTTTTTACAAGCCTACAGAGCCAAAAACTGTAGTTCTTTCCTTGTGCTCCATCAACACTAAACCCTGCAAACTATGATCATGCATCTTTCCTTGTTTACTTCTATAATTACTAGTATGCCATTACTCTCCCTCTAACAACTTTAATATATTGCCATAATACTTTGCATTCCACATAAGTTCATGTCATCTAACTCCCATGGTAAAAAAAAAAGTCTGGACCTCACCCCATTTTTCCTTGTATTCACTTCAGGTCATTTTCCAACCTCTGAACATATTCTATTTTAGTGACATAATTAATTTTTGCCATATTTTATCATCCTTTCCTCCAACTAACTCATGTAATTTCCTAACCAACCATGTCTCTCTTTTTTTTTACTTTACCCACTCTGTTATACATTATATAATAATAATATCTAATATAATATAATGATATCTGCATGCATAAGTATCTGTCTCTGTCTATATATATCTTTCTTTTGTTCCTCTCTTGATTTTATCAGTTCAATATTAATATTCTTATTGTCACTTGTCTCAGAGGCAGGTGAAATATGCCAACATATGCCACTGAAGATTATAAAATGCCAGGAGATACAGCTCTACACAATCATGTAAAAATGTTAGCTGGGTCTACACTATAATGATCCACTTTAAGTAAACTTAATTTCCTAGTCTGCTGTCTTCAAGGTCATCTTCAGTAATAAACACACTGCTGCACTTTTAAATGCTTGTAATACCACATGCTATTAAATCTTGAAGCTATGTGAATGACATTCATAGGCGCTCTTTTTTGGATTGGGGTAAATGTGGTATAAAAAAAAAATCTAGGATCCCCAGATTACCTTGGAGTTCACACACAAACACGCTGTGTCACATGGCTAACGCATGTAGTCATTGATTTTAATCTGCTTAAAACTTGCATATTTTATCGTTTTTCCTGCTCTAACACATCCATGCCAACTAGCAGATTAGTTGGATCAGGTGTATTGGACCAGGAAAAACTAAACATGTCTTGGAACCAGAAGATTCCGGTTTCTGGGTCAGATAACAGAACTTCAAACAACCTCAAACAGTTACAAAACTTTCAACTGGGATAATGTTCAGGATTTAGAGTTTTTCTGGCATTAGATCATTATTATTCCCTCTGTCTCAGGTGTAGGTGGGAACCTGGTGGGCATTCAGGCTAGCCGTATCTCCACCTACCTGCACTGCATCAGTGATCCTGGGGTCACATCCCAACACAGTAAACCCCTCTGCCCTCTTCCTGGCATGACTTTCTGCTCCTCAGGTCAGAAGCCAGTCAGATGCCCATGGTTTGAAAACCTCTAGTCTTATTTACAAGCTATTGATAACAAATCAGAGTCAGGAAATGGGATTATTAAAGGTACCCCCTGTGTGTCTCTATGTCTGTGTTTAGCAGTGAACTCCACATCTGCTAGAGTTCTTTTGCTACTGGTTGTTCCAGGTCACTTACTCTTCCTTTACACAGTTCATCTGCTCCAGGGTGGACACACTGCCATGACAGCGGCTTTCATCTGCTGCTACCTGTGTGCTGCACTGCTGCAGGTCTGGGGCCACTGGAGCAATCACAAACATTTTTACACATGCTTAATTAAGGGTACTCTTTGAAGAGCATTGCAATGGTTACAGAGTTATGTGCTTTTCATTATTAGAAGAACAGTTTGTTGAATTTTGTGAATTAGTGTCTGATGTTTGATTCTTTAGTTTACACTCTAAGGCTAATGTTGCTAACTGGTTTATAGGTAAGTTGGCATTTCAAAACAGCACGCCTAAAGCATCATTTACAGGCTTTAAGCCGTATCAAACTGCTAATAATTAGATTTTGCTTGTGGTTTCTGCCATTGTGCAACACTGTTAGCTATAAAAAATTTTTAGTCTTTTGTCTGACTGTCATCAGGAGACGGCTAGTTCAAATTCTAAGGGTGACAAAACTGTCTATGGTCAAGATAAGTCAAGTCAAGAACTGGCTGTACTTCCTGGGTGAGAGGAATGTTATATTCTCCCTTCCTTGTCAATCAAGGGTGTCACTAGCTAATCACATGTATCTGTGAGCTCATGTATGCAGAACAGGACAGGTGACACTTTCCTCCAACTTTGTTACGCTGCGTGTTATGAAGCATGTGTTTACCCCACCTTCCCAAGGTGGTAGACGTCATGTGATCGAGGAATTTGCTCATGGATGGGAATTGGCAAGACCAATTGGGGGAAATTTAAAAAACAATGACAACAGAGCATTGCTAGGCTAAAAACTGTAGCAGTATCTTCAAGCTGTAACCACAGTCTATTTCAGGATAGATAGTATCACTCTGGATGAACATCAGAGCCGGGTAGAAATGTGGCTTTCGTTCAGATTTACAAACATTGCTGGGGGAATTGAATATTACAAATGACTCATAGGAAAGTGTAGTTCCCTTTTTGATTTGTATAGGTACAGTGGATATAAAATAGTCTACCCCAAATGGTAGGCTTTTGTGAATTAAAAAAACTCCCATTAAACTAAGATCAATCTCAATGTCAGAACTTTTTCCACCCTCAATGTAAAATTACAAAGTATGAAAATTAAGTGAAAAACTGTCAAACATTTTAGGGGAAAAAGGAAAATTAAAAAAGTTACAATAACCTGGTTGCAAAAGTATACACACCCTTTTATAATTGGGGATGTGACTGTTTTATTCTGAACACAATCACATACAGTCTCATGTTCGAAAGTAATTATCATACAGGAATTATTCTGATTAATCCCAAATAAAGATCAGCTGATTCTGTAGGATTTGTTTCACATATTCTTGGTTTCATCCGACTGCTGAAGCCATGGTCCACAAGGAGATTATAATGTAGGTATGGTATCTCACTTGTCGAAAGATATTGACCAGGAAAGGGGTTCTAAAAGAATTTCCAAAACATTTGATAACTAATTAACATTAGACAGAAGCCCTTTCTCACAAAAAAAACCCAACCCATCTAAGCCGAGATAAATCAGCCTAAACCACATAGCAAACTGTTATAGTCTGATGAGACCAATTCCAAAATACTATAATAATTCCATAATTCCCAAAGATATGTTTGGTGCAAACAAAGCACTTCACAAAAATAACACCATACCCAAGGTGAAGCATGGTGGTGGCAGCATCATGCTTTAGGGCTTCTTTTCTTCAGCTACCAGTCATTTTTAGTGCAGAACATTCAGGCATTTGCTGGTAAGATGAAGATAAAAAGGAATTTCACTTTTCAGCACAACAATGACCCACAACGTACATCCAACTCAACAAAGGAATGGCTTAACCAAAAGAAGGTCAATGTTTTTGAATGGCCTAGCCAGAGCCCAGACCTGAATCCAACTAAAAACCTGTGAAGTGACCTGAGACAGGCTGTGCGCAGGAAATACCCTCATGATCTGACAGCTCTATAATGTTTTTGGAAGAAAGAGTGGGAGAATATTGCAAGACGTGCCACAATGTGTGGTGTAATTAAATCAAAAGGTGCTTCAATAAACTATGAGTTTAGGGGTGTACACACTTTTACAAAGTTGTACAAAGTTTTTTTTTCCCCCTAAAAGAGTTCTGATCATTTTCATTTTATTTGTATACAATGCAATCTCTTATTAAAGGTGGGAAAGGTTCTGACATGACTTATTTTAGTTTTATTTTTTTTTACTTAAGAAAAAAACCTTCTGTTTTAACAGGGGTGTATACACTTTTTATATCCACTGTAGTACATACTATCCATAGTATAGTATACAATACCAGGAGTAATAAAGCTGTTATTATTACTAAGGCTGGCTCACACCCAACTCCAAATCTGAGCCATATGCAAACTAGAGATTTGTAGCACACAGCTCTCCTTTGTCTCATTCCCTCTCTCTGCAGGTACTAATACTGCTATACGTGGCAGATGTGTTGGTGTGGCTGATCTGGCGGCATGGTCTGGACCCTGATAATTACTCCATTCCTTACCTGACCGCACTCGGGGATCTGCTTGGCACCAGCCTCCTCGCCCTCACCTTCAGAGTAACCTGAGATCCAATCAGTTCCCTGACTTTATTCTCATTATGATATGTTTAACGATTTAAAGAGAAACAGAAATAGGAAAAAAAATAGAAGAAGCATTTTTTTTTTCATTTCATTTTGGTGAAATGATGTATCCTGACAGATGTATTAATCCAATTAGATTTTCCCCTCTCACAGACCACCGTAATTCATTATGTAGGATTCCATGTCTACAGTGCAATCAAATGATTTTTTCATAGTTGATTACCATAGTGGAAATTGCTAGGTGCTTCTCCTAAATCCACAAGTGGACCTATGCGATTACAAATGGCCCATGGCATATATACTGTCCAGTGTTATAGGAAAACTTTAGTTTGTCTCTGTACTCCATAATAAAATGAGGTTAAAGTGCAGCATGCCAGAATTAATACCTTTTATTAGGCTATATATATATATATAAAAAAAACTATACAAGAATAGCAGCCTATCTGTATTTTCCCCCCAATAAATGTGATTGTACACATTTACATTATATTCATGACATAAATGTGTACTAAGATTTTCCGGGGAATTGATTTTACGGTTAAGAATCTCTTTTGAAAAACTGAGAATTAATGTCTGTACTTTAATTCAATGTCATGTTTTTTTTGTTTTTTTTTTTAAATCCAGTGATAAGAATTGTCAATGTCTAATTATTTACAGACTGCACTGTATTATTGTGTACTGTGTTTTGAGAAGGCCAGTTATTGGAAACAAATCACAAGAGTGATATAGTTCTTTGACCACAGCAAAGAACGCAATAAATGCATCATATGGTGTTGTTAACATGTCTTACACATAAACTAAAACTACCAGGCTACGTTGCGAGCAAAATAGTTGCTTTATTCTGTGTTGTACCAGTTCTTATATAGAACATAGCACTATATTGTTGTGAGGCTGTAGCCTGATAATTTATGCTTAAATGGTGCACCATTTTACATTCTACAGATAGAAAATGTTTGTTATGAATGTGACCTTTAGTATTAACCTTGTAATTTCAAAAACCGAGCTACTTCTGTGCACTATGATGTATTTATTAATAGTACAAATTCAGTTGCCTGTCTGACTATGCAAAAGAAATGGTATTGTTGCATATTTTATACTTAAATGTGTTTGTCCTATATGCTGCAATGTCTTCCACAGTCTCAAAAGGCACAGCCTTACAGAGTAGCCATCCAATAAAAGCCGTATTAAAAGTCTTAAGTGTACTGAAATGGTATTCAAACTAATCATGAGCTCAGCTGGCTTTGTAATATCCTACGAATCACAGCCAACAGCTGCACTGATATGTTTTGCACTGCTGAACTTCAATTTTCCCATCAAGCCTGCTATTTGCCTCAGGCTACAAATACTTTGTACATAGCTGTATTCAAAATCTCAAACTGCTAAAAGATCCTTCTGTAATTTAGAGCAACTGAAGCATTACATTATTCTCTGTACCAAACACTGGTGGATCCAGTGGTGGAAAATATGTTTAACCTCACCCAGTCAGTAACCAGGGTTCAGGATCGAACCCCAGAGCCACGCTACAGAAATAGAAGTTGTAAAAAAAAAAAAGGCCTAGTATTTTATATAGAACATTCATAAAAGATATAGAAATACACACGCAAAAGGTTAAGTCCAAAAAGCAGGCAAAGACAGGTCAGGTTTTCTGCTTTATTTGAGTTTATCTGTAACAACAGCGCTGCTGAATGTCGAGTCTAAACTATACATGTGGAAGATTTTCCAACTTGCCATAATAAATATCTGTAAGTTCGTATGCTTTGTATCATAGTGAATATGACATGTTTCTTACAGTGTTCTGTCAAACAGTGATCGATCTCCCTCACAGTTTCGGATTCCTTACGATCATCATCCTCAAGGCACAAGCAGAAAGCAGTACGCTTTGTCCTTGATGGCTAAAGTCTGGAAGAACTCATACATCACTTCCAGCTCAAATGGTATTTTCCATCAAATTCTCAAGGAACTCTTCTCCACAGAAGACAGACACATGGGAAGACAAAGTCAGAAGAAGGAAAACAACATGGCCTTCTCTGAAACATAATCCTGGTGCTCAACATGAACCCCTTTTTATTTGCATCTCAAATGGCACAGCACTGTAATTAAAGTTAAACTGAGAGGCAAAAAAGACTGAACAGATAAACAAAGATGAAACCTCAGATTGAGAGAACAAGTTCCAGATCATTCAAATTGAGATGTTCTTTGTGCAAACTGATAGCTGCAGTTCCACTGCATTCAGCGATAAAAGTACCGAATAACCACCGGAACCGTTTCAGTACTCACAGATGAGCTTGAGCGAACAAAAATAAACTCTATTTTTTGTCTGTAAATATTAGTAAAAGGCACCAGGCCTTATGTGAACTTCAGGTAGGCAGGCATGGAATAATTAAAAAGCAGAAAGTCCATCTTGTACAGGTTGTACAGCTTCTTCTGATAGGCTGAGCTGATATCCTTAAAGTAGCTGGCGACCATGTCTGCCGTGGTGCGTGTACTTTTGGCCGAGCTGGGAAACGTGACCTCGCCGTTTACGCCGGTCAGTTTGAGCACGTAGCTGGAGTCCTGCTGCAGCGTCTCGTACTTGCCTATGATGTTGTAGTGTATGAGGCAGGGGTGACAGAGAGCGTGCACACGCTCCCAGTGCTCGTTGAAGGGCTCTTCACGCTGTGTGCCCGGGTCCACCAAGTAGCGTACAAACTCAGAGAATGAGACATCATCTCCATGCTCCAGCGCCTCGGGACTTGCCTCAGCGCGGTGCCGCTGGATTATCTTGGTGCCGTAGCGCTTGTGAAAGGCCGTGTTGTAGTTGCGCGTGAACTTGTTGCGGTACGCTGACACAAGCCGTTCAAAAGGTTCACGCACAAACACAAACTTTAGGTAAGTACGCAGACGCAGGTTGATTTCAGAGATGGAGTACTCGGACAGAGTGCGCAGGGTGCCTGGGACATGCGCCTCATTGGCAGGAATTTGAAGGGGGTCTCTTTGTGAATCACCTGTCAAGACCATCAGGACGCGCTTCCAATTCGTGCAAGCGACTTTGGGAACGTAGCAGTAAAGCAGGCCGTGGCGATCATCCACGATCAGGTGCTTGAGGTCCTCCGGGATCAGGACACGACGTTTGTTAGTGTAAGAGTGGCACACATCCTCCAGGAGGTCACGCCGACTTTGATGCATCAGCTGAAGTGGAGACAATTCTGTCTGCGAGAGAGAGAAGGACAGATAATGTTCATGCCTATAAAGACATTTACCCATCCATGAAATTTTGAAAGCAATGACCTTTAAAAAAATCTTGGCACCCCAGATGCACGAATCTTAAATCATACACTATATGGCCAAAAGTATGTGGACACCTGACCATCACACCTTTATGTGGGACTTCCCCAAACTGTTGCCACAAAGTTGGAAGCACACAACTGTCTTTGCATGCTGTAGCATTACAATTTGCCTTCACTGAAACTAAGAGGCCTAAACCTGTTGCAGCATGATAATCCCCGTGCACAAAGCGACTTCCATGAAGAATGTGTAGAAGAACTCAAGAGTCCTGCAAAGAACCCTGAGCTCAACCCCACTGAACACCTTTGCGATGAACTGGAACGCCAACTGCACCCCAGGCTTCATGGTCAGACATCAATGCCTGACCTCACTAATGCTCTTGCAGATGAATGAACAAATCTCCAAAGCCTCGCTCCAAAATCTAGTGGAACGCCTTCCCAAAACAGTGGAGGTTATAATAACAGCAAAGGGGGAGTAAATCTGGAACGGGATGTTCAAAAAGCACGTGTCCATAAACGTTTAGGCATATAGTGTATTTTTATTACTACTCCATTACTGTATATACTATTATTCCTTTGCAATTTATGCAGATTTAATGAATCATATGCAGCTCATGAGGAGTTAAATCTGTATTGTAAAATTCAATGATTTTTACCAAACCCTTATCAAAAATGAAAAAGCAACAATGAATCCATATAAGGATGGGCATTAAGTGGTCAGAAATAATCAAGTCATGCATTTTTGGATAATAATAGTGAACAAATATCAGTTTAAATATGTGTATTTACCTTTTTGAATGTCATATTAATACTTACTTTATAACTACCTATAATCTTTTTTCAGTTTTTGGGTTTCAGCTGTAATATTCAGACCTCCGTGACATCAACTGCAACTGTGTATTTCATAGTATTGCATAATTTCTTCCTAGCATCTTTTCTATCTGTCCAAAGTGTTTGTCAAATCTTTCGCATTCAGTTTGATCATTTTGCATAGTATGATACACTTGTCACGGTAATTTACGTGCCTTGAATGTTTGTATCAGACTGTTTAGTTCTAAATGTGTAGCAGCTCAGACAGCAGAGAGAGAAAGCCGTCTCTCTCAACACTGTGTCACAGTACTGGGCACCAATGTCTTCAAATTAAAGTCATGCGCTGAGTAATTTTCCGTTTACCCACTGAGTCAGAGTTGTTTTTCCTCAGTACCAGATGCACACTGGGAGCACGTATTTACCTGTCTGTCCTAGGCAATGGCAGGAAACCTATCCTGAGGTTGTTATTTACTGTTCAGCTGTCTATGTTACAGTAACCTGAAAACATAAGCTGAAATGTGGTGACTCTTAATTACAGGGAAATTCTTAAGTTGGCAACAAACTCAGCCTTTACTCAGTTATAACTTCACTGCAGGTTGTTTTGTAGTAGTCTATAAATTGTACACAGTAACAGCAACAACGTGAAAATCAACGGTGTCTATCATTATATCCGAGATATGCTTAATCGTTTGAAGTGGACGTATTTTCCCTGAGCTTGTGGGTTTAAGTCAAAACAATTTAGACCTGTACTCTCTCTTCTTTACTCTCGCTGTCTTTCTTTCTGGATATTTGGAGCCCTTACACAGATATGCTGTTTCAGTGACCCTTGCACACATTCATGCATCTATTTTTGTAGCCTCTCAACAGTGTGTGCTGTAATGTGAAAGAACCGTTCATTCCCTATGTGAAGGTGTGTGTGTGTAGGTGTGTGTGTGTGTGTGTGTGTGTGTGTGGGGGGGGGGGGGGGTTGGCCTCGTGGAAAAACCATTTCCCTACCCCGCCGACTGGCCTTAACTTACA
>JAQQZR010000036.1:13938187-13970966 GCA_030068235.1 Notoglanidium macrostoma | reverse complement strand
ACACCTATGGGCAATTTAGAGTAGCCAGTTGACCTAATCTGCATGTCTTTGGACTGTGGGGGGAAACCGGAGCACCCAGAGGAAACCCACGCATGCACGGGGAGAACATGCAAACTCCACACAGAAAGGCACCCCGGGTGATCGAACCCAGGACCTTCTTGCTGTGAGGCGACAGTGCTAACCACTGCACCACCGTGCTGCCCGCTACTAACCTTTACCCTGAAATATAATCATTAAATACTTCACAAATCTTGTTCTTTTTGACATTTAACATCTCATACTTGAAACATCATTTCCCATCATCCATCCAATATAGGTTATGAAAACTGTACATTTTAGTTGTGTCCCATAACATTCACTCAACCCTTTTACATTAATAAGTATGAAACATCTAAGTTTGGAATAATATTGGGAATGTTTCACAAGTCACAACAGCAAGCAGCAACATCCGAATTTTCTGAAGATGGTGGGAAGAAAAAAGTACATAATGTCTATAAACTAAAGCTAATCATTAATTTCAAAAATGTAATTTTAAGTAAATCAGTAGAACATACTTAATGCCAACATGCCATCAGTATGGATGCTAGTTAACCACATTTTGTTTATTTGCTAATTCTATGCTTAAAAAGACTCAATCCTTCTCCTTCTACTCTCATACTCACGTAAGAGCAAAATGCAGCTACTGTTAGGGGGGAAAACCCTTCAGATTATAAAAATTACATTGCCTAAAATGGGTTAATAGTTAAGTGCATGCTTTCTTAGATTCATCACAGAAAAAAAACTTTTTAAAGATATGGGATATAGATATTATTTTATTTATTTATTTATTTTTCATGGCTCACTTCTGGTAAAGATATGGCTGTGCTGTTGAATTGTTCTGGCTGTACAGATGCGACCGATATGAAATTTTTTAATTTGTCTGGTATTTTCTGATTTGACTCCTGGCAGATAAATGGCTGTGTTTTTGTGTGGCTCTTGATATGAACATGTGGGTCAGATTTGGGCTTTCATTCATTCCCATTTGTGGGCCAGAGGACATTTTAATCACAATTTAATTACAGATTTTGCCTTCCTAGATTTGAAAAGAAATCATTTATAGTTAGTTGTTAATGACAAGCATGGCAGTGTAGTGGTTTGCACTGTCACCTCATAGCAAGAAGGTTCTGAATCCGATCCCCGGGTCTTTCTGTGTGGAGTTTGTGTGTTCTCCCCATGCCCGTGTGGGTTTCCTTCCACAGTCCAAAAACATGCAGATTATTCCAGCTGGCTACTCTAAATTGCCAATGTGTGACTGGTTGTCTATTAAGTTATAATTCCTTTTGGGCACACATTATAAGTTTCATTTCTTCATTGGACTGTCGGCTCAAGACAAAACAATCCCTTAGTTGGCCGATGTCCGCACTGGAACCGTTACTTGGCAGATTCCACTTATAGATAACAATGTACTGTTGTTCTAATTTCGCCAATCAGAAAGATACACGTTGTCTGTACTGTAGTATACATGCTCCTGCTTTCCTTCATTAAACTGAGAATCTCTTTCTTTACTGGAAAAATGGAAATGTGAAGGTTAAAGCAGAACCTCCATTTCATCATAGAGTGGTATTTTGTGTGTAGGTTCTGTGTGCTCATTCAGTGTGTGTGTGTGTGTGTGTGTGAGTGAGTGTTCCTAACATTTGCCCACTTCTGGCTCCAGGAGATTAAATCACCAAACCCAGCTGCCTCCTCCCTTTCCCTGGATCTCTTCAAACACAGCCTACCCCCTCTCCCCTGTCCTCTCACACACACATTCTGGATGCAGTAAGTCTCAAGCTTAATTGGTCTAGTTACTTTCCTTTCTTATTCCAGTTAATCACTCTCAAAGCCTGCACAGCAGGACTTGCAGCTGTATGCTCATATCACAGGACTGGGGCCTTTAGAATAGTTAAAAGATATTTTTAATCCTCTGCTGCCACCTAGTGACAACTGAAAAATATGAGAATAACAAAAACATAGCTGACACTAATATTACGCAATTTTAAAATGTTCCAGACACGCTTCATTAGGATTTAAATAGCCTTCACTATGAAGTTTAAAATGTGGATCAAGCAGTTCAGGAATCCACACTTTCACAAAGTACTGGGAACCCCTGTTTATCACTTAACATTTTGGACAGATATTTCGAATATCAGGGCTGTTAGTGTTGATGTGGCTCAGTTCTCAAGAGGCAGGTATGTATAATGTATTTTATGTTGCAAGCACTAGATTTACTACTTTAATTTTATTTCCGCTTGTGGAATCTTTTCTATCAACATGAAATGATAGGAAGTTACATTTAATTTAAAGGTAAGGCTGAAAAAAAAAAGATCTAAGAAATAGTTCATTACCACACCACAATCAGCTGTGTTGCATAATTAAAGAATAAGGAATTAAAGAACTGGTGCATTCAGCAAATGGTAACAGTGCTGCCAAAGGAGACTAAGGTGAAATACAACAGTAGTCATAGGAGTTGTGAAATTTCTAGACAGTTGAGGGTAAGAATGAAAACATGAGAACTTCACAGAATTGTGTGGGTCCGTCATGTTACAGCATCAGAACATATTATTCCTGGATTCAGAGCTGATTCAATAAGTAACACTGCGCCTTTGCAATTGGGCCTTAATACAAGCTTGGTTATGTTGCAAAAGTTAGCTTGCAAGAAAAGAATGTGACAGGTTATGTGTATCTGTCATCATCTAAGCCTGAAGTTTATGGCCAGAAAAGTGTGCAGAAGATCCCATCTTCTCTGTGTCCATGTGGGGTTTCATTTGGGTTCTCTAATTTCCTCTAATTTTGTACGGTAGGCACTAGGCATGATCATTGCATCATTTCATGCGCCTCTCCTCCTACCCTGATGCACCCATCATTCTGGAACAGGGTAAATCTGGACTCATCAGACCACATGACCTTCTTCCATTTCTCCAGAGTCCAATCTTTATGCTCCCTAGCAATTTTAAACCTTTTTTTCCGATTAGCCTCACTGATCAGTGGTTTTCTTAAGGCTACACAGCTGTTTAGTCCCAATCCCTTGAGTTCCCTTTGCATTGTGCATGTTGAAATGCTCTTACTGTCACTGTTGAACATAGGCGTGAGTTCAGCTGTTGATATTTTTACGATTTGATTTCACCAAACGTTTCAGAGATCGCCGATCACGATCATTCAAGATGTTTTTCCGACCACATTACTTCCGCGAAGATGATGGTTCCCCACTATCCTTCCAGTTTTAATAATGCATTTGACAGTTCTTAACCCAATTTTAGTAGTTTCAGCAATCTCCTTTGATGTTTTCTTTGATTGATGCATGCCAATAATTTGACGCTTCTGAAACAGATTAACATCTTTTCCACGACCATAGGATGTGTCTGCCGACATGGCTGCTTATGAAATGAGAAGCTACTCACTTGTTTCCAGCTGAAACATAATCATCCATGCAGTAATTATCTAATGGGAGGCTCTTACCTATTTGCTTTGTTAAATCCAGGTGGTGACCTTTTTTTTGGACAGGCAGTGTATATTATCATTTTATTAATTCTTTTAATGACAAGGAATGTGATTTTGTCCCACCTGAATAACTTTGTATTTTTCTCATGATATATATATATATATATATATATATATATATACACAAAATGTCAGGTGTAAAGCATAATATAGTATTTCATCCTAGGTTTGGTAACATTGAGATGCCCTAGTACAACAGTACTTTCTGTCAAAACAGGAATTATTAATAACAGACAGAGATTGGAATTAGATTTCACGGAATAAACTAACACAATATTTTAACAGAAGCCTTTTTTTTTTTTTTTTTTTTTTTACACACTCTAGAGTGCAAACAAAGACAGTAAACAGTATCTGGTGAGATCTGAGTCACACAGACATGTATTGTACATAACCAGACTTCCCTATTGAACTTCCTTACTAGATGACAATGCTGGGTTTTTTTTGTTTTTTTTAAAGAAACTGTACATATAACTGTCTAATTGACTCATTGTTTAAAACCTAATGCAATTGCTAAAGGACAGATAGCAAACAGATTGCACAATAAATGCTTTGTAGTTTCATAGTAGTGATTTGATGAGACACTGCCAGTTTACATCAGCAGGTGGAGACAGATGATCAGACATGCTGAACTGGACGAGGACTGAATGAATGTAATGGAAATTTGTGAGCCAACTTAAGCCCAGTGAAAAAAGTTCTAATCTGTTATACAGAGATGAAATATTAGGAAATAATCTTGCCCTCACTATTAATCAGTCTTTCATCACACATCCTGTTTAACATTCAAACTGCATTGTCGTGGAAAGTTCCCAGATTGCAAACTTAAAAGGAACTTCACACTTTCAGTTGACTCTGGGTTGTGAATGAATAGTTTACTATGATAACTAAAGCACACATAGCGATTATCTGTCATCTTAAAATAGCTGTCTGGTCTGTTAGTGTCGACACACTCCTCAGCAGAAAAAAACGAGCCCTATTTTGAATAAATTAGTATTATATGATAATTATTAATCCTTTTAGATTTCTATGGAACTGGGAACTCAAATTGCACTTCTCATGATGACAAAGCAACAATTATCTGAGCGTGTAAGTGGGACTGGCAGGATTGGCTTGAGAATAGGAAGGACCACAAATGGGAATGACAAAAAAAAAAAAAAAAAGTATGATTTTCTTTCCTTTCAAAAATCCCAATAGCTACTTCCCCGCCTCTTCCCCCCACACCAACATACACAGGAGCAGAGGGCAGGGCAGCTTCAGTGAAGGGAGCTCGAAAAGGCATACATAATAGGAAATGTGACTGTAGTTAGCCAGCCTTAAATCTATCAGCTGCTTTATTTGCATATTTCACAATCATGAGTTAAAACACCATTGTTACTAAACCAATGCGTCACAGAGCTAGACAGTTAAAATGCAAGTCACTGTTACTCTGAAGGACTACTACACAGGGTGTCCCAAAAGTCTGGAACCATCAGTAGTTTTCCTTATATGCAATTTAATATTTTTGTTTTTATTTCAGATCCAAGATGGCTTTGGAAACTAACAGCAGAAGACCAAATTCAGGGTACGTGTTCACTGCTTGGTGGGTTAACTGCAGAGGAAACATTTCACTGCATGTTGTACCATGTATGATTGTGTATGTGAGAAATAAAATTTGAATACATACACACCAACTGTACACCTGCATATACATGCAGTTATCTCACCAGCCAGTCATGTGGCAGAAGCATAACGCATGCAGATACAGATACAGATCAAGAGCTTCGGTTAATGTTCACATCAAACATCAGAATGGGGCAAGTGTGATCTCTGCAACTTTACCTGTGGCATGGATGTTGGTACCATAAGGGCTGGTTTGAGCTTTTCAGAAACTGCTGATCTCCTGGGATTTTGGGTGAATGTTAGCAAATTAACATTTTTTAAAAAATTTACTCGCCTTTTAGAAGGCACCTTGTTTTATATAAGCAACGCTTAGTCCAGCATATTGAAACATTTTAGTGTAATGGGGACTTTGAAGGTCTAATAAATGTAGGGAGTAAAAATAAGGTCTTTTTTTTCCTTAGAAATGTAAGTAAAAGTACCAGTATTCAACTTCAATTTTGCTGAAGTAAACTATAAATATGCTCAAATAATACTTATATTTTACTTTAATAATGCTTATATATGACTATATAGTAACGAAGTACAATTACTCAAGTATTTTACAGCCCTTATTTTGTTTCAAATTATACTCCCATTGTAGAATAAACGTGTAAACACATGCACACAATGCTATGCTAAAGCTAGAGTGCACAGTTGTAGGTAGTCGAAAACCTTTCTGTTTTCCTCTGTTCGGGAGAATAAGGTTGGGAGCATGGGCTGCTGGTATAACTGGGCTTGCAGGCTAAGGCTCTTTGAAAGATGAAAAGACTCATACAGGCTATAAGTGAGAGTCATGTCAGGCATTAACACAGAGTGAAACGCTGCCTAGATTACATGTGCATTTGGGCTGGTTCACTGATACACCCATGTGAATGAAGTGGATTATATACCAGCATCCTTTTTCCATGTAAAAGATAAGCTATAAGTAGATACTAGATTTAATAAAAAAAATAATAAAATTAGACAAAAGGGCAGATGACCGGTGTTTTTTGGTTGGAACAAAGGATTTATTATGGAATATAAAGTATTATGTAAGTAAAAAATAAATAAATAATAGAAATCCTAAATGTTTCTGCATATCTGCCTTTAAGTGTGTGTGTACTAGTTTGCCACATCATTATTAGTATACCATTGATGAGATTTTGTGATATAATGCATCGCTCAACCTTAGTGGTTCCACTGTCAAGCAATTTGATAGATATTTGATTTTAGCCTCTCCGTTACGAATACGCCCACCTTCACTGGTTGACAGGGAGAAAACTGAGACAAGTAAAGCATCCTCACAAAGTCAAGGTTCCTCCATTTTCCTGTCAATGTGGGAATATTTAATGACCACACAGATGGAAAAAACAGAACACAAACACACACAGGCACACAAAAGCTTCACACCAGTCAAGCCATGTCTGATCTTCAAGCCTGTAAGTACCTTCACAATTAACCCATTGAATAAGAGCAGATTAAAAGGAGGCGATATATTATTAGACTGCCAGGTCTTCTCTGATGTTTATCAATGAGCACAGAGCTACTTCACAGGGACAGGTGTGGGCTGCTTTGTTACTGTTCTGGAATTGAAGTGTTTTGGATCTGTTAGTATAATTGGAGGTATATTAATATTCATTCGCAGTCACAAAAGGCTGTATATGGTGAGCATGCTTCTGTTAACAAATCCTCTAGGTCAGGGGTATTCAACTAAAATTTGTGAAGTTTCAGATACACAAAATTCCTTGCTTTCAAAAGATCCAGGTGGTGACGAGGTACATTTTAATGAATAACTATTAATGGCTATGAATCAGACAACAGCTTGGGGTGATTGGGTTTCGTTTTACAGTTGGGCTTCATGTTACTACTTTTGACCAGCACTATGGACGGAGATGTGACATTTGTTTTGAACTTGAACTAGAGAATAAATACATACAGCTCTGTCAATTCTTCCTAAAATCCCTGGTTATGTCTCATTATTGCCATCACATGAAGACCAAAAAAAATAATTAAAAAAAAATCCCCAACCCAACAACCTTGAACCACTGAACAATGGCCAGGGTTTCCATATTTATCAGCTGTGTTAGTCATTTTCATTGCACTCATTTTAATCCACTGAAATACTTTGCTGGACCTGCTCGGTTATATGCTGTATAATCGATACCCATGTTCTCATAAATAAAATACTGTTTGATTATAAATGTTTAAATATACAATCACAAAGAATGTGAAGCAGGCCACACTTGGCCCCAAGTAGGTTCAGGTTGTCAGTAGAGGAAGAATTCAGCTCCCTTACAAGAAACGTCTCAGAAGCAGGAACATTTCATAATTTAACAGTTCACCTGCTTCCTGTTTGTTCTGTGTTGAAACCCAAATTTCCTAAGCCCATTTGCCTTTGTTTTGTCTGTTCTCACAACAGTAACGCTTTAGTAATTTCTGCTATAAACACTTTAGGACAAGGCTAAAAAAAATTTTAATGACACTCAAACCTGCTAGAAGAGTATTTTGTGAGAGTTAATTCTCTACATTGTTAATGTACTTTAAAAATAAGGCCAATGCAATCAAAAGATAAGGCTCAGTGTACATAGCTTTATTAAAGTTCTTTCAATTACTCTGAAAACAAGGACACCATGGAAACACCGGTTTGTAAATTACGGCATTGTTGCTAAGTAACATCAGCAGGGCTTTACATTTAATAAAGTCCACAGCAACCAGGGCGACTATATATTTTAAACCAAACAGTGAGATCAAACTGATAAAAAAATAAAGGCATTTGGTTATGATCTGAACAACTATTAAATAGTAAATGTATTACATTCAGAAATTTAAGTGCATTTATTTCAAAACCAGGGATGACCATTTTAATGTACACAAATAATTCCATTCAATTGTCTTCATTGGACACCTAATATTTGCCAAACTACATGCCTTTTGCTTTAAAGACTACAATTTATTCTCATGATTGGCTGTTCAGAAAAAGCTTCTAACTAGACAGTGGGCATTGGAAAAAGAACAAACCAACTCATTATTAAATGATCCATGGATGGAATGTTGGTAACGATACAAGAATAACACAAAAAGACAAACAAACAATGTAGACTAAACACCATCAACTTCAAAGTAAACAAAATCATCTGGCCCGAGTTCCCAAAAATGTTGTAATGTTTAACAAACACGCTTAGCATTAAAGGATATTAATGTCCTAGACTATGTTGAATCAAATAATCAGAGTAATTCTATCTGGCTTTTACATGTATTCATCACATGTGCTCAGAGACCTATGTCTAACAGTCATGCTTGTGCAGCACTGCAGTATTTTTGGGAAATCGTTAGCCCAAAGTCCTACACTTGTGAGCCTGGAGCTGAGGTTGCTGGACTAGAGTGTTTAAGTGTATTTGTACAAGAAAGTGTGTTTACCTCTTAGTTCTAAGCACAGACCATTATCAGTCTTAGTCCACCTTAGAATTCAGGTTAAGGACTAAAACGTCACACAGCACTTGGGTATGTGGGCACAAAAGTATGTGCCCTCCCCCAGTGCAAGTCTGACTTAGGCTTGGAGGATTTGGCGCAGCAGAGTAACCCCGCTGTTTAACAGGCTGTCCTACAAGATTTTAGCTTCTCCAGCTTATCTCTTCTGCAGCAGGTTAAGCTCGGTCTTGAAGGACCATGGTCTGAGAACGTCCTCAAATACAACCACTAAAACACTCACTCATAAGGAGCCACCCTAGACGCTCCAAGTGGTATCCAGCAGATACATTTAAAGAACATCTTCAAACCGAGACCCAAGGCCACAGCTAACCCACGATTCTTTACAATTAAACTCGAGTGCACTTCAAGCTAGCTTGTGCCTTTATCCAGTTCCATCTTTTATTGCTCGGCGGTTGACGGTCTCTTTGGAGACTTGGTTTAGCTTCGAGTGGATCACAAAAGCTAGGAATCTAATGGGAAAGAATGTTTAGAATGCGGAGAAGAAAAGCTGAGAAACTGCTTAAAGGATGGACGAGGGCCAGTATAAACTAGTGTGAACTAGTTCATACGGTTTTAGGACAGCCTATTAAACGAGCAGGGTTTAACCTCAGCAACCAGCCTGTTTGATGTCACCACCTGACCTCTTGGTCACTTCCATTGTGGTGAAGATCTGGAAAGAGAGAGAAGACGGTCATTAAAACACGGTTTAATCTTAAAAGGCCATAACACTAGGAGACAAAATTAGTCAAAGCTTTAGTTTTGGGCTTTAGTAGCGGACACGCGCGCACACCTCAGCACAGGTAGGGTGGATCCCAATGGTGTTGTCTAACTGCTCCTTTGTGATTCCACACTTCATAGCAGCACCAAAGCCCTGAGTCACTTCTCCAGCGTTAGGGCCCAGGTAGTGAAAACCAATGACGCGGTCCTAGACACATGCATACATACAAAATCAGCACTTCTGCTAGTGCTTTATGGGCTCAAACTCAAACCGCCAAACCTCAGAGATGGTGTAAAAAGATATATTTAATCTACATGGCCCAATTACTTAATTCCTACATCAAAAACAAACATGTTCACTGGAAATTAAAGTACTGATCATGGCAACTGATTTCACCATGCAGCTAAGAAAACAAGATGCAGGCCGGTACAAGACGTGACTTTTGATCATTTCTTCTCAGAATGGCCAGAGCTTCAAAGAGGGATGCGGTTTTTATTAAATAAACCTTGGTATTAAGCAGAAAATAAGCAAAACCTTCAGTAATTCATTTTCTAAGCTGTATATGGTGGTAGTTTTTGTGTAAACGGTGCCATGACATTTTTAGAAGCAGGCTCTTGATCAAACACACGTGCCATATTCACTTTGGTGGTGACGGCCATGGCATCACTGGCCACCCACTGAAAATTACTACTGCACGTATAAAAACACATGCTCTTACCAAAATAGCCACTCAGGGGGAAAAAAAAAGGCCTAGGTTAAAAAATATTAATAAAAAAAAGGTTACTCACATTGTCCACCTTGTTGCAGATGATCTTAGCATAGCACCTGTTGTTATCCCTTCCAGGTATGGTGTACTCCAGAGGCCAAAACAGACTGTGAAATATCTAGACACCACACAACATACTCCTAGTCATTTATATATTATATACATTGTGCGGTTTCCATAATGGAGGAAGACGAATATTTCACACACACCTCCAGGTTTTCCTCCCCATGAAGCTCTAAAGCCTTTTCCTCAGAAAGACCACAACTGCCATACTCCAGAGGTGTGAACACAGTGGTGGGAACGTTCACATAGTCACACTGCAAATATAAACATACACATTAGCAAAAGCTACCCTGTCATCCTGAGATCATTTATTTAAGCTAGAGAACAATAAATAAAAATTAACCACTTTAAATCTATCTTGGCTGATTATGTTCAGTTAAAAAAAAAAACAACAAGTTGTGACCTTGTTTAAATTATGCCAAGTTGACCAAGGTTGTTTTTGCCTACTGCATAGTGTAATGTTCACCTTGCGTAGGAATAGTCTTGATAGTCAAGATTTCCATGTGAATGAATATATATGCTTAAAACCTATTGTGAGTTTAAAATAAAATACTTGAAAATGCTTTAGTAAATAAAAACTTACTAAAATAAACTAATTTGTTCCTAAACGGACCGAATACTCTGTGATTTCATAACAGTTACTTGCGTGTACGCACCTTCACAGAGGAACCTGCAAACAGCCTGCGAGCCAGCAGTTTTCCAGCCTGAATGGCCACAGGAGTCAGCTCCCACTTGCCCTCCAGAATGTCCCCGATAGCGTAGATGTGTGGAACATTGGTCTGCTCACCATCATTTACTGGGATCTTCCCATTCCTTAAGAGATCACAGTCCCCCCCCCAAGCACAATGAGTTTCCAAATAAACAATGCATAGGACAGTGACGGAGTTGTAATTACTCACTAATCACAAGGACATTGCTACACTGCTAAAATCCAGCAAGATTAGAGAAAGAAAAATGATCAATCTTCAAACTGTTAGTGGCGCATGTGTGGGGTGATTACAACCAAGTACGCGTGTGTGCGTGAGATGGTCACAGATTATAAAGAGTCATAGGACAGTCATACGTCTCATGTTCTCTACTCTAATCCCCATGCTACAGAGCCACAGTGAGCTCCTTGTTGACACAAAGACATGCGCAAGAGTCAAACGCCTCCTGCTTTATAACTTGGCATAACTTTCATCATAGTGAAACCCATAACTTATGCAACAATGTGTGTTGATGAGTAACATTGCAGGAAAGATGCTTCCTGTTTATCCCTGCTCAGTTTAAACAACCCATTTAGTCAGAACTTTTTGTTCTTATGCCTGGCAGGCTTTGTTCACTCTCACGCACACACACCCCCTCCTCACCCCCAGTAGTAATACTGCTGAATCACACTGACTGTGCTACCACAGTTAAGTGCCCCACTTCTAAATGCCTCCACCTGACCCACAATTTAACCAAGAACACAAATCCTTGAATGAAACGAGGGATCAAAAGGAAGGACAGAGCATTTATGAGAAGCAAAATCAGATAACAGACGGAGGGACATACTTTGGGTTGACGATCACCCCAGCCTTGTCTAGACCTATTCTTCCTGTACAAGCATCACGACCCACAGCTATCAGTACCTAAGACAGAAGACAAGAATTGTAAGTAATTGTAAATTTTCACAAACAATAAAAATAGTAATGAAGCAAATCACAGGATTCACACTCACAGTGTTGTACTCTTCTTCAATGATCTCATCAGTCTCTGTAGACTTGGCAGTCACTTTCAATCTGCCTGGAGAGCCAGCTTCAAGCTGCTCTATCTGACACACAAAATAACTTTATTTAAAACAGAAAGGGGAAGAAATCTCCACTCTCATTGATAAGCAGCTCATAAGTGCATGATCACATGATCACAAACATTTGCCTTGGTTCATTACATAATCATGACATACACAATAACACCTTACACCCACCCTGTTTTTTTTTTCTTTACACCAACTATACCTTAACAGGGACAAACTTCCTGAGGAATTTGACCCCGTGTGTCTCCATGTGGTCCCCTGCACGGTTGGCCATGTCCTGGTCAAAGCCTCTCAGCAGAATGGAGCGTACCATTACGGTGACATCAAGCCCCAGACCTGCCAGGAATCCTCCGCACTCCAGAGCCACGTACGACGCGCCGACCACGAGCGTCTTACCAGGACAGTAAGGCAAATAGAACAGATCATCACTGCAAGAGAGGTTAGGGCACAAGCATACAAGTGGAGTGAGCAAACCGGCACCCTCAGTATGCACACTACATATAAACATGCAGTCTTTCATTTGTTATTAATAAATCATTAACTAGTTAATGAACCTCTGCAAGTTTCCTACTTTGAAAAAGAATGGTATCGGCTAAACCGGAGCATGTAACATGGGAGCAAACATTCATTTTTATGAAATGACTAGCAAGTCAACGAGAAGTCACTACACTCTAAATACAGACCAACGTGGCTCGCATATAATTGGCTTTTTCCCTCCCCCTTCATATATGAACTTAACAGCTGTAGAGTGTGGTAGGGGTTAGTAAAGAACTTATTCATTACTAGTGAGAATGCAGAGTGAGAAGTTGATGTATAGGTCCATACATGAATTAGCGTACATGAGCTAAGCCCATTTCCTGACCACCTGCAGGGACTAAAGCTCCCATATCCATTCCCCCCAAGGCCAGTGCAGTTTAACTAAGCAGTATGTTGAGATGTTCCGTGTTAAGCTAGGCTCCCGTGAGACAACAGCTTATCTCTGCGTGCGAGATCCTTCCTGTGCATTTCTGCTTTTTAATAACACACTCACCTGGTGATGCAGTATTCTTTGTCTCCAGGGATGCCCAGGTAGCGCGGCCGCTCTCCTGTTGCCAGCACAAACTTGGCTCCGGTGTGGAACGTCTCTTTGCCTCGCTGGTTTGTGGCCTGAAGAGAAAGGTAAGAAGATTTTTCTAGTAAGTGAAATCAGAACGGTCAAACTATTTATCAAGTCAGAGCATCAATAACACTTCAAAATACATAAGTTCAGAAAACTTGACGTCATGAAAGTCTCCTGTTAGTAAAAACATGACCTCTGCCTTTAGTTTACAATAGCGGCCCACTTTCCTGTTTATCGGGTACAGAAGGAAGACAGGCTGAGTCTGTCATTTACATTCACTCACTATTAGCACCTAAGTGAGAAACGCGTCCAAGAATTTAGTTCAGACACTAACCTTGATTTTGTGTGGCTCCACAAACTCCGCATAAGCATTCATATAGTTGACACTCTTGTCACGTAAAGACACTCTGTAACCCCAGTTCAAAGAGCCGATGTAGTTATTCACGGCAGTCTTCATCGTTTCCCAGTTATGACTTACTGCATGGAAGAAAGGGGCAGATTTATTGATTGCTAAATTAATTCATAAAATTTTACTCAAGGAAGTAAAATACTGCACCAAAGGTGCTGGAGAAAATCTAAGCCCAAACGTGAACCAACAGAATACAGACACCATTACAGCAAAAACCACATAACTACCACAGTTCCTATTTTACAGGACATTTCATCATACAAATTTGGAAACTAAAGTTGAACATTTCGCTTGCAAACAACGCAAACCAACAGAATGTAGTTTACCAATTTTAACAGAATACTACAGATACAGGAAAATAATCAGAGCATTAATGATTAAAATAACCATTTTAAAATGTGTAATAAATTGAACCTCTATTTTAACACTATGATTCTAGTTTGTTCATCCCTAAAGCCTTCCCCACATTTGTTTTTGTTCACACTCCTCATACACCTTTAACACCGATATGCAGCAGTGATCAGTTATGCCCAGAAAAATAATCTAATCAAACTTCCTCCCCCTGCTGAGAAAACCATAGTTAAGCCATGGAACAGAGCACCACAGATCCGACAGCAGTTCTCACCTGCCTCACTGAACTCCCAGCCAAATTTGCGGGCATCCTCCAGAGCAGTGTGCAGTAGGGCGGTCTGATGCATCAGCTTCTTAGGAATACAGCCCACGTTCACACATGTGCCACCCAGACCTACACACATTAGTCAGGAAATGCTATGTTTAGTAACCCAGCTTTGTTTAATATTTTGTCCATCAAAATATGTACAACATCCAACACTACTTACCCCAAGATGTGCCCAAAGGTGTGGGGACAACAAAATCCAGAACCATGACCTTCTTCCCCAAGGCAGCTGCTTCCTATAGAGCAGAACATCAGGAGTACGTATAATACAGGGCATTTAGTCAATATAAAAACATAAGGCTCCAAAGTACGATGGGAACTTTGCACATAAAATATAACATTAGTGTATATCAGTAGAGTATACAGTGTGAGCAGTCACCTTTGAGCAGGCCAGACCTCCAGAGCCACCTCCTATCACAATGAGATCATAGTCGTATGCAGCGCTCGCCGTTCCCAGCAGCTGCTGTAGGCTGCCATCTTTATACGCCTGTTACCATGACACCGAGAAATAATTATCACAGGCACACAAAAAAAACAAAAACACAGTAATATGGGGTAATCATAATGAGGGCACTCATGTATCATTAATTTCAATTACAAAGGTTTTGTGTTCCCTATTACTTTAAAGCATCGTTTTTGAGAGGACACATATCTGCACTGTTGGCTGATTAAGCAGTTGGACGCAAGGCCGAGATAAAAAGCAGCAGAGGGAATGCCTGAAAAAAAAGGTACCGTCTTGTCAGATTTCTAGATATGTAGATTTGTGTACTGGCTACACAGGACAGAAATGACTGCTACCGTCTACTGCCTGCCCAAGTCCAACTAAATGCACTGAAGCTATTTTACAATCTAATCTCTTTATCTGGAGTCCTCTGAAGACCAAGTTAATCAGCCTTCAACTTTACAACCTAACAACTTAACTAACTGACGCACAGTCACAATGTACAAACAAGAAAGTTGAAGTTTGGCTAGAAGGCTCTGTTTACACTTGGTTTTAATGTTTCTTGAGCATTCAGGTCACAAATGGACTGCTGAGGCACGTTTCCGTTTACACCCGTGTTTGTCATGCGCCTCCAAGGTGTCCAGCTGACCACTTCTGCTCAGATTTCGTTACTGCCTATATCACTTCCGCTAGAACATCAAAGGTCCTCATGCAAAATTATATTAAAACGGTAAACCTGGAGCATACCTTGTAAAACAACCTCCGCGTCCAGCATTAATGACGTATTTTCCTGTTACGTTCGTGGTGGGGACAGACCGGGACGCATCAGAGTTTACACTACAGAAGGTATGGTGGTTAAATGCGTCCCAGACCACCTCGGCAAGTGGCTTGAGCGAATGCGTCTTGAATGCTTTTTGGAGGTCGTTTACACTTGTATTTGGCGCTATCCAGTTGTGATCAGATCGTCCAAGATGCATTTTAACACCAAGTGTAAACAGGGTCTGTGTTGGGAAGCAGTCAATTATTTATATTGCACAACTTGTTGTAGAGGTCATGTGGAGAGCTGGAAAGTCACATGCAATCCAATCACATGCACTTATGCAAATTATGTACCAAAAGCCAATTTGAGAAAGGAAAAAGCTTTCACAGAATTTTTTTCCACCTTTTCATTTACCCTCTATGGTCGGATTAGTGGCAACGTGAAGCACCACTGCAAAACAAAACCACTTCAAACTTAATTATAGCACGACCTAACCACTAACTGCCAAGCGTTAAAAGGTAAACGTTGTCACCATTCGGTCATGCTAGTTGCTTATCTAGACCTCGTCAATGAAAACTTGCATGTAGCCAGAAAGCTAAACTGTTAGTTGAAACCCTTGAGTACAGATGCAATGAAACCACAACTCCTTTCTAACGAAAAGCAACAGAAAACGTATATTGTCTTTCTCTGTTGTGCAATACGTCCTACAGGACCTGCACGAAATAATAACCAAACCAACACACCAGGTGTAGTGTTCGTATTTGGAAGGAGCAATTACCTGCATGGTCTTGTCGCAGCCTCCTACATGCGTCTTGTTGACGAAGACACTGGGGACGGTTTTTTGTCCAGTCATCTCCATCAGCACATCCTGGTAGATGGAGCCATTCTCTGAAAAACATGCCAGACATGCAGTGTGATACGGCTGCTCGTGTTTCATGTGGAAAACTGCTACTGTAGCATGCCAACTCTGGGTAAGGCTTCCAGTGACCTCTTGTTCTGTGTTCCCATCATATATATATGCAACCTAAGACTCTTGGGCGTATCACAGATGGTTGTGTTATAAAAACACCAATACAAATTTGTGAACAATCATGTTGAAACTCACCTGTGTGATTTTAAGCTACTAAATTCTAACTTACTACAAGAATATACACAGTGCATGAGGCAAACCTGATCGGGGGAAACTACCTTGCAGGAGTGATATTTAAACCGCAGCACATGCTTTTGTGTTTGATTTATTCCTTTATATTCCGAGATGCAGGAAGGGAAACAGGACACAGAAACAGAAGACACAGACTACTCAGGAGGGCAGAAAGAGTGATAAATGATTTGAGAGTTTAAAGGCTCAAGGAGAGACAGGAACAGATAAGAAGCACCGCCACGCAGAGCAGTGGTGAATGACTCAGCAAGTTTCGCAGGTCGGCGGTAGTAGCTATACTCAGATCCGACACGCCATTATACACTGTTAATCATTGCCACACTGGCATTAGAAATAAAAATTGCTCCAGTACGTTTATAAAAATTGCTGTCAGGTTTGTGTGCTACTGAGCACCAACTATACAAACCACAGTTAATGCCTGCTGCAGTACATTTTCAAACAAATCTTAATGTGCACATGCGCGGTTTCATAAAAAAAACACAGTCCTATAGTAACCTATAGTTACAGCGCAAGTGTTTCCAAATAACACACAGACTACTGCCAGCCTGCACTCAAGTCAACAGAGGAGCAAAAAATTTAATCAATTAGAAAAAGCAGTCTTGACACAATAATTACATCAATTACCAAAATGGAAGTTGTGAGCAGCCTAAATCACATTACACCACACTAAACAATGTTAGGCAAAGTAAACAGAACAAGGCTGCTTCCTGTGATGGCCTCATACACTGAAATCAGACCACCAGACTTTGCAATCTTAAATATTGCACAGCAGTGCCTAGAAGAGGCCACCCACCAAAATCCAGTGACTGGGTAAGAAATATATTAGTCACAGAGGCAACCAAGAGGCCAGGGGTAACTCTGAAGGTGGTACATATACCCACATATTATATGGGAAAAGCTGTTCAGAGAACAACCATAGCCCAGACGCAATTCTGAGCTGGGCTTTGTGGAAGATTAGAGAGAAGAAAGCCATTATTCAAACAAAAAAAAAAAAAAAAAAAAAAAAAAAAAGCCATTTGAAATCACATGTCTGAGGTTCTCTGGACTGATTAGATCTAAACTGAACTTTATCCAAAAAAAAAAAAAAAAAAAAAAGTGTGGTGGTGGTGATAAAATCACATAATGGAGCTCGTCAGAAAGGACTAGGAAACAGGTCAGGGTTGAGAGCAAGTGGCCAAATGCAAGGCGATCCTAGAAGAAAACCTCTCCTACTTGAGCCTGAGGTGGAGATTCATGTTCTAACAGAATAATGACCCTAATCATAGTAACAAAGCCACACTGAAGTGGCTCAAAACCTGAGAGTATATCAGAATAGCTCTGTCCAAACCGTGACCTCAACATGGCCGAGAATCTGTACGACTTTAAAATGGCTGCATCCGTGCCGTCCATGCAATCTGCCCGAGCTTGACTAATTCGGCCATGAAGAATGGGCACAGCTGTCAGCATCCAGATGTGTAAAGCTGATCGACACATCCTAGAAGACTTGTAGCTGCAATGCAACTAAAGGATGGGTGGTTCTGCAAGTATCAACTGAGTGGTGGCGAATTCTTAAGCAAAAAACAAAATCTCTCATTTTTGCTTAATTAACAGCTATGTTAAAAAAAAACACAACAACAAAAAGAAATGTTAGATACCACTAGCAAACCACAGGAGGTATAGGACACCCCACAGACATTCACAAACTGAAACTTTAACGATATGTTCAGCAACCATTTGTTCCTCCCATTTTCCACAAAAAAGAAGAATCGTGCCTCCTGCATTATGTTTGTATGTTGGTCTTGCTCACAAGTGCTGTACCTCCAACAATTGTATGACATTAAAATACAAGCAGTCGTTGGTAATGACCAACAGTAAAAACCAGAAGTGACAATGCTACAAAATCAGCTTCTAAAAACTGAGGCTGAGAATACTGCGCTGCAGTATACGACAAATAACATATCGCCATTTTAAATCCAGAAACCTCTTCGACGTTCGGCAATACAGTGACCTGTAGACATGAACGCTGCGATCATCTTAAATGCGACACTGTCGAGGCGTGATGCCTTCGCGGATGCAGCAGCATCAGATTCACGATGATTAGAACAAAGCCACAACTCCATGGAAGCTGGTTTCAAGATGATCTGTCTAGTTCTGATCGTTGAACATAACTGAGCTCCGTCTGACTACACAATAGAAGAAGCTTTGGCACATCGGTCAATGACTGAGTAATTGACCAAGTTCCATCTCAGCACAAACGGTCATTAAAAAATAAAAAAATATGACAAGTCAGACAAAGGCTGTCTCTCCCACCCCACAAACGTTTTGCCAATTCTGGCAAAAAGCACTGCATGCAAGAGATATTCAAGCCTGGCTAGTGTCTATATCTCAATACGTTTAATTGCCGTGCGACGTAAACAGGAGAGCTGTAGGTCACTTTCGCACTGGACTTTATTTTGCTCCGTTTTGTCAGAGTTTCTACATATCTGTATCTACCTGATTCAGGAACGATAACCAGTCACGCATACATGTTAATTAATCTGCCTAGTAAAAGGAGATCATACTTCAGCTGTGTGTGGCGCAGCAGATGTCTGGATTTGGAGGTGTGCACTACAGGTACAGCATCGAGGCGTCTCTACTGCCATGTAAAAATTACCAATTGAAAACGTTTTTTTTGTTGGGGGGGGAATCAATAAGGCATAAAGTTTTTTTTCTTTTTTCCTTTTTCTAGTCAGAGAATATACGTCCTACTTGTTGAACGTACAGCAACTACGACTAAAGGAAACCAACAGCCCAAACGTGAAATCGGCTTGTCTTGGGTGCCCACGCTACTGCTCTGCCCACCCCTATTAAAAATACTTGCTGTGTGGTTTGTGAAAACAAAACCAGTCAGCACGTAGCAAGCTCCGTGTAAGCCGCGTTCTCAGACGACGATCTAATATGCACGTCTTATCTTCATCGACTGCCTTTATCGGGTGTTCGTCAAAAGCAATTAGTGTGCAATAGCGTTCGTATGCTGATAAATGTTGCAATGCATAAATGAGCAAGACAATACGGAGGACAAAAACTCACGCTTACCAATCAGATCCAGTTCTTTGACTTCATGGGTCACATTCAACTCTGCAAAGAGCTCCTTCACCTGAAATAAACCACAAGCAGACAGTTAACCAACATCAGCAAAAGGTTTACATGACATTAAGGTCAACATGACTCAGGTACGGCCATAACCAGATAAAAGAATACACAAGGGCTAAACAAGTTCTACTAGCTGTTGTAGTCTGTAAGTGAGGTTGTAGGATATACAATGACATTAGGAAGGTGTGCAAAGTAAATAACTGAAAACCACACTACTGTATCTCCGACAAGTGCAGTCTCACGGAAACAACAGCATTTCCAAATTAAGCCAAACCAGACATGTTTCGACACGAACATAAATAAGGAGTGACTCTGGAGTGGATCAGGGGGCTTTACAGGCAGACTGCGGCTAACACAAGCTCAAAACTACAGCTTTACACCGCCTACTACTGTAAGACGGGCAGCATGGCGCTCCACACGGCTGTCCAGGCTTCATTACTGCCGGAAACGAAGAGCTTCAGAAGCAGCAGCAGGTCAGTTTAGTGTCAGCTCCTGAAGCAGCACAGCACTAAAGTTCAGCTCTTGTTTAACACACAGTCTCCTGAGAAATCCCATTTCCGGGTACAGACTCACTTTACACCATGTACACTCCGACCTGCTGTACATTACAGGGCTCAACCTAACTATCCTTTTTAACGCTTTAGTAAATAAGTAACAGAAATGGGCCAACTAGCGACATTACTAGCTAATACGCTTTAGAGTTGAACTCTTAACTTTCTGTTTCCTTCACTCTGCTTAAGATGACTTATGCGGCGCCATTTCTTGCAGGCTAATTATAGTCAGTTAGCCTGTCCGGGCTAGCGGCACGAGCACTGAGCAGGACGGCTAGCTAACAAGCTCGGGCGCTTACCTTTTTACAGTAGGGACAGTAGCTTTTGCTGAAAACCACAACAAGATTGTTGCCGATGAGCTCCTGTATCCGAGCTTTAATCTGCCTCTTCTGAGACTCTACCGGCGGCATGATTGGACCTGAAAAAGCCGCGCGCGTTAGTTCACTTTAATTACTAGATGGAATTCAGGTGACTAAGAAAGTTGTTGCCGAACTCTTCCGACTCAGACTGGAGCACCACTGCGTCCTGACACTGTGCTAAAACTAGTTCATCTACAGAAACCAAGCAAACTGTAAATGTACACGCGTTATTTCCCGCATAGTTCTTCACAAATCATCTTTCCATCTCTACCCGACCAGAGCTCGCCGGTATATATATACACGAAGCGCGAACTGCGCCAAAACTTCACTGCCGAATCAAGCGGGAAGTTGACGTCATCGTGTCCGCCTGATCGTATTTGAAACCCTCCATGATTCACACATTTCTAAACAAATATTAGGACTTTATTAATCGGGTTTCATATAGAACGTTTTCGTTCTGATTACTGAGACGAAGGAAAATTAAAACGAATGAAAAAAGAGGCGAAGCTGAATTAAAAAGGCCCAACAGGCAATATCTGGGGACAACTAAGTATTATTTGTGGCACAACGCTGCCACCTTGTGGTAGAAAAATGTCTTCGTAAAATGAGCTATGAGCTGTAAAGCTTTGAGTGAGGGCTTTACACTCACTGGGCTCTTTAGTAGGAGCATAACGTCTCACTGTATTCACGAAGAGAGTATAATGTGAAAGAAAATCTAGGCTGGAAATACTTGATTAATTGTACTTCATTTTGAAAATGTTATCTATCTATCTATCTATCTATCTATCTATCTATCTATCTATCTATCTATCTGTCTATCTGTCTATCTATCTATCATTTATATAATGGAATGTAGCTAACAAACACTTTTTGTGGTATGTTTCAGTCATCATTCTCCCTCACCTAAAACAAGCCCATCTTGGTTAATAATAGAATGGAATATTAATCACTGTAGTTATTTTGGAAGACTACCCCCTTGGCTACGATATGAATTAAAGCATCAGTGGGTGTGTGGGAAGAGCTCTAATTAAATGGCATGAAGATGCAGTCGGTGAGGGGTGTTTATATGTAAACTCCCCTCTGCTGATTTGGAGCTTTGCTGGGTGGAACTGTGGATGCTTATGTGCATTATGTGCTTATGTGAATCTGAGGGCAATGATGACACTATAAGCTTTTATTAGACAGCACAGTCTATTGCCCTGTATCTCTCTACAGAGTGAACAGAGGTACCAGGGTACATCCAGGATTGCAGGCCAAGAACCAGTTGACATTCCAAACGATCCCCAAAACAATACTATGTTGATTAAAATTAGTCCATTTCCAAACTCAAAATGAAACCCAACCAGTCCCTTCCTGCCTACTTCAGGATGAATTCTGACCGATCCTGTACACTATTTCAGATATTCCTTACCAATTTCACTCACTTCCACAGACACTCTTAACCAATCCTGCCCACTCCCACAGACCTTCTTGACCAGACCCACAGGTACCTGCAGAAAATTTTACCAATCCCACCCACTCAAACAGAAAGTTTAACCAACCCCATCTACTCCCATAGACACTCTTGACCAATCTCACCCATTCCCACAGCCACTCTCGACTTTTCCCACACAGTAAATTTTCCAGAGTAACATTTACTCAAATTGCAGAAAATTGTACTTAATGCAGGCAATATTTGGTCCCTGTCTGAAAAGAGTAAAGGTTTCTGTAATTTTGCTAACAGATTTTACTCAAATAGAGCAAAAACAACTATTTTTAAGGAAAATATTTTTAACTCTGGAAAAACCCAGCCATTTTCCTATGCATCTGCTCCTACAGTTGCTGTATTATGTTATTATTTGCCCCTGCCCACAATATTTCCTAACAAATATAGTTGGTTCTATTTTCCGAGATTAATTTTAGTAATTGTTTTGTCCCATGTATATCTTTTTATCTGACTGCCCACGTGAAAGTAAAAACAACCGGCTCCAATGACTTCTTTGTCTAATCTCCACTACCGCTAACAAATATCTTGTAATATTCACAAAGTAACATCTATCTGGCATGTTGAACACACATTTAGTCCAAATGTATGCAAAATGTCTAACCTTGCACCCAGACATAAAATCAAGTAAGTCCAAAGTAGCCTAATTAATTCAGCAAACCATAAACATATGTATAAGCACATCAGTTATCTGATAACAGGAAAACAGTCAAGATGAGTGACTCTGTTGGATTTCTTTCAGTAAAGTATGTCAAATAAAATATTCCCTCAAATAAAAACCGTTTTCCAATTAATCACCTTCATCAACATTCACACACATGCATAGATGTAGAAAACTAAAAGATATCTGATTAACAGCATACATGAATAACCCAATTCTTAAAATCCAATTACTGGCATAATTTGAGATCAGAGTATGCTGTTCACATGGCCACTTGAATAGTCTTATAGCTGCCAATATGTGATTATGATCAAATTATTAGTGTGCATGTAAACACACTAAATGTGGCCGGCTAAAACTGCTCGATGGTATTTTTAACCCTTTCCATTGTCTTCCATTCTCAGTGGTCTGATTGTAGCCAGGAGCCCCACTATACCTCAAACCTAGGGTCAACTCTGTGAAATGAGTTTCATTACTAAAACTAATATCACTACTACAGCTATCTAATCGTCAGTGTTGCAAAGCATCATTTGCTTATGACTAAAATGAAGCCATTAAGAACCTATTTGGGGTTTGTCCTTATTCATACTGCAGTAACACATATGGATATCCCTAAAATATAGCTCTATGAATATGCTTATAAGAATGCTTGGTAAAACACGGAGCACTTTATCATATTTTTTTTTATCACTTCGTCATACTTTTTTATGAACAGTATTCCACTGCAATTGGATTATTTTTAGTACGCTTTCCAGCAGAACTTGAGCTAGTCATTGGAGTTTAGTCCAATCTGGTTTTCAGAACTGAGTAGTGATACCATGACCAATACTGGCTTGAAATGCAGTGACATATTTCAAGCTGTTTTCTGACAAATGTCACAGATAATGCAGGTGAATACAGGACACAAAACATGGCTTTTTAAAACATAACGTGCTTGTTGAGTTTGCTTGGTTACTAAGAATATATAAGTATTGCATCAGTATCAGTATTGGCGGATACACACGGCTTTGATTAGATAAAAGCATTAGAACAGGGGTTCTCAAAGCCCTTATAGCCAGGAGATCCCTTCTAGAGTAAAATGATTTCCAAGGACCCCCTTATTATCACAGCACAGATTTAATTTTAAGGACAAGAAGACAAATATGTACCATCGTATTCATTTAATTGACCCATGACAGCTTTTTATTCCCAAACTTTCCATTCACCAGATACACTCTGTGTTTCTTTTTAAAATCAGTTCCTGGTTTTGATTTCAAAACTGAAGTAAAATTGAAGCTTGATATTAGTTATTGAATTTCAGTTGATCCACTTTACTCTTCCTATTTTCTAAGTGGAAACTCACAACTATGATCTCCAGCACCTTCATATCATATTTTAAATCACGAGTACAGTCAGTGACCTCTTGGTTACAAATCAACACACTTTGAAGAGCATAGTTTTATCACTGGATCACTGGATATTAGCAGCACAATGACACGAAACTGTGCCATCCAAATGAATTTTCTCTCTCATTAATACCCAGAGCTACCGAGCGGAGGTTCCTGTTTACTAAATTCACTGTTTGTTTGCAGTTAATCATATTTACATAGAAGAGAATCTATAAGACCTGCTAGAACATTTCTGGATACCAAGAAATTGGATGTGTATCCTTATCCACACCACTGTGGCTAATGACAGCCAATTAGCTAAACATTTTTAGCTGTTTGTACATGTTTTTAAATCAAAATTGTTGCTAATATTAGGTGCTCTGGTTATGATGTCACTGACTTGATTGCAGGGCGAAATGTCAACTTTAATGTTATTATTTCCGTGAGTAAAATGTGTGAGCCAGACAAACTGGCCTAACTCACTCCAAGGAAGCTCTGTGAGCATAAATAACTCATGGCCAGTGAAACAGGAAGTTGTCAAAAATGTCTGACTCTCAGACAACCACCTGAATTTATATTGGTCTCAGCTAGCTACAAGAAAAGTAGGCTGCATAACTGTTGGGAATCTAAACCTCTGTCATAAGTAATGTATCTCCTACTGTCTCCTAGGCTGGATAATATGTCTGACTGACTATCATGATTACTCATCGATCTGATATGATTGGTAAGGTAAAATATCTCCGACAGCTATTTAACAACAAATAACAGGCAGACGAGCTAAAGGCTTGCTTCTTTTAAGAATCCAAAAGCTTGCATACAGTAAGCTTGGATAAGAGGAAAACTTGTTTTCCAAACATCTTCAAATTTATGGCAATTGTATTTAATATTACAAACAACTAGGTATAGCAGAATATATACCCAGCCAACCAGCTATGCTATCATTCATTCATTTATTCATCTTCAGTAACTGCTTTTTCCTGATAATAATAATAATAATAATAATAATAATAATAGTAATAATAATAATAATAATAATAATAATTCAATAAGATTATTATTGAAGAGATTGTATGGCTATGTGGTTTGGAGGGGAGGGAGTGTGTGGTGAGCAGACAGAGTCTCTGTTAGAAGACGTGACTGGGATGGAGCAAGGACACGGAGCACAGAGAGGGCTGGTCCTGCGTTCAACACCGATGGCTCTTTATTGAAGTTGACACAGTGTGAATTTGACAAGTATGTCTGTGTGTGCTGTGTGAGGAAGGAACGAAAATACGCCATCAGTGGACTGAGATCAAGATGATTACATGCTACGTATAAAGACAGCTTCTCCTGACATGGCATAATATGGTATATAAATACGCAAAGAATAAAAGTTGTATCATATATCTGACTAACTATCATGAAAACTGAAAGATCTGATCAGATTAGATATCTCTGACAGCTATTTAACAACAAATAATAGGTAAAGGAGCTAAAGACTTGCTTCTTTTAAGCATAAAAAGCTTGAATACAGTAAACTTGGATAAGATGGAAACTTATTTTCCAAGCTCTAACTTCTCTAACTTTATGCTAATGACTTGGGCTTTTTAAGCATAAAAAAGCTAGGATAAGCTTGGGTAAGCCGGAAACTTATTTCCAAACTTTAACTTCTCTAACTTTATGTTTAATTTATTATTACAGACAGCAAGGTGTGAATAAATGCAGCAGAATATATACTCAGCCAACTAGCCGACTGTGTAATACTGTGTAATCAATTAATTAACCTTCAGTAACTTCCTTTTCATGATGAGTTGCAGTATTGAAATAACAACAACAACAACAACAACAACAACAATAATAATAATAACTTTATTTGTACATCAATCAGGCAGCGCACTTAAACGATATGCTCAGCTACAAAATATAAACACCTAACAATGATACATTGTAAAAAGATACATAAATTCAAAATAAGTGAAAATACAAATAAAAAAAAAATCCAACACAGAAGAAGTTGTTTTAGTTAAGATGCGAAATAACTTTTACAGAAGGTATTTCTAGAAGAACCTTAGCAAATCTTTGATTATGTCTTTCTTAGATCATGACCCAGATCAATAAGAAATAAAACTTTCATTGGTGGTCTTTAGAATGTGCTGATCTTATATTTTTCCCTATACTTGCATATTTATGTAAAACACAGATTTGTTAGAAGCACAGAAACAGCAAAAGGAATGAAAAGCAGCTTGAGTAATGGTGATTGGATAACACCCTTGGGATGCCCCTCACAGGAAAAAGCTGCCCAGTCAGTTGTGAGGATTTTAAAACTAGGATTGTTTACATTAATTCATATTGAATGCAACAGTGTTTATGACTCAAATTCAAGTGGGCACTCAAATCAGTTAGTATTTGAGACTTTTTTTTAAATAAAAATAAAAGTATTCTTTTAGTGACTTTTTTTTAAAACCCATATCCCATATCATACAGACTTGGATATACATTTCTTGTCATTTTACTTTTCATTTACTTCACTACCAGCATGGCCAGCTTATAAGCATAAATCATCAATTTTCCCCCATTGCAGAATGTAGTGACCTTTTAAATCATAGGCAAGTCACAGGATGGTATCAGATTTGGAAGTGCAGACGAGTGCATTGATTTCTTTTTGGAAGGGGGAAAACGTTTAATGCAATTTGGCCCGTTGTGGCTGGTTTGGTGTTGAGTCCTTTTTGGCTGAATGGCCACTCTATGAAGCCTGTAATTAAGAAAAAAGAGCCAGAGCCTTGATCAGCTATATAATTCAAGTACTGTCTGAGAAATAAATAATGGAATACACTACAAAAGGCTCAGTAGTTTTACAAATTAAGCAATTTTCTACAGTAACAATGGGTTGATGAAAAATCTGAAACAACAAACTATGTGAATAGTTTTATTCAAGACCAGTCCAACAACTGGTGTAATAACAAGCTACTTGTGTGAAAACAGTCTGATGGAAAAAAAAAAAGGGAAGAATAAAGCAAAGCAGAAAATCTACTACAACAAAGGATTCATGGAGAGCGGAAACAAATAGTTACAGTTTGTTTTTATATATAGTGTTCTTCCTTTTCATCCGTACATAGTAGTCTTGATCCATGATTATTATAATTAGATGAAATTATGCACCTTCACATTATATTTGCTTGTGGTGATAAACCAAAGTCTTATAAATGTAATATTGAATACCCAAAGGATATAGAGGTAGCATACACACAAATCTTCTAAACTGATTTGACTAATCTCAATTACACCACTTTATTCTGGCCATGTTTTGGCCTAGTGGCCCTCATCATTCCCATAATAAACTACAATCAAAGACTAGATCTGACACTGAGAAGTGACTGCAAGCTGTGAAGTGGTTTAATATATACAAGACTATAGGGCAGTTCGGTGACACAGTGTGTTTTGATGCTGAACTGTGCTTACTGTCTCTGTGGAGTTACACGTTTTCACTGAACAAGTGTGTGAATGTGTGTGTGCATGTTGCCCTGGTATGAGACTATTCCCTTCACAGTGTCCCTTCAGTGTCCCTTCACGGGTCTATTGCCACCTTGTCCCCAGGATATGCTTGCAAGCCATGATGACCCTGACCAAGATACAGCAGTACCTGAAGATACATCACCGAAAGAAATGTTTGTATAATGATATAAAGTGTAAAGTTAGCTCCATAATTAGGTATCTTATTACCCTGTGCCTTCTGTCAGACTTAGTAAAATGTGTTGACTTATTTAAGGCTTTACCTGCTAATTAGCCAATTACTTAGCAAGGTTTTATGTAACTAATGAAAAAGCTACAAGAGTAAAATATGTGTATTTAATATGAGTAATTAAAGATAATAAAAGCTTTTCTTTCACACACTACTGTTAGAACACAGAAGTCCTATAAATTATAAATGAATCTAGACATCCTTGGCGTAGGTGTTGTGACAGTGGAACTGAAGCAGGGAAGGTTATTTAGGACTGGAAGGGTGCCATGGGGGTGACAGATTTTAAAAAGATAGCACACAATGCAGTTATTGGTATCACAGGAGTAGAGGATGTATATATATACTCCAGCCTAGTCAGTCTTTTTCTCAAAGTTTAGATTTATATCTATTCGATCATTCCTTAAATTTTGTGCTACACACACATAAAAACGGTTTCATTACATTACATCCTACCAGCGCCATAACCAGGACTAAAATTTCAGTGAGGTCCTACACATTGCAGAAATTTGTCCCACTTCATGTTTAACATAGCACAAAATTTACTACACTGACTGCTAATTTCTAATCTCTCTTATGTTATACTTCCTGTCTTCCATAAACAGATCTGACTTAAGCTTTTACTGAAGTAAATGTTTAGGTTTACAGTTATTGTTCTCTGTCTGTGTGCGTGTGCACATCCTCCTTTTCTCTTTCTTCTCCTCCCTGAAAACTAGAAAAAGCATACATGAAAAATGTAATGTAGCCTGCAGCTAATGCAGAGTACGTCAGGTACTGTTACTGCGATCAGCTAACATTACTGCGACTACCTTACCGATTGGTCAAGCAAACATAGCAGTAGTTTGCTTTTTACAAACCACCAATTTCGGTTTTAATCACTGATTTTAAATCACACAAATGATATTATAGATAGTAGTGTAGAGAGATGTCCTCATACCTGTAAATCACTAGCCTGAAAGTATGACTAAATACTGATAAAACCTAATAGTAACATCTTACTTAACGAATGTTCTCACTGCCCAGTATCTACTCACTTTGTTTTCCTTCTAAGGACATATGACCATTTTAGCATGCTTGCACACATTTATCAAGAACAGTGTAATATTGTATTTGATAATACAAAATAACGGTTTATATCCATGTCTGCTGTTGAGACAAAGCAGAATAATTATCCAGGCTAAAAGGATAAAACAGGTAACAAGACATATAGCATGATGTACAATAATTATAACTCCTCTCAGCAGTTGCTGTATTCAATCCTGTCTACTTCATTCCATTCATATTGACAGATCAACACTTGATTCATCTCTCTAACTTATCGCCACGTACCAGAACTCTTGACTGAAATCCAGATGAATTGTAGTGTTTCATTGCAGGTTGTCTCTAATAGCAGGTAACATCACTTCATATGATTAAATTTTGCTTTTGCCAATAGGGCCGACATAAAAGAAAGCCTAAGCAAAGACATTTTTCTCTCACAGTCTCTCTAATGATCTCAGGAAGGAATGCGCGGGCCATTGGTAAACCATCGACTTTTCGTCCCGTTTCCCTCCATCCCTCCCTCCTCATCTCTGCATTGAGCTCCTGGCCTACGAAGGATCCTCCGCTGGGTCGATATCTTGTTACTGCGGCAAAATCAATTACCCCAATAATGCCGAGGGAAATGGAGGCCATGATGACAGAATGCTCCTCCTTCTTCTCCGTGCTGGTGACAGATATTAAACATGAAGCTATGTCTCCACTCCTGCTTTCTTTAGAACTATGAACAAATTTGCTCTTCATGGTCGGTAATTGAGCGCAGTAAATTTTAAGGCTTTCACTCTTGTGGATACAGGGTAAAGGATTTAAACGTCTCATCCATAAGCACTGTGTTCTCCATTGTTCTTTTCTTTTTTTTTTTTCTGTTGAGAGCTATTCCTCTGAGGGCTAAAGACCTAGGACTGCAAAAGGAGAATGAAAAAGAGGCAGAGAAAGGCTGTGTAATGGCCAGGAAGGTAATCCTTCCTGAATATAATATGCAGAATATAATATCTGTATTAGAGATAGCATGATTATATAATGGCTATATCATGCACACTGTTAGTATTATAGAAATGAATAGCAATAGACTGGGTCCTATTTCATTAGTGACCTTAGAAACACGCACGCACACATACACACACACACATACACACAAAATGACTACTTTAATTACGACTAATAATGCTGTACTTGCATCTAAACATATCTCTAACCTTAACCTCAGTACCCAAAAAGGAATATTTTGGTTCTTTTAGTTTCTCAAACAAAACCTGTTAAATCAGTGTATTTCTGTGAGGACCGGGGGACTGTCAGGGCATTTGACACTATTCTATCTGATACACAGTTACACACAGGGAGCATGGCATAGGCAGCATCATTATAAACAGTCTGGCTCTAACAGGATGACCAGGCCTGCGGGTAGACAGAATGGAGAAGGAAACAGTGATAGAAGACAGCCACAGGTGCATATGAGGATGAGGCCTATTACACTACATGCCTTATATAGAGGGGAAAAAGTGACAGTTTAATTAAGTTAGATGGCCATTTGGAAAATATTATGGAACTTAGAAAAGCAATAAACTAGTTGAAGATTGCCTCCCATTCCTCAATTTATACTCCTGAACTACTCGACTCCATACTCAGCCTGAAGCAAACCTAAAAATAATTACTCAGCAGTTTCAGGTGATTTCATCACTCAGACAGTTTATAATAGAAAATCATCAAGCCATGTCAGACACTTAGCACACTGGTGATAACTGATTTGGGTGACAGACTGGACAAAATAAACAGATTTATACGGCTGCCCAAGTCTGTCTATCTGTACATCTATCCATACATTCATCATCCATCATCCAACCATAGATCAATCCATCAATCAACCCATGCAACCATCCATCCATCCATCCATCCATCCATCCAACTATATAAATCCCACAACTTTCTTTTCTGCACTTGATGATGACCTATGCTATAACAATGAACAATGTCAATACACACTTCTTCCCCTATTGTTTAAAGCACTTAACTGCAGATTGGTATTACAGGCTTTCATGATAGCTTTCCAGAGCTTCTAAAGTGCAGTGTGATTTTGTGTCTGTGCCTTTTTTTGAGCCCATTTTGTCTGTTTGGTTGTTGTGTTTGGTCTATTCAAGCAGAATAAAGAGGAGTAATGAGGAGAGAGGAAGGTATAATCTTCCCGATGAGCCGCCACACTCATGCTGCTTCTGTATGTGAGAGAGACAGCAAGCGCTGCAGACTACTAAACACACACAGCTGTAGCACCATGCTGCTCCCTCTGTCTCTCTGCCTTTCATTCTCTTTCATAAATACAATGACTGAAACACACACACACACACACACACACACACACACACACACACACACACACACACACACATACAAAGAAGTGAAGCGACATTACTGGTGAAATTAAATTTTAAATAGAAGTGTGTTTAGTGTGTTTCAGTTTCTTGAGAAATTGCTCTGAAAATTACTGAAAAAAATGTTCTATGGATGTTAAGATAAGGACAAAAAATGGCTATGTTCAGCATATTTTATCACAGAGACAGAAAAAAGCTAAGTGGAGGCTATATTTTGTGGCACTTATCTCATGTGAAGGGTCTCTAGAAAAGCATTAAATCAATTTTGGTGAAAAGTCTTCACACTGAGTATTTAAATAGAAAAAGCATCAGAAGTCAGGAAATGCTACTGGAACTTGAAGTGAATACAAAAGCATTTAAATGTCAGTCCAAAGTCTCTGTCAGGGCAGCCTGAAAAATGTTTTAGAAAGCTGGGAAATGGACAGTCCTGCAATAAATGAAACTGACAGCCTGTGTTTCATACCATATTCACAGATAAAGAGAGTCAAAATGGACGGTCCTCCTACACACACTGTATGCTAATTAGTAAGCCAGGCAGGACACTTGGTGTTAGATAAGCCAAGCATTAAGTCTGTTTGCCCCACTGTCCTTAATGGGATATCACACACATACACAATGCCCAGTCGACTGTGATCACTTAGGTGGAGCCTACTGCATTTATGTTTCTCACTTGGTCACCCAGACCTTAACACAAACAAGCACACTTGAACACGCACACACGAAGGCAACTGTTGCCCTTGATAATTAGGGTTGTTTGGTTGAACACAGTGATATTTAATGGGGTTGTGTGTTTCGTACTGGATCATTTCACTCAGCGTGTTTTTTGAAGACGGAGATGGGTGGGGATAACCTTCACCCTTCCCTCATGGGTCCCTTCATCTCACTGGATGGCATTACATCATGGAAAATAATTACACACAGTCTGAGAGAGCTAAAAGGGTCAAAACACAGAAACTATTTAATCCTCCTCCATTAGAGCCCGGAATCTTTCCATTCTGCCCTAAAATGACAACTTGCAACAATTTGATCAGATTTTAGTCAGCGAGTTCATTTCATGTGCACTGTGTTTTACTGTAGTTCTTAAGCCATTTATATGGCATATCGGGGGAAAAAAAAAAAAAGCGCCACCAGTCATGTCAAGGTCACAGGACATGCTCCCTGCCCTGCTACAGCACAGTTCATCCACCATAATAGTCGACATAATGTTTGCCATGTACTTGGAGCCATCAGTGAATTGTGTATGCACGGGGAGTATGTGCTAAAAATCATGAGCACTTTGAATTGGCCCGAATCACTCTCGGATCAGAGGAGCTGTCGGAGAGGCCAGTCAATTACTGCTAAAGTGGAAAGGTGCTATTGGCGCTCCACGAGCACACAGCACAAAGAGGAAATATGAGGGAATGTTTATATGTAGGTCAGTGGGGGTGTTAATGAGAGAGAAAGAGAGAAAGAGGGGGGGGAAGAGAAGAGAGAATAAAAGAACGGCTTTCCTGTAGACCTGATGCATTAGATATGACAGGATCTCACAGAGTAAGAACATTTATAGTGGCAGGTTGCCTGCCATGGAATGACAGCCAAACCCTCCCTGATACACACACACACACACACACACACACACACACACACACACACACACACACACACACACACACACAGACAGAGAGAGA
>JAQQZR010000036.1:13915058-13938087 GCA_030068235.1 Notoglanidium macrostoma | reverse complement strand
AAGAACATTTATAGTGGCAGGGTGCCTGCCATGGAATGACAGCCAAACCCTCCCTGAGACACACACACACACACACACACACACACACACACACACACACACACACACACACACACACACACATACAGAGTGAGAGCCTAGTGACTCGGAGCTGACAGCTCTTCAATGTATTATTTATGGGCTGCTCAAATCTGCTCAAATCATCCATCCTTGACCCTTACGCATAGCCCATCAAATGTCAATCAATTACTATAGCTAATCAATGCCACATTAGTCTTGTCCATGTTAAATGTGCTTCAGAGGAAATTAAAGATAAAAGCTTTTATCTGCTTTATTATATATATTTACAAAACATCAAATATAAGCTGAAGTATTCTGTAGCTATACAGTAATAGATGGTTTAAACTCACAATTATAATCAAAATGATGACAGATGACATCCAACATAAGTATCTACAAAAATAAAGGAAGGAAAAAGAATCTAATGCAACAGTCATATAGTGCACGTATGGTGTTGTTCGTATTATATTATTTGACCTAGTGAGCCAGAATACATTGTTACAGTAGCCTAATTAAGCAAGTCAATCTTTCTTGGTAAAAGTTACACATCTGACATTGAAGAGTCGAGAAGACATCGTAGTGTTATGTCTAGTTAATAGTGTGTCATTATAGCTAAGTTCCTTCTGCTAACACTAGAGTACACTGTTGCTCTGTAGCCCATTGACCAGCCAGACAGTAAAGTAAAGGCTGGAGAGATTCACCCACAACTGCCCCATAACATGACGCTTCTTACTCACCAGCATCCATAATAAATTGCCTACCTTGTTAAACTATTAGATTGAAAACTTTTAAAATGAAACATCAATGAGTACTGGATAAGTCTCACTCTCCTGTCGAGACCTCAAGTAATATTACATGAATCAAATTTAACATGTTCCTGTTTCTTTATTATTATTCTGCCGAATTTATTTTTCATCTCATTTCAATTTCATTCTTTCATTTTGGAAAAGAAGCTATGCTACAATTGTTCTAAATTAGATGATGAAACTGTATTTAATAGTGGCGAGTAACTAAAGGCAAAGCCTTCATGTTGCGCTAAGGAAGACTTGATGAGCAAGGTGCTTTATAGATATGGTAGTGGTGCAATTAACTAAACCCTTTCAAAACTAGAGTGCTGGAAAGTTATGGCTGCAGTAGCAGAAAAGTTAAAAACTGACAAACAACTGCATATAAATGGAAGGACAGAGAGAGAGAGAGAGAAAGGATAAGAGGCTATGTTTTATCAGAGTGTTTCATCACGCTCTTGCAACACTATGTAAGTACCCTCTCTCTCTCTCCTCAGACCTTAAGTAAATATTACATGAATCAGATCATATTTCACACTGTCATAAATATTTTAGCATGCTGAATTAATATGGTGATCACTAACTAGAAGAACAAGTGTAGGTCTTGATATTTGTGTGTGTGTGTGTGTGTGCGTGTGCGTGTGCGTGTGTGTGTGTTTATAGATTCTACAGGCAGAAATAAAAATGCGGATAGAATTTTGAATTTGTCATTTGAAGTGACTACTTGTCAACTGAATATATTTCTAGCATTGATAGTGGTTATCCAGACCCTTTATATTCCAGTATAATATTAGAGTTCTGATAGGAAAAGCATTTCACAAGCCCACATTTGAATATTTAAACTTCTGAAACAGGAGTGAAGAATAAATGAGCTCATGTCATAAGTTATGTGGGTGCCAAATATGACTCTGAAAGAGAAAGCTGTTAAATGAATAGTCCAGTATTATTCCAACCTAATGTTAATCTGCAGTGTTTGTCTGAGGACCTGGAGAAGTTCAACATTTTTACCTGCACTGACAAAAAAATGTTTACTAATAACTCCTTTATAACGGAAATGTAAGGGCCATTGTTCAATTCTGTTAATATCCTTCTAATAACCATCAACAAAGCTGCAACTGCGACCACTTGATCTGTCTGAATATGTTTCCAATGGAGTGGAGTCATCATATTTCTACATTGGATATGTTTTGTCACTATTAAACTTTACTGCCATCTACTGGATTTTAAGATGTATTGTTAAACACAGACTTCCTCCAAGCCCAAATGCTGTCTCTTTCAATGTTTGCAAAAGAGAAACTAAGTTCGTCGAGCCACTCCATGACTCAGATCCGCTCCAAAATTGGAAGGGTTTGTCCGTGGTAGGTTTTACACAATCCTGTTTACAGGCAGACAAACAAACAAACAAAGCAAGTGCACAGAAAACATAACCTTCTTGGAAGAGGTAAGAAAGGTCTTAGGAAATGTTTTTCTTGTGTCATTTTATCACATTTTTCAGCAACAGAGTGGAAAATATTTTCGATTATGTATATTTTTGTGGTATGCATGTGCAGTCAGACCCACGTAACACATAAGTGTATTCTTCCGTCTCTGAGAGGTCAAACTATACAGATTTATGGCTGCATTTCTATAATTGATTGAAATATTCTACAAAAATCTATGTTTCACATAAACTCCACCATCAACTGCTTTTTAAATGTAAGTGAGCTTTGCATAAATAGAATTTATGATCATTTCACTAGAGTAAAATATGTGAAAATTATTGTCAACATGTGCACTAAAGATGTGGTAGATTCAAGTTTCTTCCTCATGTTGTCTCAGGGGTTTTTTCCTTGCTTCTGTCTCATCTGACTTTGGATCATTAGGGATCTAAATCTATATCCATATTTCTGTAAAGCTGCTTTGGGACAATGTCCATTGTTAGCAATACAAAGTAAATAAAAATTGAATTGAATTAAACATCAGCCTAAATTTGACAAAACAATCCCATAGCATATATGCAGTACATCTTGTGTGTCTAGTATTCCAACCAAAAAAACATTTGGATTAATTTATTAAATTAAAAGTACATTGATAAGCCAAAAGAAGCCTTCACCACCAACATTGAAGCACTGCTTAAGATTACATGAAAGCTGTCAGCCATGAACAATGAAGAGCAGATAATAGATGTTTCTGTCTTGCCTAATGTTGTGCAGGAACGCCTCCTGTTTGGGCATGAGTGGGGAGCTGGGAGCGTAATACTGATATTTAACACACTTAGCAGTCAGACCTGGATTTGATGAACAGGATAAGAGTTTGGAAATAGATTTCATCCATGGAGGACATGTGTATTTTCACATGAGTATGGGTGAAGTATTGCAGAGTGAGTCTTACCACTACAGAAGTAGTAGTAGCACTGAAACAAGAGCACATCGAAGGGAAGAAAGTTTTCTAAATTGTGTTGTCTTATGAGCAGGACAAAAGTAAATCTGAAGCAATTACACAGACACAGAAATGGACACACAGAAGACACAAGGCCAGTAGGACGGAAATCTATTGAGCTGCCTCAACTAGGAGTGCATGTGTATTTATGAAGTATGTTCCAGTCCACTGAGTGCTGTCTAGGATCATCGTGTAATACTTCCTAATACAGCAGTCATCACTGTCAGATATGGGCTATGGACTGCACTAATGCTTATAGATGGCTTATTTAAGAGTTGGCCCCTTTATATAGAGTTATTTCACTGTAGGATGACATTAGCATACCTGGAGGAACAAGTACATGCTAGCTTTGGAGTAGGCTGCAATGTGACATACATGTTTATATCATAATGCTGTTCAATTCTCAGTTCTAAATTGGTCAGAACGTGTTGATTCATTTTCTGATGATAATGGTTGTTAGCTGGTTCAAATCACAGGTTTATATTACTGCACTTCTAATATTTTGGTAGTAACAGCTAATTCACAGGAACTTATAGTGGACGCCCCTATAATCACAAAGACTAATAATAAGTGGATTAAAAACTGCATGGTGTTATTTACCAAAGAAAAAAATGCATAACTGTTGATATGATGAAACATTCTGTCAGGAGACTTTCAACATTTATGGAATAAGGCTTGTGTGTCAGTGCTTTGTTATAGTCAGGACATTTTGCGCCATGTCTTCAGGACAGAGAACTTAGTGCTTTCCTTCTTCTCAGCAACATGACAAGTTACCTTTTTTTGTCATATTAACTGTAAGAGAGAGGGGGGAAAAAGAGACGCTGGCAAAGGAATGGCAGAGGAACAAACTTGCTTTGTGATTGTTCTATGATGATAAATGTAACTGTAAATGGATAAAAAACTATGATGTTTCATTCATTAATCAATTTAAAAACTGCAATACTTGGCAAAGCACTATACGTAGAATTAAACACTTAGTGATGTGTCATTATTGTTATTGGAAAATACTTCGGTAATATTAACTCTGCTTTGCATCAGGCTGCCCCACACCACCCTGCCATTGATTACTTTTCTGTCCTGTCATGTTTTATTCCCTCTTAAGGTAATCAAAAGCTGATTAGGCTTTATGCTGTAATAGGGAAGCTGGGATTGAAGGCTTTTTACTCAGCAGTCTACACTTATTTCTTGGAAACAAAAGCATTACAAAATAGGTAAAACTTTCAATCAGTATTTGTTGAAATGGATATATCAGACAACCCATCTTTATTGAGAAGATGGCAGAAAACGCTTTAATTCAATATTTGTGTCGTTTTGAGTGCAATTTCTTTAATAGTCAAATTAGTCTAGTCTCTTATTGTTTTATGGCTGAATATTTTTCCTTCATTTCAATTCATTTTCATTTTTCCTCCTTGAAGCGAAATTGTTAAAGCGAAGCACAAAACACTCTGACACCATTTTTCATAAAGTGGTTGATGAAATTGTATTTAAAAGAGAAGGGAGGCCATAAAGAAAAGGACTGAAACAATGCTGCAGCTGTCTTGTCTCAAAGCAAGAAAGTCTTCAATATCTCTTTTCAAGAGAGGAGTTTTTATGTTTTGCTACAAAAGCAGACTTGAGAGGAAATATGCTTTATACACTGCTCCAACTAATTAAACACTTTCAATTAACAGTGCTTGAAAGCTTGCAGCAGCAAAATAAAACTTGAAAACTGACAAACAGCTGTTCACGTACATAAACAAGAAAGAGAAAAGATCCTAATAACTTAAGTTCAATGACCTGCATCAAAACCTAGATCTGCAGAACGTTTTCATCTCATTTGCTGTTCAAGCACGCTGAATATGAATTTACTGCATGAGGTTTATCACATGGTTGATCGTGTGTACCCTGAGATGTCAATCACTCAGACCATCAGCTTATTAAATTACATTTTTCATGACCACCGGCATATGCAACTAAGGCAGAAATTACTCTCCCATCACCGTAGGGTTCCTCAACACCGTGAATAACATTTGTCTTTTTTCACTGGCTTGTGTGTATCCAGTTAATCTCACCCTGCACCTTTACTGCTGCGTTGATGACTAACTCATCCTGATAGGGGCCATCACACCTCTCCATGTGGGATTTTAATCACAACCTCACTTGAAATGAAAATGTGTTCTCATTCAACAGGATTTGCACAAAGTGAAAAAAGTGTTGCGAAGAAGTGAACTGAGGAGGATAGGTAAGTTTGATGCATTAAAATGCATGCTTGTTTTTTCAAGGCACACATTTGTTCTGTGTTTATTTCAAAAGCAACTTAGCAAGGCTTTTCGCTGGCACATTACTCAGTTTTCTAATTAACGCCTGACATTTCATAGTTTAAAATAGACAAACTGACAGTTCCATGTTCGTGTAAGACTGAAAGTTGATAACAAGGGTGTAACTTTTGCTCTGAAGGTGCTTTGTGTGTATATTCCTTTGTAGATATGAGAGGGCAATTTAATTATAGAGCTTAAACTATCAGCTACTCCCACTTCAATCAGCTACCATCATAGCTACAGTCGCGCTAATATAACAAAAGAAAATAGCTAGAGAGTTACTTCATGGCAAACATAATTATCAGATAGCAACTGGTTTAATGGAATGTTTAATGGAGCTATCTCAGTTCAGTTGATCTCAATGAAACAGGTGAAATAGAACAAGTGGGCAAATTACTAGCTTTATTATTGCTCAGAATCTCTCTATTGGGGATATTAACTTGCAAAGAGAAGATAAAAATACCAAATGGATATGTTTTAGAACATCTTGGTCAACACTTCAACACATACTGCACCACAGATTTATGACACCATTTGTTGTTTAGGCTCTGTAGTCCAGTGCATTGGACTGAACATGATACACTGATTAAACGCATTAATACAGATATATGCCCATATTTGGTGAACCATGTAGGAACTACTCATGTTTATGTCAATGTTAAGAAGTATACAACACATTCTGAGTAAATAGGAGTAAAAGATAAAAAAAAAAAATTACAGCTATTGTAGTAAATAATTCAAATGAGTAAATGATAGTCATTACAGGTCCACTATGTAGGATTCAGTTGAATGCAATTGAATGCACCTCCCTTACCCCTCCCTTTCCAGTGTGTATTAGAACATACGGTGGCGGTCAGGTGCCCATGGCATACTTCCAATACTTACATTCATGCTCCTTTGCTTTTTCCATGCCAAACAATAAGCATGATCCTTCATTTTTCAAAATTTAGGTTCACAAACTTGATAGCCAGCAAACATTGATTCTTCTTCTTTCTTCTTCTTTGTCTTTCTTTCTTTTTTCAGCTTCCTACCAGTGCTTCCTTCAGAATTCAAGACGTGAAATGCAGAAGGCGCTCTCTACGTGACGGCTCCGTGGAAGAGGACCTGTGCGCTGTGTAGCTATAAAGCTTGCAAAAACACAACAATTCATAGGTAATTCGTTACCTTTTTTTAAATGTCTACAATTGAACCAAGAAATCCAAAACTGTTCTATACCCAGTAATTGTGTTAAACAAGTGCTAGCTAATTTAGTTAGGTAGCTAAATAAGCTAGCTAGCTAACTTAGACAAATGCTGTTGTGATGACAGTAACTTGCTAGATATCATACATGCTTCCAGCTACATAGTTATCTATGAAGCAAAGCAAAAGACCCTTAGCAGGGGTGTAAGAAATAGAGGGACAGTGGATATCAGTAATATCAGCAGATCCACTTTACCCCACTCCCCCCAAAAAATAGTATATCCCATTGTACATTTTTATTGATTTATGCAAATCATAAAATTCTCCAATCATGAAACGTTATATCAGAGAATTTCTGGTTATGATTAGATTGTCAAAATGTCAAATAACCATCATGCAACGTGCTTCCTTCCTGCACAATCCCATCCCTCATGGACCTTAACCAACTGAGCCGCAATGAATGAACTCAGTGAGCTGTAGGTGAATCCACTGATTCCTCCTTTGAGGATCTCTAGGAAGATGATAAAATGACTTGCTGTCATCTTTCAGAAGCTTCTTTATGCATTCTGGGGCACTATAATTGTCTGCTATCTTGACAATAAAGTCTTTCTTACTAGTTGAACTCCAGTTGACAGACTGATGCTCAACTGAACTCCCCCCAGTGTCAAACTCATTCTTATGCCACTGACCCTTAAACATTATCCTGATCATACTATATTTAACACAACAGGCACTCACTACCAAACATTAAGGTGAAAGCTTAAGTTTAATGCAGAACTTTCATAATATAAAACCCTCAGAAGATGTGGCTAGATATATGTTTGCACAAATTGGATGTTAAGTTGTGAAATGTCACTATTGCAACACGTTTTATTGCCTCACATAATTTACAGATCAGTTTGCAAACATTGTTTTAAAGCATTGTAAAAAGACACCTGATAAATTAGACCAGGAATGCTCATTCTTCTCAGACTGTCTCAGACATATGAAGCATTTGATGCATGAAGTGTACACTTTCAGCAGGAAACTGCATTATTTTGACTTGGTCTCCAAGTGAAATTAGTTCAAATTTGCAAATACTGTCTTTTGGTTGACTTACAGTCTTCTAAGGTTAAATGCATTGTATTTATGCTGTAACAGTGTTGAAAAATCAAACAAAGTTGAATATCTTATTTTTAAAAACTCAAGTAAAAATAAATGAATTATTTATAGTCAAAAGCCACGTTACAGTGACTCATGTACTCAAGTACTGTAACAATACGGCCTGAAGTTCATTACTTTCCAGCCCTGTTTTTTATACACTGTACTCCCATATTATAGATCCAAAAGTAACTAAGTGCTACACAGTCATTTCTTGGTTAGTTGTGTATCATTATCATATGATTAGCTCATATATGAGAGATCTAACAAAGCTTTGACTTGGTGTGTTATTGCCATCTGCAGCTTTCTGCTGCTGCCTCTACATGAGCACTGAAGAAATGTCAATGCCAGATTAGATGTGTCCACGTCAACTGTTTGGCATGACACACACTTAAGAGGCAAAAATACACTGGCACTCTTACAACACAAGATCAAAGAAGGAAGAGCAAAAAAAGCAAAGCTATTAATATCTGTAATAAGCATTGCCTTCTTACTCTCTTAATCTTAAAATGTTGCTAGTCCTACAACAGCAATGTAATTCTATAAGCACATAAAAAATATAGCGATCTCGCATTTTTTTTTTTTTTTTTTGCTGTCAGACATAATATCATTTTGAATTCAAATTGTCAAGTTAACAAAACAATGCTAATATTTTTTTTCATTCTTCAGTTCAGAAACATGCCAGCAGTTTGAAGGATAAGCTGAATGAGCACTCATCTGCTACTCTTATGATTATGCTTATGGAGTGTAGTTCATAATTTTATCCATAGAAATTGGTCCTCAAGATAAACAATGCCTCTGATTAAGATCATCTGTGCAAGAACAACCCTTTTTGTGATGATGCTGGTAATTAATTTTGTTTTATTTATACATTTAATATCAGCCTTAAATGACATTGCATAATTATTTTTGAGTAAATTTACAGGCCAAGCCATACATTTCGGCATCACATATTGTGGTTACATTAAACTGCCAGCTAGTGGTGCTGGAATTAAAACTGCTCCTTGCTTGACCCTATATCATGGAAAGTAATTGGTTAAAGTACAAGGCTAGAACTGTATAACTGAGACTCATATCTGTTATAGGCAAACTCCAGGTCTGAATACCAAGATGCACAAATTTTGGTAATAATCCTCACTGTGCATGTGTAACTCAACTCTGTATGTTTTTAAAAGTATTTTTACATGTTATTTTAATAATTATATTTTAAATTTTAATAATAATTTTTTTATACATTATATTTTTACAACAAACACACAACATGCATGAAAATTTTGGCATGCTTATTTTATTATACTTATCGAATTGCATCTTTGCTGTAAGGTAAAAGATTTGGCAACAAAAAAATTGAGCACATCAAATATATACATGCAACACAAGATGAAAAAGCATGAAGCAGAGCACAGGTTGGAGGGGAATTGTGCAATTAGCCTGTCACATATCATCATACTCCTGATGCACTGTTTGACACATAATGAGAAATGTACAGCAAATGGGAATTCCATCATCAAGATCACTGATATTTAACCAAATCCTTTGGATGACAATTGTATTTAGAAGAAGTGTATCATTTCCTTGCTTTGACTCTGTCTTACTCCCTGCAGATTAGTTTTAAGTGGCAGATAGCTAGCTGTAATATTAGTTATAGCTATAACAAGGACAAACAGTGTTAAAACATACTGTCTCTTAAAAGTGTACCAAATTCTCTACTTGATTGATTCAGCTATAACAAAATCCCTATATGATTGATCTATATCAAGCAAATTATAAGTTAATGACACAGCTAATGTGAGATAAATACTGCTAACGGTCTGTATATGCCGCCATTATCTAAATGTCATCCATGCCCTAATATATCCATGCATCCAAATGGCTTCCTCACACACCTGCTTCAAAATGTGAAGTCAGTAAGACAAAAAGCCTTCTCTTGCTTGGCCTGTTTTATGGACAGATGAAATGAAGATGAATTTGTATTGGAGTGGTGGAAAGAGGAACGTGGGGAGCAAAAATGGAGCTGCTCATGATTCAAAGCTTCCCATATGAGTGGATTGACTCACTCACCTACACCAATAATGTGAATGCCGATGGCAGCAGCTTGATGATTTCTGAAGCATCTTAGCAGCTCAGTTCAAAGAAGAATCTCATTGAATCTTTTAGCAGGAAAATGACCTAAAACATGGAATGGAATGGGACGTAATGGTACTGACTGGTCAAGTTAACGATACCCCGCTGAACTATGTACTCTGGCTGAAGACAAGACAGAAGGCAAAAAGTCCCTGAACTGAAAATGGCTGCATTACTGACCTGCTAGATCATTATCAGAGGCAAAACAGCTGCTAATGTTTATGGATAACAAAGAATAGTCCGTCATTGGTTCCAAAAGAATTTGCAACCAATACTAAAATGGTAATTTTATTGATTTATTTGTTTGTTCATTAATTTGAACCTCAAAAATGGGTGAGAATTCCATGTAAAAGGGTTGCAGTATCTATAAAATCTCCCCATTATAAAACATAGTAAATACGCTTACAGCTGATATTCTGCATTGTATCCTTATAATGAGCGTTTAAATTCAAGTATGAAAATCGGAACCAAAAAAGGACTGAAGCACTATCATATTACTCTTGCACTGCATTTTCTTCAAAGAATGTTGTTATTTCATCCCACTAAAACCAATAATAAACTTTTCAATTTTGACAACAAAGATAAAGCACTCTGATTAAGATTATATGCAAATGAAGCCTAATTATCATTTGGTGCTTAAAATATTTTCTCATTACTTTTAATTCTTTGCAACACCTGCTTTTTTATTAATATGGAATTTTCCACACCAGGTGTCTCTGTCAATCATTTAAATCAGTTTCTCCGTGTGAATGTTCACCCTGCACAACTGCATATTTCTCAGAATAGAAACCATATGCTAAGGTAATTTATCATTCTGTCTAAACAAACAGATATGCTATAACAAAGACGAGGAGCGAGTTGGAGAGCAGAGTTCAAATAGAAAATTGAAGGGGGGTAGCGGAGCATCATTACTGTTGGATTGTATGTTCTTGAGAGAAAGACACATTTGTCTGATGGGGCATAAAGGTGGAAAATGACAAATGCACAGACATACATACAGTGGGGTCCAAAGGTCTGAGACCACTAGTGCAAATGCTTCTATTTTGTACTCTTTTCTAATTTAATAAAATTTTCATTAAAAATTATATTACTAACAACTACTTGTGCGGAAAGGAGAATCTTTGAAATGTTTACATGAATTTCAGAGTTTCTTAGTGTTTAGTATGCAGCCTTATGGCTTTACTGACACTGTGCACTCTAGCTGGCATGGACTCCACAAGTTTGTGCAACACCTTATGATTAATTTTAGATCAAATCCATCAGAGTGTCGTCTAAGCACATGCTTCAATAGACGAGATTAGACATGAGGAAAATCTGATCCTTTGTACAAAGCATTTAACATGGACAATATCATAAAATTGCTTATATTTGAACAAGGACCTAGAAATAGTGCAGAATCTTGAATATTCAATATTCAAGACAGTGAAATCAGATTTTCTTAGTTTTAAATATTTCAAAATTCTAAACCATTCTGTTTTTCAATGTGGTCTTAGACTTTTGGACCCCAGTGTATACTGTATGTCTAAAGAAGTTGGAACAGCTAATTGTTGGTTTTAAATCCAAAGCAGAAGAAGCTCAGTGTGGTGAATGTGATGAGAGCCACATTTTCACTGAATTAACTCATGCTTCTTATTTCATTAGAATGCCATGGAGATGATGTTATAAATGGGAATGAAGTGCCATTTTTATTTAAAACATGCATGCACACACCATCGCGTCCTCTCTCTCATAAGAATACTGCATATGCTTATGCTTGAACAAGTGTGTGTAAATATGTGCATAGAGTGTGTATAAGACATACTTTAATTATTCTAATCCTGTCCTCTTTGTGCTCCCTGCTGATTTAAACACGTTTTCAATCCTTTAAACGGGCAACACAAAAGCTAAAGTCTTATCCCACTGTGCACAAAGTGTTCCTCTTAATAAATCAAGCACCAAGCTGCATAGACATGCAAAATATGACTAACAAGATTTCCTCATCCTATACATAACCACAGAAATTCACGCAGAAATTCACGTAGCGGTTGATTGATATTTAGACCCCAAACCCAAAGCTAATGGCTTGTTAGGCGTAAACTTAATGTTAGCTCAGCATTAATTAAATGTCTTCATTTCCCTAAGAGCCCTGAGTGAAGTATACTGAATCTATCACTCATCCGAGTTACTCTACCACTCCCTGCACTCAGCCACTAATCTGCTCTATCCAGCCATGCATCTCTCTGTCTCCCTGTCTCTCTCTCTCTCTCTCTCTCTCTCTCTCTGTCTCTGTCTGAGAGTGGTGATTTACAAGGCTTTAAAGCCTTGTTAGCGTGGGCTGGGTTTAATTGGTTTAACCTTGCTGCTGTTACAGTAGCTATTATGCTGGAGTTGGCTGTAGAGAGCACAGGCAGTGGAAATGACGATGCCTGTCACTACTGCTTAGCTTTATGTGCATTGTCTTGGTACAATTTTAGCCTGTTAACATTTTTCAAAAAAAATCCTGTTTAGGAATAAAAGAGCTGTATTGCTGTCATTAGAGGTCTACATTGACAGGATGAGCACCATATCCCCAAACTATGGTACTGTCCATGGTGCTGATCATATCATGATGTGATCATTATGAAGTTTTAAATGCTTCCGGATTTTTCAGTTATGCTTTTGGAAAACCCACTTCAGTATGTTCCGGTGGTAGCTACGTCACTATGAAACCACAGGTAATCGCTAATCTAGCACTATGTAATTTTTCACTTGACAAGAATGTAGCTAAGATATTAGTGTATACCTTTCCCAGCAGCTGTTTTAAAAAGTGGTACTTTTGAAATCAAGAAACTTGAAAGAAGATAAATTGTAGTATCAGCTGTGCAGACAAGTTGTTTTGATAAATGTTACATTGTTTCATTCTCATAATATACACTATAGATATTTTTTAATCCATCAAGTTATGTATTTCATTGGTTGCTTGGAAGCAAAATTGATCTAAGGGTACTGTCTGCTAATAAATATGCTCTCTCTGCCACTGACGAAGAAAACCAAAAAAAGCTGCACTGATTTTCTTAAAATGTAACAAATTTCATTCATTCAATCACATATCTTCAAAAACCCTTTTATCTTGGGCAGCTAGAGTCTTTCCTGGGAGCACTGGGAATACACTCTGTAATCGGATGCCATTGCAGTGAAAAAAAATTAAGTAAAACATAAGATAAACAAAGCTATGTACAATCATGGAAGATGTATTGCTTTTGCATGTGAGTTTTGTCCATGGTTAGGTGCATGCATACTTTCAGTAAACCACTGACATGACTTATCCACAGTCTGAAACCTTAAAGTAACCTAAAACCTTAAACTTTTTTTTACTATATTTATATTTTTAGTATTATGGGCATACCCATTCTCATTATCCAGTAAGTCCTAATCACTGTCTGCCTGCTACAGTAGGCCTACAGGCTAAAATGTAGCCCATGTGCTACTTAGATGAGCATACACACCACTCCTTTGCCACACACAGGAATAAAAAGAAATAATCATGCAGCACGTGTCAGTTACAAAAGGCCATATAAAAGCAGTGGTCGCACCAGAAACAAATACAATCTGTCTGGAAAAAAGTCTGCTCATCTGAATGGAAGAAGTTATGTTAGGCAAAAAAGGAATTTGTTTCTGGCTTTTGCATCAACCTCCTCTGATGTCATCTAGATGAAATTTAACACCTGAAGTATGGGCCAATAGAAAATAAGCACAGAGTTGTGGTAATATCTTTCTGAAAGACTCAAAATAGAGGAGATGCTTATTTTTTAATCACAAAATCTTCGGTTCTCATGTCTCTATATAACCCACATTCAAAACCAACTAGATGGTTAAGAACCACTACGTTCCATCCAGAAACATGTCACACCACAAAACACCCATAATTACGTACAGTTGGTTGCAACTGAGTGTAGATTAATTTGAACATAAATGGCCACTACATTTGAGTAACTAACTGCTAAAAATTTACTTCTGCACCAACAGTTTAAAGAGCCATTAATTTACTGGTAACTTGAAACATATAAATAAAACTATTTGCTTAAAGTGAACAATGCTGGCATGCACAAGTAAATTGAGCTTTTGCACCTATAAATCCATTTTGTTTTCTTTGTATTTTGTTAGGAAGAATTTATCATGTGGATAGTTATGGTCTATGATCACATGCTATTTCTTATATCAGCCAGTGTACCGAGGAGAGAGACCAAGCAACCGAACAACATAACAACCATACCAGCAGAAAATACAACAAGGGATGGTACTTTTTTTTATTTTTATTTTGTTCTGTTCTCTACAGTTAAATTATATGTAACAAAGTAAATATACAGTGGTGCACTAGTTTTCAGCTCTCAATATTTAGGTCTGACTTTGCACCCTGACTTACAACTGAACTTGCATTCAGCTGATGCAAATGCAACTGGCACTGATTTTGCTCCAACGCATAAACATTTCTTAATATGGAAATCTATGCTGCAACACAATGATGTCTCAACGGTTATGGCATTGTGTTAATGCTAAGAAGATCAGTGGTTCAAGCCCCAGGACTACCAAGCTGCCATTGTTGAGCAAGGCCCTTAACCATCTCTGCTTCAGGGGCACTGTATCATGGCTCTGACCCCAACTTCCTAATCAGCTGAGAGCTGAGAAAAATTTCACTGTGTTTATTCTCGCCTGAAGTCAGCTGGGATTGGCACCAGTTTCCCCAGTTACCCTGACAGATAAGCATCATAGATGATGAGCAGATGGATGTATACCCATTCCACACCTAGTGGAGGTATTGACTTACTGCAAGATTGTATGCTGGTATCAAGTAAAAGACTGGCAAGCCAAATTAAATCCAGCCGCATCTGTAGTTTGCCCATGAACATGATGTAGATGTAACCAAATACAAATACATTATTCAGAATGAGCAGGTAACATGTTTAAAACAGATACAAATACAGATATAATTGGAGGTGCACTATTAACCTGAATGTATGGCAGTTCTTAGTAACAATCTGGTCAGGGTAGCGGTGATTTAAAATAGGCTACAGATTTGTTTATATGTCGATAAATAGCGGTAACTAAATTCATTACAAAATATCATGGTCAGATATAAACAAAACAAAGACTGTGCAATCAGGATAAAAACTGTCCCACACACAACTCTAGTTGAGACTAATTGTGAACTCAAGTGATGTAGCTGAGCTTGAAAAACTGTCAGAGACAGAATTCACAGACCGACATGTCTATCTCTGGGTCTTTTCTGGTGTTTCTGGGGGCGTATTGGTAGGGTTCAAGTGTGATTAAAACAAAAAACCTTCAGTTATAGGCCATATTCATTGTAAGTTTTAATCTGAATACAGATATTTGCAGCACTAAGCATATACAAATACAGATTGTGGCTTTGCAGAGCACCCCAAGTTGTATTGTCTTCCGGATCTGTAAAGTGAAATACAAATATTTGAGTGTAATTGTCAGTTTTATCTAGGTCTGGGTCAGCAGGATCCTTTCATGCCCTGTATGCCTTTTCACGCTTTGTCATTTCTGGTAGTGTCATCATGTTGGTGAAGCTGAGGAAACATTGTGGCAGCACTTTTTTAAACAGGGGAGGCAATGTGCGTTTTACGGAAGATAAGTTGATGCAATAGTAGATTTTATATAGATAAAATAACTGGCTTACAAAACGACATTTAGAACTCGGTTCTAAAGCTACACAAATTTTCAGGCCTCATAGAAAAACATGCTGTCAGCAACCAATGCAATAAATGTTGCTGGTCATTCAATACTGAAAGCTGTTTTTAGAAAAAAACCCTCCTGAGACGACAGTGCAGATGTAGAACAAAGCAGTTTGATATAGAGTTGATGGTTTCAGTGTTGCTTCAAGCCAACAGCTCCCTCCCCACACACTAATCTCTCCCACACACAGTCTGTTTGATGTCCAATTAATGAGACTTCGAGCTGCAAAGGGCCCCATTCAAGCCTATTATCATACAGAACACTTTCCTACTTTCCTTCATCCTGGCTGTTTGCTAGGTGAGAGAGCAGCAGGATCTCTGTTCAGAGGGAGGACATTGGTTTAAGTTTCTGTCTAGGGCATTGCACAAGGTGGCTTGATGAGAAAGATGAGTGGTATTATATTTTTATTACAGCCTGCAAACATAAAAATGTTTATGATTGGTTTACTTGTAGACTGTAAAGATTATTATGTAAGGATTATGACCAAAAAATAACAAAAGCTACCGTTACCTAAGGTAAAAGGCCACATTGTATTATATGGGTCCCTCTGCCCTGTCAGCAAAGAAAAGAAGAAAAATCACCAAAGTCACCAAAGCAGAATGAGTTTTGTGTGCTTATTTGCTGTTGTTGTTCCTTCAGCATATTCATTACCATTGTAAGATGGAGAGTCTATAGTATTGGAAGTACTTCCACTCTAAAAATGGCTGGGTTAAAACCACAGTAACATTCAACCCAAATTTCTATTCACATTTATCATGGTCTTATCTGTATTATTAGAGGTCCGAGCACCAAACCCTACTCTTTTGACTGGGATTTCTTCTTCTTCTTCTTCTTCTTCTTCTTCTTCTGATTTTCCATTACAATAAATTTTGTAGACAAATGATATGTCACATAGATGTAAAACTTGTGTCAACAGGTAGCACTCCATGCCCTTACCCAGGCAAGCAAGATAGGCGCAATTAGCCTAATGGTGGTACTATAGTGCAAACATTAAAATTTTGGTCCACATCTTGAATTTGAATTTACTCAAACAGCAGTAACGCCTAATTGCTTGCATGGATTATGGATTCACAAGAAACTTGAATGGCATACAGAAGACAAGATTTTGAATCCTGTACAAATTATAGGACATGGTCATACATAGGGGGCAGGGCTAAGTACATCTATGTGCAGATTTTTGAGGATGACCTAACTGCTTAAAACTATTGGTCACCATTTTTTTGCCAGTCTTCAGGGGTGGAGTTAAGTCCAGAAGATGTTTCTCCGGAACCCAAAATCCGGTTGAATTTAAATTTGTTGTGTTGCATCTGTAAAATAATTTTTAATCATCGCCTCAAAAGCATGGCCATCTTCAGCTTTCAGCAGGTATTTGACATTACTAGCACTGAGTGATCACATAACTTGATAACTACATTCATCTGTCTTCTCTTTACTGTTCGATATAACTTGGCTAGAACTGATCGCTGAAGGGAAATATATGCAAAGAGTGCTCGGACCCCACAGATCGCATATAGCTTGTGGCTATATTTATTATTATTATTATTAGTAGTAGTAGTAGTAGTAGTAGTAGTAGTGGTACCAGTAAGAGTAGAAATAGTAGTAATAGGTTTAAATTATTATTACATCTGATGCATGCAGCATTACAGATTAGATACAGTAGTACATGGGTCTTCAATCTTATGTGGTGGCAGATTTTCATTCTATTCTGCAGTGATCATGACTTTGCCTTCTCCTTTGCAGTAATATATTTATTATAAACATTTTCATGAACTGGTTTGGGCTTGTATAAGTAGACAAGTCTTTCTTGACACTAAGCTTTAATATGAAGAGGGTTATTATATTTATATGAACAGCTAGTTTTACAGTTTTTCTTTTTCACTATGACTGTACCTACATATTAATCACACATGTCCACTTTTGCAATATAATTTTATACAAAGCTCCACTTTAAAGTAAGCATACAGTTTCTGTGGATGGTTAAGGCTAGCAGGTACAACCTCCAAAGACCTTGAAGCTTTCAAAAAGGAGTTTCACATGGCAGCTTAACATACCTGGAGGACATTGCTAACTACCTTCTTCTGCATGCAGACACCCAGGATTGGCTAATGTCAATGTAATGCCATCTATTCCACCCAGAGAGGAGGCCAATTATACTCTCTTGGACTCATTGGCCATGTATGACTGTAGCATTGGCAGGTGAGCACTGTTCTGCTGTGCCACTCAGAAGCCCATATAGCTTGCTTTAAATCCATCTGATTTTTGTTGGGCTGGGATGTTACACCACAAATATGGTATAGGAAATATATACAAGCTACGTAAGTCAAAACTAAAACTGACACAAATGTATTTTAAAGGTATTTATGCCTTCCCATTGTCCATCCTGTTAAAGGTGAAGATGTGAACAGCAGCTATAACATGTTCAGACATGTTTGGCTACAATTTAAGGGAAAGAACAAGATCATGGTGTAAATATAAAATAAATATAAATAACTAATAACAATAGGTATATTTCATCAATTATAAGTATATGTTAAGTATATTTTATTACTTTTCATGGTATAAGATATACATTAGAGATGGGTTTTTAGCACTGATACACAATGGTTTTTGATTAGTGTAAACTGTAATTAGATTGTGATGTCTATAAATGCTCAAGCAATGGTTCTAATAACGGTAAGATGCTTTGAGTTTCCAGGTCAGTGCTACAAAAAACTGGCAGTAGTCCTAGGGCCCTGGAGACATTGTTTACTGACTTGAAATTGACCTTTCTTAAATTTACAATAAGAACATTTTGACTTAATGACATGCTTCCTTGGTGTTCTAATGAAAATAATAACTAAGTTCTCTTGAAACTTGGAAGTTTTGGAAATCCCATATATAGAGCTATATTATAATTACTTGCAAATATTGTGTTTATGTTTATCCTGTATATTTTATGAACACTTATCTGTTGTACATGTGATTAGACAAATCTGTTGTTTGTTGTTATACAGCAGCACATTTTCTCTGTGGGTAAAATCATCCCAAATACAATATCTAATATGTTTTTGTGAATTTATTTATTTATTTGTGGCTTTGGAAAACAACTAAAATGTAGGGTTTTATGGTCATGTATAGATATTATCACCTTTTTGAAGGGGAAGAGAAAACATTTTGTTTACTGGGTTGTAATTAAATCAAAAGAATAAACAAAGATTATTAGGTGAATGTATTATTATTATTATTATTATTATTATTATTATTATTGCTGTGCATATACAATTTGTTATTAATTGTATATGTATAGCATTTTCTTCACTAGCACTCCAAATATGAGGAAATAAAAAGGAAATCTCAGTGAACTGATTTGCTTTTGTAGGTTGCTCTGGTCTCTGAGCAACCAAAAACAGTGCATGGTTGTACAGGATTACATATTTTTATAGTTATATTTATGGAGATTTAAAGCTTTTGGAAACATCAGAGTAATAGAAAATCACTGACAACACCAGAGAGAACAGGCAGTGTCTCAGAAAGGGCTCCTTCATGCAGAATGTGGACAATCTCTTTGCACACTGCCTATTAACATGGCTTTCCATGAGGAGCATGTACAGCTCCTGGTGTGGACCAGCAAGCACAGAAGAAAAATGAGGCTGGCCTAAGACTCTCAGCCTACTTATGTGAATCTTTCTCTTTCTTTCTTGCTAAGATGAGACAGTAGTGAGGTAGATAGGGCTGAATGTCACTGGTAATAAGGCCCATTGGGAGTGGTAGAGTACTGCGGCTCAGAGAGAAGACTGCAGGAGAACATGTGTGTGTAGAGAGAGAAAGAGAGACTGAATGAGAGAGGAAAATTAACTATTAGTTACTGTGACACAAAGCAAAGCGTGACATCTGCTTAGCATAACAACATGACTGTTGTCAAACTAAAAAAAGGAGGTCTTTGTGGAATGAACAAATAGGGGTTTATATAAAACAGCCAAGATCTTGTGAAGTTTGCATAAAAAGAGAGTGTAAATATAATATGATTAAAGTAAAAATAGATGTAAACAGTTCTTAGCAATTTAAGACATGAAAGGAGATCAGGATCTGGCTATGGGAGACTATTCCTTCTGTGCTCATCACAAGTCGTGTGAGTCCCAACCAACCTCCTGAGCACTCAGTGAACATACAGATACATAAAAACACCCACACAAGCTGCAGCCATCCTCTGATCATTTACTTAACCCTTGGCTATGATGAAAACCCCCTGGGTCCTGGAGGTCTGGCTGGGGGTCCCAGGCGGTCACGCTCCAGTAGCCCACACATGCTGTGGTGTGCCTGTGATAATTTCACCCTCCACTGGTCTCTAGAGCTCAGCCTTAAATAAGAGGCAGACTCATCCAGCCCTCCTCTGCTCCATGCTCGCCTGAGCCGATAACGCCAAGATTTACAAGAGTATAACTTATGCTACTCTGTATGTGTGTGTGTGTGTGTGCGTGTGTGTGTGTGTGTGAGAGAGTGTGTCTCTTCATGTTTAGATCCTAGACGCAAAACGGAAAATTTGCACTCACAGGTATATGTTATTGCTTCAAGAATTACAACATAGCGCTGCAAAAGAAAAAGTATGCAACATTTAAACACTTTTCAACCCAAAGGTCGAAAGGTGATAAGATCTAAGATTTATCCATCTGTTTGTACTTTCTTTATTTCCTGCTTCTGTCGGGAATAAAGTGCATACAGGTAGCTGTGGGAGGAGAGCGAGAAAAGACAGAAATGCACGCAGTGTGCGTATGGCTGCATGTGTGTGTCTGTAGATAAAGTATAAATGTCAGATGTAGGTTTACTTGCATAGATAAAAAGCAGGAGTGATATCATGAGGCTCCTGTGATGATCAGGTGAAGCTGATAATAGTCCAACACTGTGATAGCAGCTGTCAATCAAATGACACTTTTGCCTCAGCTGACACACGAGCAAGATGAGAGAGATTCTTGTGTGGTTTCTTGCTCTCTCTCTCTTTCTCTCTCTCTCTCTCTCCCTGTCTTTCTCTTCTCCATTTCAATGATTGTCACATTTCATATTGGCACAGTGAAGATAGCTTGGGAATACTTATTGAATTAGACCTCCATATCATCACATTGCTATTAATCTGAGAGCTTTCCTGTGGGGATGTACCACATTCTTTGATGTCAGGGGTCTGAGGTGAGTCTACAAGATATCAATATCTACATAATCATGGGGAAAACAGAGAGAGTCCCTTTTGTATTTGCATTCAGATATTTAAAAAACTTTTGTCTGTATTAACATTGAAGTTTCCATCCAAGTTCTATAAACATTTGGCCATTCCATTCCATTCAATTCAATACAATTCAACTCTGTTCGTATAGCTTTGTGATTATACACATTAAATTAAATTGAATGTATGTATAGCACTTGTAACATTGTCTCAAAGCGGCTTCTCAGAAATCCAGACGTATTAGATCCCTACTGACTGTGGTGGACTGGTGACCTGCCCAGGGTGTACCCCGCCTCTCGTCCGAAGATGCTGGGATTGGCTCCAGCTTCCCCGCGACCCAGACAGCTAAAGCGGTATAGATAATGGATGGATGGATGGATGGATCCCTACTGAACAAGCCAGAGGCAACGGTGTGTCAAGTCAAAATTCCCTGGGAAAAAACGTTAAGAGGAACCAATCCTCTTTTGGGCAACACTAGATAGTGGGATTGTAAATCATTACTCTCCTACAATTGTATACTATAAAATCAGTACTGAAAAAGAGTACAGAGTGTGTTGAGAGAATGTTCAGTATGAGCATATAGGAATTAGTCCTGGGATCTGATGAAGTAAGGATGAGTGCTGGGTGTAAACTATGCAAACCTTTAGAGCATCCATGTGTGATCATCCACAACCACAGAAAGTCAATTATAAGTAAATAAAGCGCTACACAGAAGTAGAGGGTCGAACATCCAATTGTTAATGGAGCAATGAAATAATATAGCATTTGTTTATAGCACACTTCAATATCCTACACTTTACATCAATCATTGTCTTGTCATTACATTTGAGTAATAAGAAGTACACAGTTATGATCACCTGACATTAGCACACAGCAGGGTCAATGTATTAAAATAAACTATGCAATCGTTTTAGTCATCCTAAAAGTTTTTTAAATAAATTTGGTCTTACATATTTAGTCAATATCTTTATATCTTCTGCTTCCAGCATTAGTTTTCCTAATTATCCCTAAGTTATCCCTGAGTGCTTCCTCCTACTCTCTAAAAACATGCAGGTAGATGGATTAACTAGGCTCAATTGCCCCTAGGTGTGAATGAGTGTGTGAATGTGTGTGCATTGTGCCCAGTGATGGACTGATGTTTCATCTGGGGTGAGTTCTCTCATCAGCGTTACTGGGACTGGCTCTGTATTCACCATGGCCCTGACCAGGAAAAGGTGGCTGCTGATGATGAATGAAATTAATAAATAATGTAAGGGATATAAGTAATAGATCACATTTAAATAAAAAATAAAAAATCAAGGTTGTCTGGAAACAAAAGCAAATGAGTGCCAAAATCTGCAAATAAAGTTTTCCAAGATGCTTAGAACAACCTCTCAGCCAACTTTGTTCCTGTTCTTGTTGTGTGGTTGTTGTTTTTTAAACTGATGCCAGTAGTAAAACCGCAAACACTGGTGGTTTCATTAAATACTGGCCCTATTGAACTCTTTACTGTTGATTTCTCTTTGTAGTAAAATTCTTTGCTATGTAGAAACTTTCATTTTGTTATTCTTGAAAGCATTTTCACTACCAAATTGATTCATACGTGCCTTTTGGACAATACTGCATTAAATAAACCTGGACAGAGTGTACAGTGTGCTATGCAGAGAAATATCAATAGCTTGCTGTATTCAGTACATATACACATCACAGCTCTCAGGATTCTGTAGATGTTGTTGGTAGGTGCCACCTACACAGTTTTACGCTACCAAAGGGCAGGTGCATCTCTGGCCCTGTGCTCTATGCATGCATTTGTCTGTAATGCACACAATCAAACAAACCTCATCACTATATTGCTTTATTACTTTTTTTTGTAGCAATATAGACAGATCTACGGAGTGATCAGCCTATCAGCTGTTCTGCCTTTGATCTCTCAATCAGAAGCGCTTTTTTCTTTGCTTGCATCACCAAGCTCACACTTACACAGGTGTGAAATTCTCTCTCTCAGGCTGTGTGTGCTCAGTGTACAAAGAGCCTTTCTGCTCTGCTTGTAATGGCGGAGACTAGACACACACACACATAGACACACACACACACACACACACACACACACACACACACACACACACACACACACACACACA
>JAQQZR010000036.1:13863132-13885299 GCA_030068235.1 Notoglanidium macrostoma | reverse complement strand
ACAGAAAGGCACCCTGGGTGATCCGGGGATCGAACCCAGGACCTTCTTGCTGTGAGGCGACAGTGCTAACCACTGCATCACCATGCCGCCGGACAGTTGAAGATTAGAAAAAAATCACTTGGTCTTTTTTCAGTCTTCAGCTATCCAGTTTGGGTGAGTCTGTGACCATGATTCATGTCTGTGCCTCAGATTCCTGTTCCAGATTGTGGAACTGTGACAGGGGTGGAACCTAATGTGGTCTTCTTCAGCTGTAGTCCATCCATCTCAAGGTTTGGTATTTTGTGCATGCTGAAATTGTTTTTGCTCACCATGGCTATAAAGAGTGATTATTTGAGTTACTATAGACTTCCTGCGAGCTCAGATCAGTCTGGTCAATCTTCTCTGATCTGTCTTATCAACAAGGTGTTTTAGTCTGCAGACCCTCTGCTCACAGGATGTTTTTTGTTTTTCGCACCATTCTGTGTAAACTCAAGAAACTATGTGAGAAAATCTCAGGTGATCAGCAGTTTCTAAAATACTAAATTTATTTTAAATAAATTAGAATATTCAAAATTTATTTATTACTTATTTATTTAGCCGGGGTGCCAGTAAGAAATTTGGGTCCTGTGACAGGACACACAACCCTGACTAACATCATTTTAGTGTGGAGGGCTAAGCTCCTCTGTCTTTCAAAGGTAAAACCACATCCACATAAGGTTTCATTTTTGGCAATCACACCAGATTATTTGCTGTTAACAAAAGTTGTAAGGCAGGTTACGTTGAACATTTGTAAAAAAAATAAGCAAAGAATATAATATGTCAAGTATGCAAAACAATATACAGAATGGTATTAAGAAGTAACATTTTTAAGCAGCATGTGAAATACACTTGAGGGTGTAAGGAATGAGAACGATTCATGGATTCGTGGATTATTTACTCTACTATCATTTTTCCCAAAATGCATTTGGAGGAGAAACTAAAAGTAAATGAAACTAAAAGACAAACTAAACCCAGTCCTGTCAAAGTACAAATAACACTAAAGGACTGATGACAGAATGGTCAGTTGAGTGTTTTTGTTTCAAACAAAAGGGTTACAACTGTTCTGTTGCCTTGATTGGTATTCAGCCAACCCCAGCATAACATTACAGACTTGAAACACTGTTGCTTCAAATAATTCTTATTATACCATCAATCACTTGATATAATGCACTGCTCAGCCTTAATAGTTTCATTGTGAAGCTATTGATAGATATTAGCTTTTAGACTTTCAGTCTAATACCAACTGGCAAGTACAGAAACCAAACAGTACAATTCAAGGAATTTTTAAGTGCTCGTTTTAAGTGCTTCAGGTCTTCAGTCTTCGTTTGAAGACATTCAGTGACTCAGCAGTTTGGACAAGCAGGGCAAGTTCATTCCACCACCTGAGTGCCAGTACAGAGAAGTCATCATGCTTGTCTTCTTCCTCGTACCTTCAGGGAAGGTGGGTCAGGTCAAGTTGTGCTAGAAGCTCTAAGGGGATGTGGAGCAGAGCGGGGTGCTATAAGTGCCTTCAGATAGGTGGAGGCAGGTATGTTTTTGGCTTTAAAGACAAGCATCAGTGTCTGAAGCAGCTACAGAAAGCCAGTGGAGGGAACATAGCAATGGGGTGATGTGGGAGACTGCAAGAGAGTGAAGACAAGTTGTGCAGAGAAATGGGTAGTTTCTTCTGATGTTGTAAAGAAGAACCTGCACAATCTGGGTAGGATGCCAAATGATTTCACGATGCACTATACAATAATGATTAAAAAACAAATAAATATTCTAAATATTAGTTGTTGTTGTTGTTGTTATTACACTTATGTTCTTTTTGTAATTGGACACATTTTAGTGGCTGCTTTCTAATAATCATCAAAACAAATCTCTATGTCTGTGCCGCTACAGATCAGTCATAAGCCAGGTGTTTGCCCCCTTAAATATGGTGCTAGAACTGGTGAACTAAACATTTGGGAAACTGTCCTTCAGTTAAGTTCTTGGATTGCTATGTACAGTAGTAACAAAACCATTTAAGAAGAATCACACAGCTGTACTGCCAGTGTGATGGACTTTAAAAGCCTCCCTGGAAATGGGTACATTTTCTTATGTCAATTTTCAGTGAGCATTAGGTCCGCTTCCATAGAATAATTTATACAGCCATTATAATTATCTAGTATTATTAATTTAATGAAGAGTATTTAACAAATTACTGAATGCATAGAACTTGACTTTCATCATTTTTATTACACTTACATTTGTAGTGCTTTGTTTACAGGAGCATCTAATCAATACACCATAAACAAACCCCGAAACCAAGTCTTATTTAAAATTTTCTTAATATTCAGTTTACTTTGAAAGTATTGGAACGGCAAGGACTAATCCAGTTGTTTTCACTATACACTGAAAGACATTTGGGTTTTGCATCAATAGATGAATATGAGACGATATATCAGAATTTCAGCTTTTATTTCCTGATATCTATATGTAGACGTGTTAGAAAAACTGTCACCTTTTGTTTGAACCCACCCATTTATGGTGCTCAAAAATATTGGAACAGACAGTTGTTTTGTGTTACCCAGGTGTGCTCTGTTAGATAGATTGAATAAAAACTGCTAATAGCTCTGAATGCGTACTCTTGGTTTGAGCCTTGGTTTTTGCCTGTGAAGACTGCATTTATTGTTAAAAAGGATAAACCGACATGAAGACCAGAGAGCTGCTATGAGAGAAAAGCAACCTGTTTTGAAGTTGAAAAAAGAGCAAAAATCAATCAGTGCCATTGCACAAGCATTGAGCATAGCCAATACAGTACAACAATTTGGAATGTCCTGAGAAGAAAGAACACACACAAACATCGAACAGGACAGTCAAGGAAATCAATAGCATTTGATGCCAGAAACATTGTGAGAACTGTGAAGAAAAACCCAAAAACAAAAGTCAGTGACAACACCAACGACCTCCACTGGGCAGGGGTGAAGGTATAACAACCCACCATTTAAGACCTTGAGAGCAGAAATTTAGAGACCATAAAACAAAATGTAAACCACACATCAGCAATAAGACTCATCGGAGTCTTCCCTCCATCACTGACATTCACCACATACGCTGCATCCGCAAGGCCACTAGCATTGTGGACGACCCCACACACCCCTCACATACACTCTTTACCCTCCTGCCATCTGGCAAAAGGTACCGAAGCATTCGGGCCCTCACTGCAAGATTCTGTAATAGTTTCTTCCCCCAAGCCATCAGACTCCTGAACACTCAGGGACTGCACTGACACGTGCACGCACACGCACACACAAACACACACATAAAAATGTACACTCCTTTACCTTTACCTAAAAACTCTGCACATTTTGCACCTCACATTATATTTCGATTAGCGCTGCTCTGTCTTGTTTTTGTCTTGTCTTATGTCTGCACTGTTTGCATATGGTTGAAATGACAATAAAAGCCACTTGAACTTGAGCTTGAACTTGAATCAGGAGACCTGACTGGAATTTGCCAAGAAATATGAAAACGAGCCACAAATTTTTTTTTTACCAAGGTCAACCTCTACCAAAGTGATGGAAAGGCCAAAGTGTGGGGAAAGAAAGGAGCTGCTCATTATCCAAAACATACAAGCTCATTGGCTTGCATTTCTTCTTCTGGAACTGGCACACTAATCTTAAAGAATGAATGTAACAGTTTGAAGAAGAGAGTCAATGGGTCGCTGACTTGATGCAGCTATTGCAAGCAAGGGATATGCAACCAAATATTAAGTGTTATTTACACTTTAAGGCTCATTACTTTAAGGCTTTAATCTGTTCCTATATTTTTGCTCACATAAAAATTGTGCCATGTTCCAAGTTTGTTTTTTGTTTTTTTAACACATCTAGATTTCAATATCAGGAAATGAAAGCTGAAATTCTGACCCATCATCTCATATTCATCGTTCTATTGGCCTTGGGGTTCCAATACTTTGCCTGTTGATATAGTATAGATAACTTTACTATCTACATAAACTATATGTCTCTAAAATATTAATTGTGAATGATTAAAGTATGATTAGTATTTAATGCTGGCAGATTATAGGATGGTGAAGGATTCTGTCATGTTCAGATACTAAGATAAACACACCCAGGTCAAAGATGTCCGACAAACTGTGATAATGAAATAATACAGTTAACAAATATTAATTTATTTGGCTAGGTACATAACAAACACCAAAAACAGCAAGCTCTAGAAAAAATTCAGAGAAGATTTATATGTTATCTGGGATAAAGGCTCTTAAAATATTAAAATATGAGCCTGCCTCACACTGAATGCATAAATGTCTAATTATTTTTTCTCAGAATAACAAATATTAAATGAAATATTTCCCCCATTGATCTATTCGCAGTGCCCTCCGAGTACACAGAGAGACACTGGGTTAGAAATAAAGAAGAACTGAGTGGGAGAAGGAGAGAGCAAGTGTGAGATGAAGAAGTGAGAAAAAAAAACAGCATCAGTTCCTCTTTAATGCTCTCTGAGCCTGTGAAGGCAAGATTCAGCCTCATTTTGGACTAATTAGCTGCAGCTTAAAGAGAATACATGCTGGGCTCCTCTCTTTCTGCTTTGGCCTGGTATAGAAAGGTTGGCATAGACTGGCATCAGTTGGAAAAGCTTGGTGTTGGTTGGCATGCTTTGATAGGGGGTGGCACGCGTAGTAGGGGATGGCATGGCCTCGGATGGTTTGGCAAAGCCTGGCATGGCTCATTCAGGGTTGGCATTATGGAGAAAGAGCTACGTGGCATGTGCCCCATCTGTACACTCCCTGCCCCACATCCATGTTTAATTAGAGTATTGGTTGACACTTTCTGGGAGGCACAAACGGACTGGCAACATGACATCCAAGGAGTGATAATACACATGCACACACAGCACCACCACTTCAACTATAAACCAGCCCTGATCTACCATAAACAGAGCAAAAATAAATCCATCTTAATAGCTCCCAGTGAACAATTTTTAGGTTAGATTTTCTAAATGTTTTGGTTCCATGAATATTCAGTCTGTCAGCTTTTCTGTATGCTGTGAGAATGTGTTATATATCATTCATGAGTGTTCATACAACATTAACTGTAGGATGTTGACTCAATACTTACTTAATGATACCTCTGTGTTATAATAACACTGCAAAGTGACTATTATTATAAGGGACGCTTTTAGAGCATTTCAAGAATGTTATTTTTTTCATCATTCCAGCTTAACCTACTGTAAACTTGTCAAATACATATGATATCATGCTCCCAGCTATCATTACCATCAAAATCGCACTCTAGTCTCCGTCAGTGAACAGATGATAACTAAATAGACCTTATGTAAATCTATAATGAATTTCCTGGCTACACACAGTTATAGAAGCAAGTCATATATAATCACCCAAATGAAGATGGGGCTCCCTTTTGAGTCTGGTTCCACTCAAGGTTTCTTCCTCATGTTGTTTCAGGAAGTTCTTCCTTGCCGCCATCACCGCAAGCTTGCTAATTAGAGATACATTATAAATTCATATATTTAAAATTTGTAACTTTAAAATTTGGAATTTATATATTTCTGTTACGCTGATTTGTGGCAATGTCTATATACAAATAAAAGTGCTATACAAATAAAAATTGAATTGAATTGAAAATTCAGCACATTAATACAGTCCTGTATTTTCTAATAGAAAATAAAATGCATGTAAGTTCATGGAACACGAGTCATTCCAATTGAAATCATGTAGCGATGTTGAATATAAACACAGACACATAGCAACATAGTTCTAACATATTATTTACATAGTTTGCTCACACATACCTTATGAGTCTGCAGTCTTTCTACTATTTCTGCTCACTCCCAGTTTACTCCAGGAAGCTTCAGCATTCATTCATTAGTGCACAAACAACAAACAGTGCTGTGGAGCTCTTTATGACACACAAACACACCACACACACACACATACAGCAGAAAGAGAGATAGAGTGAGAGACTGATGCAGAGCTCTAATGAGGCTGTTTGCATGGTCCAATGTGACTGTTATTATAAAATGAGGATAAAAACCTGGTGTAATATTGGCCAGTTCCGGTTATCACAGCATCATTAAAAGAATACTAGTTAGCAGAAAACATGTCATTAGTGGGAGGGGAAGAGAGGGAGACAGAGAGAGAGAGAGAGAGAGAGAAAGAGCAGGAGAGGAAACTCCTAATGAGCAGAGGATGGACAGATAGAAATGGGTAAACAATGGTGCTGAGCCATGCAGAGAGAAGACTTTCTTATGACACACACACACACACACACACACACACACACACACACACACAATGTGTCACTGACAGAAAAAGCATAGAGGTAACTCGTCCGTTATTTATGGGCATGTTTGCTCATTACTGCATAAACAAGAATGAAAAAAAAACGACATGCACAAACTCTCACATGCTCTGAGAGAGACCAAACCTTAACACCGTATTCCAAAGTGATGCTTGTTAACATGAGAACTGAGATCTTACACATAAGCTAGTTGATGAGTAAATCATTTGGTTTCCTTGTTTAGTTCAGGCCTTCTCAATGCCAGCCCTTAAATAACCATCAAAAAATGTTAACAGGCTGTTTCAGTCAAGGCTGTTCTCATTGCAAGGATGATTAGGCATATGACATCATTATGCCATACTGCTGCTGGGTGACCAATCAAACGCTAGTGGCTTAGAAATGAATTCTGAATGTTTAGGATCCTGCATGTTAAAACACAATTTATCTTATCTTATTTATCTACTGTCTGTTCCTGTTTCACTACAACAGCAGGTAATCAACTATCTACCTCTCAGCGAATTGATCTGGTTTTCTCTGCAAGAACAAATCATCAAGTGTGTACATATCCCTGCAATTTGTGCAAAATAAATGAAATAGGAAAAGAGAAATAAATTGAAAAGAAACAACAAAGGAGGAGAAATGAGCAAATTAAAGAACAATAGGGACAATAAAAGGCAACCAACAGCGAGAAAAACAGGAACAAATGAGCAGAGTAACAATGCCAGAGAACAGAAGGCCAGTGTGAGTCATTGTGCCTGTAAGAATCACACCACCTCCCCACCAGAAACATGATCTGACAATCTATAGAAAATCATCTTATTCAACTCCGTCTCTGCTTCTCTATTTCGCTCACACTCTCTCACTCCTCACTGGGATCTGGTCAGCACGTTTTTCTCTACTTTTGCACCAACTGTCCCTGGCAAAATGGCTACCACCACACTGCATTAATGAGAGAGTGGTGTTTCTTGCTGCTGCCTGCCAATCCACACCATTTGTTCTTCACAGGAACCACTTCCAAACCAGGGCATTCATGCGCCATGTGCAAAGAGAGATGACAAACAAAGCATGATGGGTGTATTTAGCTTTAACAGCGCTCAATCAGGTAGAATGTGCTTCACATTTGTTGTTAAGTGTCGACACATGGCCGCTCTGTGCATAGCATTGCTAATCTCCTTCTCGCCTTCAAATTTGCCAATTGTAGTTTAACAGTGATCTAACACTTCATGTGATGTGTCCAAAGTATAAAAGTAGTCAATTTAACTTGGTGAGTCCATGTATGTTCTATATATTCATATTTAATTTCTAAATGAGTAAAATCATATATGCATATCGGGTTGTTTAAAACAATTTTTGGTTTCAAAACAATAAATATTATAAATGTTTTCTACTTTGGTTGTTATCATCATTGTCATCATTTCAAATTCATTTAGGGGTTAAAATTAATGAACAGTCTTGAACCTTGAATGACCCAGATGTGTATCAGGGTAAATTAAGGATTGCTGTTAGTGCCTGAAGTACTACTAATATAAAGGACAACATGGCAGCTGAAAAATCAGCAGGTGCTGGAATAAAAAAATATATTTTATCATACCTTTTATGAAAATAAGGCTCGAGAACACGTCTTAAATAAAGAATAGCAGAATAGCAGAATAGTAGAATAGCCTACTTGTACAGCTGAGGCCAACGCTTTCATTCAAACTCAATTTTTCACAACTCCACACATTTCATATTACCATACATGTCCTGTGTTCTAGGGAATCTATGATATTCCATAAGAGACCATTTTAAAATAATAACTAGGATTTGCTTCAGGTAGCTTTCCACAAGTTCCTCACATTCCCTGTGTGCTGAAATTTTGAAATAGAAGAAGAAGCCTTTAATTTTCAAACATACATTACAGCACAGTGAAATTCTTTATTTTTCACGCATATCCCATCTTGTTAGGAAGCTGGGGTCAGAGTACAGGGTCAACCATAATACAGCACCCATGAAGCAAACAAGGTTAAGGGCCTTGCACAAGGGCCCAACAGTGGCAGCTGGTGTAACTCACTCAGGTTTGGGGACTTCAGGTTTCTCAGGTTTCTCAAACATGCTTTTAAAGTTCAGTCCACAAATTTTCTATGGGATTAAGGCCAGGGCTTTTTGATGGCCACTCCAACACCCTCACATTGTTGTCTTTTTAATTTTAGAAGAATGATTAGAATCATTGTTTTTCTGGAAGTCCCAATTGCAAACAAGTTTTCTGTCTTGAGGTGTTGATGAAGTTATCTCAATTAGCTAAATAATCCTCGTGATGTAATTGATTGTCAATGAACCAGTCCCTTTTTTAGCAAAACAACATGATGCTGCCACCTTCATGCTTCACAGTTGGGATGGTATCCTTTAGATTAAAAGCCTATTTTCCTCCATATGTAGCAGTAGTTGGCCATACAGTCCAATTTTTGTCCTACAAATGGCTAAATTCTGGTGATGACCTGCAAACTTCAGTCTGAATTTTTTTATGCCAGTGTTGGAGCTGGGGCCTCTAAAATTGTGTGATAGCCTTTTAAGCCATGGCTATTAGGATTTAGAGAATCGTAGGATTCTCTTAATGGTAAATGTACCTACAGTATTTGGTACACGAGGCCTCCAACTCCTTCAGCAGTTCCTTTGTTGTTGTCTTGGGGTTCAGTTGAACCTTTCAGACCAAAGGTTTTTCATCCCATGGAGGTAAATTGTGCCTTCTTCCTGACTGTAGTAGTGTCAATGTGGTCCCAAGACTTTTATGTTTGCATTCAATTTTTTTGTACAGATGTACATGGTACCCTGTGGTACTTTGTCATTGTTTGGAATTTGGTCCTAAGGAGGAATGGGAATTGTGGAGGTCCATATATTTTGGCTGAATTGCTTGGATTTTAACATGGTATAAAGTGCAAAAAGGCACTGTCTCTAACAGTAGGCCTTTTTAGAGTCACATGTGAACTCCGTATTAACTCCCAATTATGCCATTCCCCAATCAAAAAGTCATTACATAAGTTTGCTGAACCTTCCAGACAGTTTAAAGAGACAGCCAATTTAGTGTATATAAAATCTTGACACTAGAATTGTGAAATAGTCCATTAAAGCTGAAATAAATATGTCTATGCTCAATTAGTTTAAATTACCTGTAATATGAACATAATAGATGCCCTAATTTACTTGCCAACACAAATGTGTAGTAACATGAAATGTGTAGAGTTGTGAAAAACTGAGACTGAATATCTTTATCGTGGGTGTGTGTAAAATATTTTTGTCTGAACCGTACTTCCACTTGTTGCCTCTGGGCATTTTGAATTTATGAATTTTTTATTTCTAGACTTGTGAGACAAGCAGGCATAATTCTAAAAGGTTATCTATATTTTATTTTAAAAAATAATTTTATGAAAACGTTAGCTTCCAGTTTTGGTGTATGCAAAACATTTCCACTGTTGTTGTTTTCTTGGTTTCCAATTTTCCCTTAAAAACAAAAAATGAAAGAATGCAATGTATACGGATAGAGTTTCCCTGTCTATAAATACCTCCCCACTGAGTCCTTAATTCAAAGCCTTCTTTCCCTCTTAATTTCACATCTGTATTTTATTGCATATACTGTATCATGGTTTGAACAAATTGAACATTTGCACAGGAAAATACATAATCTGCATTTCAAAGTCCTTCACTGCTGCTCTGCCAAGAGCAATTTGTCATCCAGTTCCTTGAATGATTGTCATTTCCTTGTTGATTATTGATCTAAGCAGGCTGAAATTGTCTGCTATTTCTATCTCACATCTATCGGGAGTGAAATTGTTCATAATAACAGTTACCAGGATCTTTGTTATTATGTTAAAGTGCCTACTGCCTGGAAAATTAGGTTCTCTGACTTTATTAAACACACATTTCATATCATCTTTACTTTTATCCAGTGGTATCATCAGCATAGGGCAAATGATGAAACTTCCACCAATTTTTAGACCTGCGTTTTTTTCATGCAGATGCATTTCTATCATAATTTGCTCTGTGCATAGGCAAATAAATAAATAAATAAATAAATAAATAAAACTTTTGCTGATTTTCTGCACCTTATATGTTCTCAAAACAAAAAAAAAAAACCGACTGTGTGTAGAAATGTGCTCTTCAGGTTTGTAGGGTTCAACTGTGGCTTCTCCCACGATGCAGTTTGTCAATGAACACTCCACAAAAGTACAAAAATATTCACAAGACAGTCACTATAAAAGACTTTACAGTACCATTGAGGTGATGTGGATTCCCCAGGCCTAGACTTTGCTTCATGCCAATGCACCTCTCTCTCTCTCTCTCCTTCCCGTCTCTCAGTCATCTGTCGTTCCTTTCCTCTCTCAGCACGATGTCATATTAGCTTCACCTGTCAGATTAGGCGACAGGTTCATGAATAACTGGACTTTCTCTCCCACTCTCTTCAGATTGTTAGGCTCAGACATTGAAAAGGAAATAAATCTCCATGGTGACATGCATCGATAAAGCTGACACACACACACACACACACACACACACACACAAATGTAACAGCTCAAGAAAGAAATCATAGAACACATGACAAATTTTTCAGGTTTTTGTTCCACCAATTAGAGAGATACAGAAAAATATTGTATATAAATCTGATGCATAAGGACATTATAATGTTTTAATAATTATTACTAACAATCAAATTATCTTTAATAATTAATATATTTAGAGTATCCAAATTTGATGCTTTAGCAATAAAATGATGTAAAGTAGACCATAAAGCCTATTAAATCCTCCTCAAGTGAGGAATTGCCGCACTCCTCCCTTGTCTTTCTGTCTGTCTGTCCGACTCTCTCTCTCTATCTCTCTCTCTCTCTCTCTCTCTCTCTCTCTCTCGCTGAGCACAGGCAAAGACTGAAAGTGATAAATTAGGGTGAAGGACAGAAAGATATAGATTTCATTCCTTGTGAAGTGATCAAAGGCTTCATATTCTCAGATGTGCTCTTCCTTCCACATGACCTTTAACTGTCAAAGTTATCACACACACATGCGCGCACACACACACACACACACACACACATGTTTATGTTGTACTCATAAAATCCTATAAGTTTAATGTGTCGAGTGTTTTTTTCAAGACTCAGAATAGATTGAAATAGCCAGATTTGATATGCAAGAGTAACAAAACATCATATTAAAAAAAGACAAGAAAAGAAAAGAAAGAAGCTGTTAATAATTTAAATTCTAAGTTTAGAAATAAATGAATCTTTGCTGCAACAAAAGTGGTCATCAGCATGAATTTTGCAAAAACCCTATGGATATGGGTATGTGCAATATCACCTGGACAAGCAGAGCCATAGCAATGAAATCATCCATTCTGTTTGTGCCAAATGCAATCCAGTCATTTTCTCCAAGAGACTGAAAAGTGACGAGACAGGATTTACTACCTTCTTCCATCTCTCAAAATGAACATGGTGTTGAGCAGATAGGAATGTCTCAGTTACACTGTGGAACTGAACTGAATCCAGGTGTCGCTGTACAAATCATGACTAGAGCATGTAAACCTTGAGTCATACACCAAGCTTCAATACTGGCCTAAGAAGCAGGAGCCTCTGGATCATGTAATGCAAATTCAGTGTTCACTGCTGAATGGCACTTAAAGAGGATTGTGAACTTGACACTAAAATCCCTTCCTTCTGTAACATATATAGGCTGTGTTTTTATCAATACTGTTGTGCTTTATATTTATAAGTGCTAATAAAAAATAAAATCAAGTAAAAATTATATTTTAAAAAGTTTTTTTTTGGTCAAAGACAAAGCAGCGTCTAGTGAGGAGAAGCAGTGTGAGCAAGAGTGAGACGAGTGCTGTTTTATCCCTTTGCACATATTTATAGCTCCTTACAAACACATTAGTTTTGCATGGCTACCTGCCCGATTACTGTCATCAATCTCATACAAACACCCCAGAAAACCCTCACACACTTGTTTCTTGTCCTCCTCTCATAACAGACACTTTGCTGAAGACCACACACTGCAGATGGTACAATGTTTGCAGAGGGACAGAGAACGTTTTAACAATCTTTTATTATTAGCATTTTAGTCAGTGCAGTTAAAGCCTACGAACATCTTTAACAAACATAACTTGTTTCTCACACTTTAGAATTAGGAAAAAATTATGCCATTATTTAGAAAGTTGCTCCGGTCCACATTATATAACCTTTCTGCCTTTTGCATCAGCCTCATTAAATTAAATTGCTTTGAAATAATATTTACTTTTTTCATTTTCTTTTCACAATATGGAACATCAAAAAAGAAAAATTAAAATATCTCACCAAAGAAAGTATAAAAAGGATCTTACAACAGCAAAAGAAAAGAAATCAATCGCTCGGTCTGTCATTCCCTTTGCAAAGCAAATGATTTCTCCTTCTTTTACCTGCCACTCAGGTTTTTCTTTTCATGCAACCCACTTACAAATGAGTCATTGAGCCAGGCTGAATGCATGTGAATTCCTAAATCCTAAATCATTGCTGTCATTCAATGTCTGTAAGTCACCATTTTCATTTTTGTTTGGTTTTTTTTTTTTTACTCCAGCACATTGGACTGAAAAAAAAAAGTCTTTGAAGTTAAAGCGAAGAATGTCAGATTTAATCAGCAGGTCTGTATGTTCATATCAAGTGAGCCACTGTATATGCCTTCAGCGTTCCAGCTGTTTCTAGACACAGACCTTCTTTTAAAGGACATAAAGTATTGGTCAGTTGTTTCTCGGTCAGATGTATCTCTTCAAACGTCTCTATGCAAGGACTAATACCAATATATGTTTAAAACAGTCGGAGTCAATTTTGTTTCTAATTATGTTTTATGGACAACTGACACAAAGATTGAGGGACAGAGCAAATTGCGAAAGAGAAAAAGATGCACACTTCAAGCACACTTGATTCAAGGCATCTCATCTCATCTGAGGAACATGGTGGCCTGGACAAGTATGAACTTCGATGGAACTGCTTCATTTTTCTTTATTAATGATATGACTGCTGAAGACAGACTTCTGAAGTGTATGGAAACAAATTATCTACACAAGTATCACAGCATGTCCTAGCAATACCCCTATCTTCTGAATATAAATGCAGTTTTACAATCATTTTCAGTTTCCACTTCCTGCTCACACCAAAAATAAACACATGAAATCTCCATTGCAAAGTCTTGCCAACTACCTAGTTTGTGTAAGGTGATCCTTGTTGTTTTCTTCCCTGCCTGGTTGATTATTAAAACTATGGATTGCCTTTCTGATTATATTGACCCTGATTCTTTGTGTACTAACCATTCCCTGCCTGACATTATTGATTCTGTGGATAATTCTGTTAATAAACATTATGCACATGGATCCTAGCTCTCTCTCTCTGAGCCTCTTTTGTTATAACAACCAAATGTCTTAAAAATCAATGGGCAGTGCTTCATTATTCAAGCAGGACAATAAGACAAAACATATAGATACAACAAATTTGTCAACGCTAAAAGGGTATGCTGTTGATGGTCCTTTTGCATGCCTTTAACCTTTTCATCATGCAATTCTTTTACAGGCAATAAGTCGAAGTAAAAACATCTCAGTTGCCAAGTATGATAAGAATTTCATATCATTTATGCATTTCACTTTTAAAAATCTATGGGCTCACTGGGGTTGTGCTTTCAAGGGAACATCCTTTGCACCTTTAGAATGTACCCTAAAAACACTTAACGTGCATAATATGGCTTAAAGTATGTAGACACCTGACCATTGAACATCCCATTCCAAAACCATGGGCATTAATATTGAATTGTTTCTTCATTGCTGCTATAACAGCCTCCACTGTTCTGGAAAGGCTTTCCACTAGATTTTGGAATGTGGCTGTGGGGATTTATGCTCATTCAACCCCAGGAGATTCAGCCTCAAAAGAAGGCCTGGTGTGCAGCCATCATTCCATCCATCCATCCATTATCTATACCACTTATCCATTAAGGGTTGTGGGGAAGCTGGAGGTAATCCCAGCTGACTTCGAGTGAGAGGCAGGGTACACCCTGGGCAGGTCACCAATATATTGCAGGGCTAACACAGAGACAAACAACCTTTTGCACTCACATTCACACCTATGAGTACCAACTTAAAGTAGCCAGTTGACTTAATCTGCATATCCTTGGCCTGTGGGAAGAAACCAGAGCACCCAGAGGAAACTCAGGCACAGGGAAAACATGCAAACTCTATACAGAAAGGCCCCAGGCGGAAGGTAGGTTTTGAGCCCAGATTCTTCTTGCCGTGAGGCAACAATGCTAACCATTGCACCACAATGCCATCAGTTATCATTCAGCTATCATTTAAGTTCATCCCAATGGTGTTCATATGACTGTGGTAGACCTTTTGATAACATTAGTCATTCTAATCTCCTTGATAGATTGGAAAAGGTTGTGGGAGTTAAGGGAACGGCCCTCTCCTGGTTCAGGTCTTATGCTCTGACCAATCATTATCAGTTTGTTGATATAAACGTTGACTCCTCTACACATAGTATGGTGAAGTTTTGTGTTCCACAAGGTTCTATTTTAGGCCCACTGCTTTTTTCTTCATATATGCTACCTCTGGGTAATATTATTCATAAACATGATATTAGCTTTCACTGCTATGCTGATGACACACAGTTGTAAGTTTCAGCAAAGCCAGAGGAGAGACACCAGCTTAATAAATTTGAGGACTGTGTAAAGGACATTAGACACTGGATGCCTGGATGGATAAGACAATGGATAAGATAGAAGTACTAGTACTAGGATCACGTGCAGCTAGAAGTAAGTTTTCCGATTACAGTAGATCTGGATGGCCTTTCTGTTTCACCATGTGCAAAAGTAAAAGACCTTGGTGTGATTATTGACTCCAATCTGTCATTTGAAGCTCATGTAGATAATATCACTAGGACAGCCTTCTTTCATATAAGAAATATTGCTACGATAAGAAAAATGTCACTGTATGACGCAGAAAACTAGTTCATGCTTTTATTACCTCTAGGTTGGATTACTGTAATGCTGTCTGAATGTTAAAGTAGAACCATAAACAAGCTCACGTTAGTTCAAAATGCAGCAGCAAGAGTCCTTACTAGAGGAAGAAGATATGAGCACATAACCCCTGTCTTATCTACATTGCAATGCCTCCCAATTAAATTTCGCATTGATTATAAAATACTACTATTGACCTATAAAGCACTGAATGGTCTCATGCCTCAGTACCTGAGCAAATCTCTGGTCTTTTATGACCCCCTCACACATACTTAGATCAAAAGTTGCAGGTTATTTGTTGGTACCTTCAATAGTGAAGGCTACAGTGGGGGGCAGGCTACCAACACCCCCACTCTCGCTGAGGTTTTTTCACAGTGGAGTGGCTGGCCGCTTCATGTCCCAGGGTGCCTTCATGTCTATGTTTCTTTCTAGCTTCCCCTTTTAGTTATGCTTTCATAGCTAGCCTTGCCACAGTTCCTGCTTGCACTCAGCACACAATATACACTGTTCCTTAACCATTTTGTGGCAATGAGTATTCCTAACAATCTGCTTTTCTCTTTTTTCTTCTCTCTCTCTCTTTCTCTGTCTGTCAAGCTGCACATGCTACTCCTGAGATACCAGTGATCCTGACCCCTTCTGCTTTCCGGGACTGCCTGATTCTTCCTGATGTCCTACTTCTGGTTGGAGTTATCATCACTAACCCTAACCACTTGCTCCTGTTGATAATGGCACCATATGAACCGCCTCAACATACACCTAGAACTGCGAAGATGGTGTTGGACTGCTGTTGACAACAGCGTTTCATCTACAATGGCATAGGACTTAAATTACCACAAACAGTCTTGCATTCAAATCTCCCTCAGTCAATCAGCTGAAACAGAACAGACTTTATGTTAAAACTATATTGAATTATGTAACAGTACTTTTTTGGACCATATAACATACAGTTAAAGAAGTGTGTTGTAATCACACTATCCAGTGCCACTCAAAGGAGGATGAGTTCCCTTTTGAGTCTGATTCCTCTCAATGTTTCTTCCTCTTGTCATCTCAGGGAGTTTTTCCTTGCCACCATCACCGCATGCTTGATCATTAAGGATTATATATAGATAAATTTATAGATTCATAAGTTTATATTCAGAGTTTATATACTTCTGTTAAGCTGCTTTGTGACAATATCCATTGTTAAAAGTGCTATACAAATAAAACTGAACTGAATTGAATTGTTCAGTGATGTTGAGGTCAGAGCTCTCTGCAGACCACTTGAGTTCCTCTACCAACCTTGGCAAACCATGTCTTCATGGACCTCACATTGTGCACATGGGTGTTGTCATGCTCGGAGAAGTTTGGGCCTCTTAGTTCCAGTGAAGGAAAATCTTAAAGCTACAGCAACAAATCTTATATAGTTGAGTGTTTCCAACTTTGTGGCACATATGTGTGTGATGGTCTGGTGTCTAAATACTTGTGGGCATATAGTGTACATCACAAAACGTTAAGGAGCACTGTTGTACACTTAATTAGTTTTCATAAGAAATTTTAAATTTAGGGGTTCCACTGCAACAGGTGAAGAATACTTACACACTCACATATTTTATGTTTTGGATTTGCAAATAAGTTTACAAACTATATTGATGATGCAGATTCATAAAATCACAAGTAAGTCTACTTCATTTACAGGTTTTAATGCAACAAAATGTAGAAAAGTTCAAATGTGCTGAATATTTATGCAGGGCACTGCAAGCCAAAGGTACAAACTATGTATTTTTAAGAGTATCACCCAAGCAACAGTACAGGGAGTACCCTTTGTTCTTCATGTGGTCCAATAAAATAGGGAACTTATATAAATGGGATGTTTTGATGAGCCCTTAGTCTGCCCAGGCTTTAGCTCAACAGACATAAGTTGTCCTTTCATCAGGTTTATGCTTTTATTATTTTTTGCTGTTTTACATTCTCTCACACTTTTAGATAAAACCTCTGGCTGTTGGAAGAGTCGTGATGAATAAGGAGTTGATGCTGAATAAACGTACACACATTCTGAATTGAGCATAATAGCTTTACAGACTCAAAATGTTAGTACTTCTCAGCAATCCCCTTCTCTATCTCTCAGTCTGTTTGCTCTTCTTTTTCTTTGCTTGCTCCCTGCTCTTTATAACGAATGCAATGCAGTCTGGGATGCCTGAGAGAGCTATGTGTATGAAAAATTTATTTTTATTTCTCTCTATTTTTTATCACAGGCGTGATAGACAGCTGACCAGCACCTCCTTATTAAGAATCTGCATAATACAACACATAAACCTTTAATTTTAGATATAATATATGAATATATATATACACAGTATGTATGTCCTTGTAAGAATTTATAAACAGAGAGGCTGAAAAAATAGCTTTTGAAAATGCTGCAGAGGAAAGATAGAGAAAAGGTGAAGGTTTTTTCCCCCAAAAAATCATATATATTTATATTCAGAGAGAACATCTCTATGTCTTGCTGGTCTAAGTGGGAGAAATATTACAGCTCCAGCAGAACATCCTCAAGGCTGGATTAGATCCTGTTCACACTCTGGTGCACACATGCACACACATGCACACACACATGCACACACAAACGCACACACACACCCTATGAACATACAATCTACTAAATCTGTCTGCAGTGGTCAGGCCAATCCAGCCTGTCATTTCACACATATTGACAGATTTCACACACAATCTCCAACCTCAGCAAGACACACACACACACACACACACACACACACAGAAAATAAAATAAATAAAGTTTTAGGAGAACACTGAGCTCTGTCTACACACAACTAGATTTCCAGTGACGATCTGTCCTGTGTCTGTGTTTAAAATCAGAGGCAAAGCAACTTAATGAAAATAATTTAAACTCTCTGTAGTTGAATGCACGGACACACACACACTTCTGTCTTCTCCCCACTTTCACATCTCTCTCTCCCTGAACCGATTTCATTCCAGCCACTTCAATGTTTATTACTCTTGTCGCTTTTCTCCTAAAAAAAACCCAACAACAAACATCTTTTCGTTGTCTATCACTTCACGACAAACATCTCTGCAGCTCCCCAGACACGAGCAGCACAATGGACTGTGTTATTAGCCGTGTCTGGAGAGCTGAGAGTGGAATTAGACACTACAAAGGGACAGACAGAAGCTCAGCACCACATAGATGATATCTACCTGTCCATCCGCCCAGGCTCTCGCTCTCTCTCTCTCTCTCTCTCTCTCTCTCTCTCTCTCTCTCTCTCTCTCTCTCTCTCTCTCTCTCTCCCCCCCCCTCCCTCACTTGTGAAGGAGTAGGAGGGAGGGTGCAGACAAGTGCTCCTGGCTAAAGTCTCTTATCAGGCTTTGATGAGCCCACAGGATTAAGGCTACAGACTTGTTTTGCGATAAACATCTTTGGGAGGAGAACTTGTAAACAAAAAATCCATAAATTAAGAAGTAAGCTCAAAGACCTTGATCAAAGCAGGGACATAGTGCAGGCCAGTAAAAGGAGGATTTTGGTTTGTACTATTAAATATTTGGGCTTAGCAGATTAGCATGAAGGCTCAATGAATGGATTCATGAGGATGAAAATGAAGTCATATGCTACGGCCTGCATAATCACCAGACCTCAACCTCTTTGAATACCTATGGGAAATTTTGGACCGACTTGTCAGAGTGCGCTCTACTCTCATCAAAACACCAAATGAAAAAATATATTTTGGAAGAATAGTGTTCGTCCCACCTGTACACTTTCAGAAAGGGGGTGTAACGCAGTGCCACAATCTTTAACTCTTTAATGCTCCAAATATTCGTATGTGTATTTGGACTGAAATCCAAAGTGGGTCCTATACTCCTGAAACCACTGGAAAATCCCAGAAGTAGAAATGCCAACACTGTGTGTGAATTCCAGTTCTAGATCTACATCACTTAAATTCATAACTGGTCTCAACTATTTTGCTTTGTTTTGATCCCATTATTATTATTATTATTATTATTTGTACCTACCCACAATATTTTCTAACAAATGTAGTTCAATTTCCCAAAATATAAACAAATAGGTAGCCTAATTTAAACCACCACTGACCAAGACACAGTAATTACTAAGGACTGCCACATGTTCACATTAATGCTTGTGCCCACAACTCCTGAAAGTAAAAACCTGCCGCTTGCTACACAGCTTCTTTGTTGATCCGAAATTGGGATCCAGTCTTAAATAGATGCCTTTTATTAAAAGCTTTCTTAAAAGCAAAAACAAAAAGCAAGCCCCCTATTCATCTGTATTTGTATATGCTTAGAACATTTTATATGTCCAATCCAATCCAATAATATATTATCAGCAGGGACAGATGACTGGGTGACCTATTTATTTAATCACAGGTTAAAATAAAACCTAAAGCCAGACTCACAAAACAAAGAAAACAAGAACTAAGAAAACACAGCATGAAACAAGCAACATACAACAGGTAACAAAGCCTTAGCGATGAGGGGTTAGACTGTCTAGGTGATTTATGATGTGAGTGTGATGGGAAACAGGTGTGCATAATCAGAAATAATGAAGCCATGGCTGTGGCTGCTGGGAAATGGAGTCTAGTTCGGCCATTTCGTGAGACTGCGATGAGCTTCGGTTTCATTCTAATTCATGAGAATTAGCTTCACTACACTTTATGCTAGCCATACACTAGAAGACTTTGAAAAGACTATGAAACGACTTTTAAAACACTAAAGTCTGACACCCTCTCACAGCTAAAGACAACATGTCATTAGTCACAGAGTTATGCCGGCCTTACACCAAACAACTTTTCAAGCGAATATCTATGATTTTCCAAAGATCTTGCAGGGTCACAATTCACATGCGCTAAATAAGTCTAAAGATAATATTAAACACAGTTGATTTGATCAGAAAGTCAAGAAGAGAAGAAGACCGACTTAAGACAGCTGTCCTGAGCACCTTACACTAAACTATTAAGATGACGGGAGTGTGATACCACTCTTGTAAAATTCTCATGATTTTATTCTTACATTGGAAATTTGTCTGCAACAGTGAAATCACTTCAAAAGTCGTTTGGTGTAAGGCCTGCATTACTGAGGCTCTTTATGTAGGTTTTTTTTCCTTTGTCACCTGTCTGTAAGTATACTTGCCAGGTTCTATGGGTAGTGGCATTGCGTGTGTGTGTGTGTGTGTGTGTGTGTGTGTGTATGTGTGTGTGCGTGCATGCACAGTAGTGGAGTGCTTCTGCTAGCCAATGCATTTAACCCAGGGTTAAGAACTTGGGCTGAGCTCATTTGGAGTTCACAGTGGGCTGTGCAGGACCATAACACACTCTGTAGGGGTTCATTTAACACCAGCGCTTTTGCTGAGAACTATCGAGAGATATCAGGGTTTACACAGGAAAGGTTAAGGACTTATTGAACTCGTCGCATGTTTACTGTGGATATTTGAGGAGTACGCACAGGTGCACACAGACACACACACACACACCATGTTTTTCCCCCCACAAAACTATTAAGAATCTTCCAATTTATTTGTATGCTTATCCCCAAATAACCATAACCCTCATGTTAATAACTAAACCAGAAATGGGAATTTTAGCTTTTTTTTAAGTGAACGCTGCATTTTCATTCTAAACGCCCCCATATCAGATTTTCTTCCATCCTCTTCATCCTTTTTGAATCTCATTTCCCTTACGACCATTGTTGTTCTCTCTCATTCTCTCTCTAGAGGTCTCAAGAGTCCAAGGTCCAGTGTGAGCCATGAATAAATCATTATTACAACAAAACACACACACACACACACACACACACACACGCACGCCTGCGCACACACACCCGGGCCCCGATCAGCCCCCTGTGTCTGTGATCATTGCAAAGCTGTTCCAAAAGCTGTTGCCCCAGAAAATGAGGTCTTCTACCCCACAGTGCATGCATAATTAACATAATTATAAATAAATTAATCATCAAAATCATATATAGAGATATATAATTTATTTTATAAGTACAGATAAATAAATCATCAGAGAGTGCGGGTGATCCTCTCGTCCCTATGCTGATGAAATATTTGTCAACCAGAATGCTCCAGGCTGACTGGTTCACTCGCCGATAGCTGCTTTACTCTACAAAATTTCGGTCTAGTTAGTGTTCTTACTTGAATGTCAGCTATTTTGGAAATACCAAATGCTAGAACACATATAACCCATTATAAGAAGATTTCTAGTTGACATCCTTTAGCGTTTATAAGACAGTTTCCGTAGCTCCGGCAGGATGTGTGTTCCCATAATGCAGTGTGTCCATACATCAGTTTTAACATGGCTGTAAACATAGTCTTGGTTCATAAATACAGTATATGAAATATGGCCTGAGTGCTGTGGGTGATTCTCCCACTGATATTACATTTACAAATATGCATGTACTATGTAAATACATGTAAACAACATTTTAAACATGAATAAAAACTTATCTACAGAACATTGTTGTCTGCCCCACAACATGCTCTTACCTCTGCTATCTGAATATATTCAAACCTCTTTTCAATATTTGCAATATTCCACAAGTCACATTTTGTACAAAAGGCCCTGATTAAATTTATAGCTTTATATTTCACACTAGATTCTTGGTTAAAGTTCAAAGGTTTAGTCTTTATTTCCTGCTTATTGAGTATTGAGCTAGAATCCCTTTGTTTGTACATCATCATTGTCATTGACATCATCATCATTGGATGTGACGAGGTGTTTTTGTTATATATCAGTACAACAAGAAGTGTAGTGCTATGCAATCTTTCTGTTATTACATACTGTGAGTCACTGATGAAAAACCACACACATACATGCACACACACACACACACACACACACACACACACACACACACACACACACACACACACACACAC
>JAQQZR010000036.1:13807853-13846581 GCA_030068235.1 Notoglanidium macrostoma | reverse complement strand
TGTCACTCTCAAGCCTCTAAAAACCACACACACACACACACACACACACACACACACACACACACACACACTCACACACACATACACACACACATGCACAGCATTAAGTTCTATGTCTGCACCAGACCTTGACAAATGGGCTCCTGCAGAGTGGAGGGGCGGAGTGAAGAGGTGGAGACGAGGGAGAGAAAGAGAGCGAGAGACGGATGACGGGTGAACAGAAATTACTTCATAATGAGAGATGAAGCACTGAATGTCCATTCCCTCTATTAAGCAGTGGAGCATGACATCTGAACAAAAGAGTATAAATGACATCACACCATCACTTATGTGCACCATTACATCATGTGGACAATTTAAAACAAACCTACCGATTTCAAAATTATGGGATCAATAGATAATACATGCTTCACCTACACGCTATGGTGCACTAACTCAGCGGGCAGCGGTCATGATGACCAAAAAATAATAAATAACCTGCCTCACTTCAAGACTTCAAACCACATTAAAGCTCGTTAATCTCATTCACGTCACACTAAAATAAAAATCAACACTGAGATTACTGACAAACTGTCACTCACACACACACACACACACACACACACACACACACACACACACACTCCTTTTGGCACCAATTCCTGATTCTGTAAGCAGCTCTTGGAACTGTTTCCTCAGTCACTCTTCAGTAAATAAGTAAATAGCACATCAGACAACCAATTTCTTTTTTGCTGGATTGTAAAGTAGTGAGCATTCTTATAACGATGCTCTGCTGTGATAGGAGAAAGCGGTTACCATGGACACCAGCACTGAACCACACTTCATGCAGCAGTGAGTCTGCTCTGTCCTCACCTTCATCCTCTCCTCTCTCGCTCTCTCTGAATCAAAATCACAGCCGAGTGTGTGCTGATAGAAAGAATGAGGGAGGAGGAGGGATGGAAAGAAAGAGAAGGAGAACACGCAACAGAGTCGATGAAAAATTCATGGTCAGTTCAGTTTGAGACCAGAGAAGACGTCCAGAATGTGCTCACAACCTTGACTTTTCATTTTCTAAAGGGAAAATAAAGCAGCACAACTTGTTCTCTCTCTCTCGCTCTCTCTCTCCCTCTCGCTTGCTCTCTCTCTCTCTCTCTCTCTCTCTCTCTCTCTCTCTCTCTCCCTCTCGCTTGTTCTCCCTCTCTCTCTCTCTCTCTCTATATATATACACAAACTAAACTTCTTCATTTCAATCTACACAATATGTATGCTTTGCATTCATATATTAATAATTTCTTGAATATGGTGCTGCGTCAGTGGTGCAGTGCTGATGGTAGTTAGCACTGTTGCTTCACAGCAAGAAGCTTCTGGGATTTATCCTGCTGGCTGACTGGGGCCTGAGTTTGCATGTTGTCCCTGTGCCTGTATGGGTTTCCTGGGGGTGCTTGGGTTTCCTCCCACAGTCCAAAGACATGCAGATTAGGTCAACTGGCTACTCTAAATTGCCCCTAAGTGTGAATTTGAGTATGAATGGTTGTTTGTCTCGGTGTTAGCCCTGAGATAGATTAGCAACTTGCCCATGGGGTACCCCACCTTTATCCCAAAGTCAGCTGGGATTGACTCCAGCTTCCCTACGACCCTTAACAGATAAGCGGTATAGATAATAGATGGATGATGCCGCTTAATTGCACTAGATTATACTACTGTATATTTCAAGTGTAAAGTATACAGACACTTTATGCATAGCTGCACCCCATATACTATAAACGCACAAAGTATATATTTAAATATTACAAAACATTTCAACAAAATTTAAATAAAACCAGAATATAAGATACAGAATAGAAAATAGAAAATAGAAAATAGAAATAACAACTGTATAATGCATAACTTATTATTTTTTTGTTATTATTGTTCTTACTCAGAGCATCAAATATAATTGGTTGTAAAGATCAATTCTTTAAAATTTACAGTTTTCTATACTGATGCAAATTTCTGTTCAATGTCGATTTTTTATTATTTCATTTTTTCTTATTTACTCTTACAATTTCATTAATTTCTGAAAATGGCATAAGAAGCTAAATCTTGAATTATTTTACCTTTGCGCGATCTGAAATGATTCCATTTGACTCTTTTTGAAATACAGTACCAGTCAAAAGTTTGGACACACCTAAATCAATAGACACTTCATGTCTTGAAGTAATGATGGACTGTCCTTTCTCTTTACTTAGTTGAGTGGCTCTTGATGTAATATGCATTGCCACAGTTGTTGAATAGGGCTATTTACTGAACACCAGCTCTGTACACCTCGACACAACACAACCGATAATTTCAAAGGAATTAAAAAGGCAAGAAATTCCACTAATCATTTAATTAAATAATTAATTAATTAATTTTGGACAAGACACAGCTGTTAACTGAAAAGCATTCCAGGTGACTACCTCATGAAGCTGGTTATGATAATGCTAATAGTGTGCAAAGCTGTCATCACGTGACTTTGAAGAATCTAAAATATGAAACATATTTTGTTTTTTGTTTTTTTTTAACAGTTATTTCATAGTTCTTCAGTATTGTTCTCCAATGTAGAAAATAGTAAAGAAAAAACCTATGAATGTAAAGTTATGTCTAAACTTTTGTCTTGTACTGTATATTTTTGATTATTTTGGAAATATGGTGTATATTATATTGATAGCATATTTACATTTAACATTAACATTAACATTTATATGTAGTTAACATTTGTCCCAAGATTTCAACAGCTGGGTGTCTTAACTTAAAGTGTCTGCTCGGTTACAGTCTCCTCGGCTGTGCTATGGTATTGTAAGAGGGTGGAAAATCTTTACCTCTTTGTGCTTTGTATCAAAACACTGAGAAATATACAAGAGAAGTGAATCAATGTAAGTACTGCTGTTATACCGTGGCCACAGATAACATTTGTTTTTGATCGGTTAGCTGACAAGTTATGCTCTACTATCTGATGTAGATCTGCTTGCAGATCGAAAGCTACTTGGGTTAGTTTGCATAGGAAAGAAGTTTAACTTGTGTCCAATTTTTAAAAACAGTTATGTAAATAAAACCATGATATGAATCATTGTTCAAATAATGGCAAATCATTTCCATATCATGATCTCCATCATTATTGTAGCTATAGTATAAGCAACATTTCGAAGTTGTAAGTGTAAGGGAACCTTTTTGGTGAATGACCTCTCAGTTTTACTGGCATATCCCTCAAAGTTACAACTAAGTCTTACTCTATATTATTGCCAAGGGGTGGGAAAATGATTGAGAAACTGTACTTTAGTGAAAGTATAGAAATGTGTCCAAGTCTCAGGAGTGGAAGTATCCTGCCAGAAAATGTTGCTACTTTTAAGTGTACTCAAGTATTAAAAGTAAAAAGTAAATGTAATTAAGGTTACATACCTAAAACTGCTATAAGATTTCATTTTAAAGAAGCTATGCTGTTTTGACTGAAAGCACCACACTATATATCCTATGCAGGAATAACTTTATGCATTTTGCTAATGGATTAACCAGAAGTAACATATCATGAAAATAACCTATGTTTACTGTTGACCAGCTGCCTAGCCATTTTATGTTAGCTACTGAAATCCATGCTAGTCTTACCTGACATTAGCAAAGAAAACAGGCTAAATTTGTTCGATACATATAGCCAGTTAATGTTAGCAAATTAGCAAAACTTATGTCAACATGCTTTATTAAATTATATGGAGGTCTTGCCTTTTGGACGGCAAACAAAATCTCTCATTTTATATGATTCTTTGCTTACTGCAGTATACTGAAACATTTTACTGAAACACTCATTCTCAAGTTCCTCACTGTAGTTGGGAGGCTTATCATCTTCAAATCCAAACAGACAGCTATAGCTCGTCACCACTAACGAATCAGACGGATTCTTGATAGTTTTTTTAATACACTGATTAACTAAACTGGTTGATAAACTGAATCCATTTAATCTACAGGGTGTCCCAAATGTCTGGATCCATGGGCAATTATTTATTTAAATACAGATATTAAAAGAAATGCTCAAATTGACAACAACTTGTGTATAGGCTGAATACAACATCCTTAATGCATCAGGACTGATGTTGTTAAATCTCCTATAAGGAAAAATGAGTCTGGTGTCCAGACTTTTGGGACACCCTGTACATATAAGGAATCCAATTTATAATAATAAAATACATGTTGTCGGTCATGCTTGTGATTTCCACTATTACAATTCTTTTTTTTTTCTGTCATAATTTCATGATGTTATTAGACAAAATGCATATTCAGTCATTTGAAAAAACAGGAATATTTTCAAATTGGAATAAAAATTCTGTTAACAACCCCCCACCTCAACTGTAAACTCAAAAGTCCTTTGGGTTTTTTTTAATTTTTTTTAAAGTGTCTTTAAAAAAAATGCATTTTTAGAATGAATTAAAAATGCATTCATGATCTCAGCACAGGAATTAGCCCTCTTAGAAAATGTAAATAAAATTCCTTTAAAGTAAAAAAATCGTGGCATAGAACATTTGTCCTGGATCACATGAAAAATGAGGTGATAAAATGATCAGGTATGTTAATTATGTTTATTGTGGTGGTTACAGTAATTTAGTAAATGACAGGGAAGGCTACTTAACCAAAAAAGTACGGTGTTTTTTGGAATGACCCACATGCAGATAACAGAGTCCACACGCTTCTAATATCTTCTTGCATCTGTGCTGAATTACTGCTGAAAAATAAGCTCAAAAATGCTAATGAGCCTCAAACTAAAAATGAATGATTAATTGATAACAGGAATGTTGTTCTAAACTTCTTTCTACCTTTCTGCTCCCAGCTTGTTTGGGATTTTGGATATTTCTTCGAGAGTAAAGAAAATTAGGCTTACATGCCTCTGCTGAGTGTGATAAATGTGTGTGCACTGGAGCGCTTGGCTGCTCCTGTTAGAAGTTCATTTGAAAGTTTCCCTATGAAAAACTTTCACTCTGAAATGGAGACAATGCTATCGGCTATTATGGCAGTTTAAGAGCAGACGCAGGTCAGAGTTATTTATTACGTATTAATTAGTATTATTGTTGTCAGGATTATGAGAGCAGGCTGCTCGTCTTCAAGTGAAGTATCTTTTTAATAATCTAACAAGTAGCTGCTATAAACATTCACCTGGTTTTGAGATATACACTGAAAGGTGGAAGGTTAGAGTAAAGCAGGCTGTCAGCCCCATAAATATATGAATATAGCTCATTTATAATCACATTAAGGTGGTAGATCAGGGTGTCCCATGGGATCTTTACTATTTATACCTCATACACATTTCTTTCCCTGACCCTCTCATGAGCCCCATCCCTCTAGTCATTGAACAGTTTTAGCACAATTACTTTTTTCCCAATTAGACAACTTCTATCTCTTATGGCTTGTAGAGAGGACATTAAAGAAGGCAGTGAAGAACAGGACTTGAATTATGAATCACAGAGGTTAATGAAAAGCATGTGCTCTTTCTGCTCTCGTCTTTAATAAGGCACATGGCCTGGAGATAGCGGAAGATACGAGCTTGGTGCTTAATGGACTTTTGCATGAGAAGTGCTATCAGTAAATGGACAGATAGAGAGAATGTATGTGTGTGTATGTGTGTGTAATTAACACTTTTCCTTAGAGACCATGCTTATCGTACTGAACCACAACATGGCACGGGGGCTCAGTGAGCAGCCACCTAACCTTCTTGCTCCTCCGTGGTATTTGATGCTGGCCCTCCCCCACACTGCTTTAATTAATTAGACACATAGTGCTGCTCTTTTGTCAGTGATGTTGCCAGCCATGTCCAAGGCTTATCTCCTTCTCACAAAGCTGTAAATCAAGCTGTCATTTGAAACGAGTCCAAGGGAAACTGTTCATTAATTTAGGATTTGTCCGTGTTTTCCTCGAGTCTCTATACAACAGCATTGTGACAGGAACAAAGGCTTTCCGAAACACAAGTTACACACCAGTGCAATTGAATACTTGCGAAGAAGTTACACCATGGGCTTTAAATCCAACTGATATGCTTGTTTTTATTTTATTCGCTTGACTTTACTATAATTTGAACAGGCTCCAGGCTATGTAATTAACAAAAACATGCAACATTTTTTCCCCTCCAAATGCAAAGCTGTTGTATTTGACTAATTTCCTGTCCTTAGTACAGTGAGTCAGCTTTTTTTTTTTATTTTTTTTTTATTCCAGTGTGTTTTCCAATAGTTTATCATCGTCTCTCGTATTCACCCAGACACACAAGTCTAACAGTAAGTACCATTCAGCAAACTGCAAATTAATATTTCATAATACATGGTGCTATTACAAGTTGCATAACAGCAGCTCGCCTATTTTATGGAGAGCCCGATAAAGGTTTATCACTTAACTGACTTTATGGACGATTAAACAGTATTGTTTGGATTGCAGTATACAAGTGATGGCGTGGATTCAGCGTAGAAATAATGACGTACCGGCAACGTATAACCCAGTACAAGTTTAGCATAACTGGATACAGTAAACGTCTGTATACCTCAGCACTGTTGAATGCTTGATTATATAAAAATTTTTAATAAATAACACTCTGGGATATGCTGTTAGAGGAAAATAAAGAACTCCACCAGCATCACACCCTCCACCATCGATTACTTTCCCACAACAACCATAGTCATGTTTTATTCCTTACATTATGCGTTGTTTTTAATCAGTACAGCAAAAGCAATTCTAAGCTTCCCATCGCTCTCTCGATCTCGCTGGCCCAGTCTTGCACTCTAAGGCATGTTGGCTATAATCAGAAGGACAGGCCGTACTCCTCTGGGAACTGACCCGGTTGGATGTGGAAGAAAGCAAGATCAGACAGCTGTAATAAGGAGAGTGGGTGGAGGATAGAGGCAAACTCGGTCTTCTGGGTTATTTCTCACCGTTATACTCTGTAGATTGCATGTGGACATCAGGCCTGGGGTTCTTTCTGGATCAGTTGTTTTTGGTTTGCCTTAAAATCCTTTTAATAAGAAAACAAGATTAAATTGGGCAAAAAATAAAGGGTACCCTTAACACATCAGCTGAGAATACACCAAAGACTCTAATCTATGAATTTCAAAATATCAGAGTCATGTTGAATATTTGTCCAAACCCGTAACCTAATCAGGAAAAATAACGGACTCATTTTACGCTGTGTGAAACTGCATTAATAACTACTATTAGGAAGAACAGCAACAAAGAAGGTTAATCATCATCCGACAAGTGCTAGAAAACCTTCACACTTTCAGAAAGCAGCACGCTTGCATGGAGAACAGTGGTATTGTGTTAATGTGATTTTTTACAAGATGATAAAACATTTATCTTCATCTAAGGCTTCGCTTTTCAATTTGTTTAAAAGGTTTTATAACACCATGTGCCATTCCTAAAAAGCATAAACAATAATCAGTATAACATGCAAGCAGACTTTTACCCCCGTTAACAACAAAAGGGAAGGGGTTCTTGAAACAGCCTGTTTCTCCACCATGGGTTATTTATTTATTTATTTATTTTTTTTAGAACAACCATTGGAATCAATGATGCGTCATCAATGGAGAGCATTGCACAACACGCAACAGAAGTACCTGCAAGCTTTCATCCTGTCATTGCTGATATTTGATCCTTTTCTATTGCATTCTCCATTTCTGTACGCTGCTTCCTCTTCAAACTAATGACATGCCCACTGATGTCATCGCAATTTGTACTGGAAAAACCAACTGTCTTTTGGTTCAAACTGGGAACCGAGTTTTCAGGTTCTGAACCAATTTATTTTTGGTCAAAATGATCTGAAAGGTTCAGGATTTGGTGCGTGAACCAGAACGGAACCCGTTCCCTGTTGTTGGAAGAGGAGCATCAGAGACTGGACCAGGATGTGAAAAGATAACGAAATTCCCATTCCCAAGAAAAAAAGGTTCCTGGAAACACTCTCTTATATGAAAAGAAACTGCGGTAGGGTTCCACGCAGAACTCTAAAAGGTCCCTAAGAGGTATTGACTGAAAATCACTTTAAAGTTCCAGATTCAACCTTTTCTTTCAAATTCGGTTTTATAATTCATACTCGAGTGGAAGAAAAACACCAGAAAGCATTATTTAGCAAAAACTGTTTAATTTCATCTTGATGTATGTTTATTTACAAGTAGTAAATCTGCAAAATAGGAAACAACAGAATATTTACACAATGGATGCTTACCGGCCAACGTGTGACAATTACTTCAAGTCTAAAATTGTGAAAAAAATTCACCTAGTTTATCATAGCATTAAAACTCAACTGGTGTGACTTCCTGTGATTCATTTACTAGTACTTCATTCAAGCCTAGGGCATTTTGGGGCCAGCTGAAGAGGACAGCTACTGCTCTGGAGAAGGATGAAAAGAACCACGGAAGAGTCGAGATGTGAGATAGCTGGGAATTGTGACAAGGCAGGAATGGCACCAAAGATGAAGGCAGCACTGGAGCAGAGAAGTGCTATGATGGACGGAAAGACTTGTGGTAGGAGGAAGTCAAGAAAGAAGTGTGCTGAAAACGAACCATGGGAGGAGGAAGACAGAATGGGCACAGGAAGGAGGAAAAGAGGGGGTGGTCAGGATCAGGAGCACCCACTCGAGAGGAGCTTTTATATGAAAGCGGTCTGAAGGAGCGAGTGCACGCTTGCTTTCTTTCCCCAGCTGAAAACTCACCGCTATTACCATCACCCTTTTCATACAGATCGGCATGAGCGGTGAGAGAAAATAAAGGATTGCTCCATTGATCTCTACACAGGGTGCACAATGTGGAAGTAAACATAAAACGCTCCCAAAAGTCTGTGTTACGTGCCTCTTACTCATACCAGCAGGAAAAGTTTGTCAGCTTAACCAACTTTCCCCATCTTTCACACGTCCTCCATCCTGAACAGCCAAAAGGCAACACCAACACAAGAGACTAAAGGGAGATCCTGAGATGTTTGGATGCATCTTCACACCATCATCAGCCCAACACGCAGCTCAACGCGGCTCAAACGGAGCCAAATTATGAAGCAGTTTTCGAGTCTCGCCACAGCTGAACAGAATCTCAATTCGCTCTGGCTGAGCGAGGAGCACAGGCCGAGCCGTGTAGCGCTATGTAGACTAATGTAAAATTCATTTGATTACATAAGTCTGATAGCTCATCAGCCAGCGGTTAGCGGAACGGCTTCAGGCCTCCTTGCACAAAGCTAATCTATTTCCATTAGGCCAGATCTTATGGAAGAGTGAAGATACTGGACTATTAAAAAAAACCACACACATGCACACACACAGCTCACTGCGTGGCCACATCTGTGAGGTAAGCGGTTTTCCTCCTCCTCAGTCCGTCTCTCTCTCTCTCGACACGATCACCTTAGTTAAAAATGGATGAAGGTGTCAGAACTAGCGGACGTTGGCCGGCTAACCAGCGCTGACAGCTTGCCCTCGGACTGGAGTCGGGGCTTGACGTGCTCTAGGAGAAAACAACCCTGTTTGAACCTGTGTTTAACTGATGGTTTGGTCCAACAAAATACTTTCGCAAAAAAGTATCTATTGAATGTTTGAGAAACCTGATGGTACCTTCGTTTGACTTTTGGGAATGGAAGAGGAAAGAAATAACTTAAGACAACACTGATACATAAGCAAAGGGAAAAATCTAAACAATAACAGAAATTCATTGTCCCATCCAAAATATTCCAGCAAAAAGCCTGACAACACTTCACATGATCTCTCTCAGGGGGTACAGGCACACCATCAGGGGGTCGGGATGTGACAGGTTTGTTTTTTGTTGGTTTTTTCTTTTTTTTTTTTTTGAATTCACATAAATTAGGATAGTCGTACCTCACACAGCACCACCCATGTACAAGTGATGGAGAGAAATGATGAGCAAAAACACAGCTGTTCAGGTACAATGGTAAACCACATTCAGAGGCGGGATAACAAAATGTAGCAATACAAAATTGAAACACCAAATCAAATCCACCACAGATCACAGTTTGGTTTTAGGCAAGCAAATTAAAGCAAGAATTGGAAAAAATAAAAAAGCAACACACTAAGATAGCCTCTCATCGGAGAACACGTCTCTCATACGAGATTAGAAAGATCATCTATAAAGAAGCAGGCTAAATCAAACACACACACTGGAGGCGTCAGGCCAGAGGCTAACAGGATTACTTAGCCCTGTCTCATTAATGAGCTGAGGCTAAAGCTCCTCTTTCTCTCAGTCTCTATCCTCTCCTTCATCCTTCCCTCACTCGCTCACCCTCTCTCACTGATCCGAGTTTGAAGCAGTGATGAATTAAGAGCTTCACCCCCCCTCTCTTTCTCATACAAGAGACCAAGAGAAAAAGGAGCTCGCGCAAATCTACTGTTCTTCCTCCACATGCACCGTGAATGAAGAGGAAGAAAACTCGAGAAAGAGCGGCAGGGTCACACACATCGCTGTGAACGAAGGGAGACGAGCGCATTTGGTTCACAGAGCCCGACAGCGAGCTTTTCAACTTCGAAACTCTGGAAAATTCTAGCTTACCTGCACTATTTATCTACTCCAAACTTTTTTTTTTTTTTTTTTTTTCAGTCATCAGGCAAGATCATATTAAAACGAAATCATAGCACATTCCCATGTAACAAAATGCCTTTTTCACTAAACGACATTCAAATAAAACATGGCACAGGACAACATTTTATTCATTTTCTTCTTATTTTTTTTTTTTCCTTCCTATGTAATTTTTTTTTCTTTTCTTTTGCTTAAATATCTAATTCATCTTTGTCGACTCTATTTGTGTTTCAGTGATAAGATAGCAAAAAATCTCAATGGTAGATTTCACTTGGCTGAAAATGTAACAGTATTTATATACATATATAATATCTGAAGATTTGTCCTTTGTACTGTTTTCTGTAAACTGTGCAAATTCAGCAGTAACACGAGTGGCAAAAGAGAGCAGAGAGAAGGGCAGTCCCGTTACATTTGTACAACATAAAAATAAGAATTAACAACAAATCACACAAATCGAAATGTCCGTTTTCTTCTGTGTGAACCCTCGGGTGTGTCGTGACAACACCTGACCACCAGCATGGCTGGAGTGTAGGGCATCCCAGAATTCATCCTTCTTGAGTCTTCAAAAATGATGGGCAAATGTGTGTGTGTGTGTATCTATGTGTGAAGAGGTCCAGCACACACAAATCACAACTAAATAATAACAATAAAAAAAAGGATTATACACCAATGACAACAATTGAAATGTTTTCTGCGATGCGTCCTTGTGTTGACATCCACACACTCACACAGACACACACACACACATATACACACACACAGACGACTAGTGTGTGCCCAGCTCTTTAGTAGCTCCAGTGTACTGCGCCAGTTCTTTGCAGTGTGTGTTTCGGGGGGAGTGTGTGACTTCAGTTTGTGTGTCGCGAATGCTCGGAGCCCTGATCAGCTGCTCAGAGCCATGGTGTCAATCACCTGCTCGAGCTTACTCCTCAACCTCTGCCTGCGCGCCTGCTCGTCCCGCTCCAACGCGCACAGGATCTACAGGGACGGAGACAGACAGAGCGAAAGGTGAAAAGACGGTGTGAGATAGAGAAAGAACAAAAGAAAGAAGCACTTAAAGTGAAACTACAATGCGCGGAGGACTATCTATCCATCCAGCAATCGATCAGTCCGTCCTGTCTGCCTGTTTTTGATCTGTGCTCGCATGTCTATTAAAGCTGAAATACAACGGCGGTGCATGTGCTAGCGCTTTTAAAGCATAATGACACATGATGAGGCGCAGTGCTAATGGAGCCAGCTGTGATGCATTATCCAGAAAAACAAAATCACAGTGTACATGCGCGCACAGGGACGCACACACACGGGGTGCAATAACCGAGCTGTAGGACTGACTGTTATTTGGCTAAAGGTTCAGTGAGGGGAGATACTAAAATGCCGCTGGCCAATAGGTCCAAAAACAATAATTACTGCGGGATAACAAAAGGACGCATTCTTCGTGTTCTGTTCTCACAAATGATTCATTTTGTTACCTAAAATGTACAACGTATGGTAGCTTACAGTTCATTTTAGTAATTAAAGGAATAGATGGAAAATAATCATAGTGGCAGCTTCATGGACAGAGTCAGCATGCTGAAGCATTCTTTGGCAATAACAATAATAATAATAATAATAATAACAACTACTACAACACTGCTCAAGTTATGGTGTGGTATCTCAGCATGACCGGCGTTCTATCTGTGTGCATGAGTGTTCATGCATGAGCGCTTACTTCGTCTTTGTACTTGGTGATATAGGAGTAGATCTCATGCAGGGCACTCATGCTGTTGAACTGGTTCAAGTGAAGGCGAGACTGCTCTGCCAAATACGCACTCATATCCTGATCACTGATCGCTGGCATCCGAGAGATATCGGAATAATATCTGTGCGAGAGAGAGAGTAAGAGAGAGAGAGGCATGTTCATGTTAACACAGAAATCAATAAGTAGCAAAGGGGTTATAAAGTGTGATTAAAAATCGATCCTTTTTGCATCTTTCTGCATTTTTTTACATTATGTCCGCATGCTATTTTTTGAACATAATATCATTTTCACCCATCAAGAACAAACGAGCTGTAATGTATTTTCATTAGGCCTGTCAGAACAAACCTCACTGTACAAATTGATTTCTCATATTTATTTATTTGAAGGCCAAGAAAAATTCAGTGTTTAAGATCCAATGTTCGGCTAACTAGTCTGTGGAAACGTGAGTTTCCTAACCTTCACGTGTCTCATAAGCCAAATTTCTAACAGTTGCTAGATACTCTGGTACATTTGGTCAACAATTATGAGAATGCCATCAAATACTCAGAGTCGTTAGCTTTTCCATCTCTAACGCATCCGGGGCACGCGCGGCTGAGGCACACTTCTCCTAAGGATAAATGGTGACCTACCTCTCGACCCAGTTCTTGTAGTTGGGGATGTCTTTAGCGTAGAGCAACTTGTTCGAGGGCGAGTCTTTGCCCAGCTTGTGTTCCGACGTAGAACACGAGTCCATGAAGGTCTGAGCTACTACAGACAGACACGCGTCTGTGATGCTGTTCTTATGGATGTCGAAGACAAACTGAGGATTCTTTATCACATTCACCCAGAACCTCAGTGGCAAACTGCAGAGACGGAGAGTGAATACAGAATAAAGAGAAGAGACAGAGACAAAGCACTTTACACAGCACATCGTCAAGTCCTTGTTATTGTACTCTTTCAGGTCAACCCAGACCTTCCATACATATTTAAAGCCCCTATCACCGTCGGACCACGGTATAGAACCAGAGTACACAAACCGATACTAACCAGTTACTTTTCCACGTGTGCCTGACGTCTGGGTCTGTTATCTGGTGTTTGTCGGCCTGCTCGTCCAGGAAGTCAAACATGTACTTTATAGCGAGAGGAAGCGCGCTGCCTCTGTGGGCCGTGCTGAAGATGGTCTCAAACAGGTCATCTACAAACTTCTGTAACGTACCCTGTGACACACACGCGAACACGCACTTAAAGTTAGGTTTGCACTTACAAATTAAGCTACAGTTTATCCAAATAATGTTCTAAATTCTTGTCTTAAAGTGCTTAAGTAAAAAAAAAAAAAAATCTAAATAAAAAGTTAATCTTATAAAAAAAAAATAAGCACATTATTTAAATGTGCACAATAATACAGTCCCCTCCAAAAGTATTTTTTGCGATTTTGCCTTTGTACATGATCACAATGGATTCGAAAATCCATTTGGTCCGTTACCTCATCGTTTCTTGACAAATTAAGGAGACAAAAAGTCTAGAGTTGATTCCAAGTGCTGAAACAGACCATAACTGGCAATGAAACTGCTCATCAGTCAACTGTCCCATTACTTTTGAGCCTGTGAAAATGACTGGAGAAAAAAATGGCTTAAAGAAATAGTTTTTAACTCCTTGAATTAAAACTGAACGTCTACGCTTCAATCATATTTTGATGGCTTCTTTTCAAAGCCAGTGTGGTGGGGTACAGAGGCACAATTACCAAAGCTGTCGCACCGTTCCAATACTTTTGGAGAGGACTGTATTTTGGCTATGTAATGAGACCAGATTGTTATTCTATTTCTGAACTTTCCACCCATGGAACCCCCTTTTTTTAAAACCATGTCATTAGATTCTAGTTGGCATTATTTATAGGGATAATAATGGTGGCTTTGATAATAGTAGCTTTTCACCACTGTAACAAAATTAGAAAATCTCGGCCCCCTGGCTATCCCTCAGGTCCCTGAACCCCGTTTTGAGAAGCATGGATTAAGGGGAATAAGAAAAAAACCCCTTTATAACGAAATTTTGAACTGTTATTGTGCTTACTCTCCTCCCAACACCCAACTCATTAACACACTCTTCCTAAGTCTAAAATAGTGTTAGAACACTAAACCTCTAAACTCTGCAGTGTAGATGAAGATCAGGAAACTAACACTAAGATCTCTGTTGAACCTTCAGTGGTCTGAAAAACATGATCTTACTTGCCTGGAGCTTCATATGCAGTTAATGATTAAATAGCACCCCTGCAGGGCCCAGGAGGATTATGGGAAGTGTGGCTTCTAAGCAGTTAAAGCAGCGACATCTCAATAAGATATCTCTATACTGACAGGAGATAGGAGTGCAGATGAGGAGAAAAGCCAGATTTCTTTTTCCCCAAAACAGCTCGATAAGCAAAGGTCACCGGTCTAATTAAGATACAGTGGTGCGTGTCAGACCGGACCTGCTGCTAAATGTTAATCAGGGACTAGCCTTTCACACGCAAAGGTCAACATGAACTGGCTATAGAGAGAAGCTACATAAAAGACATAGAAAATCTAGGGTTAAGACAGGAACACAGGCCTGTGTGAGCTCTTGTGTCTTATCTACCTTGGTCGCGAGCAGGCGGGTCAGGTAGATCTCGGAGACCATCTTGCTGCCGCGGTCTCCCTCCCTCTGGTCTGAGTGGTCATGGTTCTTGACCAGATGCCAGAGCTTGGTTCCACTCTCCAGATCCGGAGTGATCATGGGGGTCCGCGAGCGCAGACTGTCAGGACTACTGGCTGTCCTCAACATACTCTCTGTGAGGAATAAAAGAAATGGAGAAAGGAATTACTTATGAAGACAGGAGGTAATGAGAGGAACAAAGAGTATAAAGGAGGTAATGAGAGGAAGAAAGAGTATAAATCAGTCAAACATTTAAAAGACTTAAAAACAATGATGAGGGATAAAGAAGACATGATGGTATAGCTGCCATTACTGCTCCCGCGATGGCTTAAAAAGAAATGAGGCCGAGTTTTTCAAATGTGACGCAAATCTTTCCAGTGATGGAGAGAATCTGTCGCATTTAAAGAGGCAACACTCCTTACTGTCAGTCATGTAACACGCCATTCTTTCACATTCTCTCACTTGCACCCTCTCTCAGATTCGGGAATTAATGTCTGTCATCAAACGCTTGACAGTCTGTGCTACTCCAGCAGCCAATCAAATATTAAATCACACAGCTACAGGTTACTGAAATAGGAGACAGAGTGAGAGAGAGATAGAGAGAGAGAGAGAGAGAGAGAGAGAGGGAGAGCTCTAACCGTAACGGCTGAGGGACTTGGTAAATGTAGAGGAATTGGAGATGTTATAAGCAGAGTTCTGTTTAGGGACCAGAGCCATCACTGAGCCATCCGTAACCTACAGAGAGACAGCGAGCGAGAGAGGGAGGGAGAGAGGGAGAGAGAGATTGTCAATAAATAAATAAATCAGCCCTCCTAGCTGTTACACAATATACACACTACTTTAATACTTCATAAGGCTAATAAACCAAAGGAATATTTGTCAGTCCATTACAATCATTTTCACTACTGCTTTTCCTACTTCTTGCCCTGGAGAGCTGAACTTTAACTCACACCAGCTGAACAAGACATACCGACACGGCGAGTGAAATAACTGAGTGATATGAGACTTAATAGACCTGTAAAAAATAAAAATAAAAAAAAATAAAAAAATTTTCACATCTCATTAGACGTTTTGTGGCTACATTTACATGGTTTTAGTTGATCTAAAAGGATAACCTCCGGTTTCGATGTCCCACAGGACAAATCTTAGCACCCAGCTTTTTGTTGTGACTCAAAAGCACACTCGTAGAATGTAGGTGAAATATTCCCTTAGTGAAAGGAATCGTGGCCAGAAGTTGTTGCGATTTAAACAGCATTTTTAGAAAAAATGACCCACCTTGTTTAATTGGATTGAATTTAACCAGATTGTTCTCAATCACTTACAACCGATCTTTATACGTAAAGGCTTTCATTCTGACGGAGTACCATTATTAACAAATTATTAGGATGCAAAAATAGAAGCACATTATAATAATAATCACATTTTAATTTATAAACCTCATTTGCTGCATATTACTGATTGATTATCTGCCACATGCAGGCCACTGAAAAGCTGAAATAGGGCGGATTTGTGCTGCTGGTTGAATAGTCCTGCTGCAGTGTAAATGCTTGCTATCATTCCCTGTTGGGGTGTTGCTATGGTTACCTGGCAGCTTGTGAACCTGCTAGGTTGTTGGGATGTTGCCATAGTAACCTCGTGGTGCAGGAGGTGTTGGGCCATTGATTGTGATTGCTTTGCTATTGAGCAGATACGTGATGGTGATACGTGGAAGTGCTTACCTGGTAGTGAGCGAGCGTATTGAGGCGCTTCCAGTCATTATCGATCTTGGTGGTGACGTCTTCGTCCTGCAGGATGATTCGAGCCATTCGGCCCTGACGCCATTCTGCACACAAATCGGTAAAAGTGAGAGCCGCTCAAAGTAGCTGCTGGCACCATTAATTTACGAGAGACTGAGGACTCGCTGCCGTTAAATGGCTGTGGAATGAGAGGAGCCATCTCTTACCCAGATCCATGTCTCCTGCCTTGGGTCTCTGAGAGTACGGGCTGCCCTTATACACTGCGTCCAGCAGCTTCTCCTTCACCTGAGTGATGGTGTCACAGTTCAGGCATTTGACCGTGACCTCAGATGCGTTCTCGTTCTCTGGATTGACGCAGTGCAGTGTCTGTGCACAGAGCAGACCAATTAAACGCGGCGATCCAATAATCACGGTACACACGCTGCTATTTTCATATACCAGTCCATTTACATCGGCTACATAATACCATACCGGTCACACTGACTACTATTTCAAAAAATGTCAATTTTCAGAATAACTAAACAGCAGATTTCCATGACATAATATTACTTTAAAAAGGAAAGTAATTAAACAACGCTGACATTATGAAAAACAGCACGTGAGAACGTATAAATGTTAATAGAAATAGTTTTTGAGCTGCTTTTCAGGATTTAGGATCTGATGAATAGTAAGGCTTTTCAGTGCTAGTGCAATAGCAACAGCACAGGCATAATCTGAAATCAAAGAGCAGAGTGGTGTGGTATTGACACGAGAGCAGCTTTAACATTCATCTCTAGCTGTGTGTGAAGAGCTGCTGCTGCTCCACGCTCTCGCTGTAAAGCTACTGACCAGGGTCTTATAGTCGATCTGCTGTCTGATCAGTTTGTCTTCACTGAGAGAGTAGCGCGCCTCTCCTGTGATGGCGTCTATCGGCCCCTTCTCCATCTGCTGCTTCATTGCACAGTAGAGCATGAAGAGAGGTTCTCCTGCGCATTCCTGTGCGCACACACACACACACGCACAGAGTGAGTGCACATAATGAATAAAGGAAAAATTTGCATTAGTGATGAGAGTATTAGAGTACTGAATCAGAGTAAAAGAGTATTGAAGATTATATTTCTAATTTATGTTAATGGCTGGTTTTCTCCAGAATGGACCCAAAGACAGTATATACTGCATAAAGAACACTGCTAATTTCAGCACAAACAAAGGCACAGTCGGGCAGTGTGAACAGTGTTTAAATGCCACGAGGGAGGTGATGAGCCAGAGACTGATGTGGATGATCCTGATAAGCAGAATGATAATACTACTGCCTAATTTTAAAGTATTATAAGATTACTAAGGGAAATGAGTTGTTTTTTTTCCCATAAGCAGATTAGGTTATAAATATAGGAGGTAGGCAGGCCGTATTTCAGTGGAACTGCAATGAATCTTTAAAGTTCCTCTATGTAGGATTCATCCAACTGAATGCCCACACCCTTTCCAAGCGTGTATTAGAACAGTGGTCAGGTCGTCAGCTGCATGTAGTGTACTTTCAAGTACTAACATTCACACTCCTTTGCTTTTTCCACGCTAAATAACACGTACAATTCTCCATTTTTCAAAGACTAGGTTGTCAAACTCGGTTCTCAAATACGGATTCCTCTTCATTCTTCATCTTCCTTCCGGATTCATGCTGCCACTTGTAAAAACATGAAATGCAGAAGGCGCTCTCTAGCGGTTTGTCCGTTCTGGGCTACCGTAGCAACACGACATGGAGACTCTGTAGAGCTGGACCCGCACACTATGTAGATATAACGGGCTCATTCTCAGCTTAGGAACACACAATGATCTGTAGTTACAGGTAATTACAGACTAATGGAATACATACGAATGTTTTCATAAGTATATTGTGGAATATATACGCCGTTTCTGCTCATAGTTACCCGCAGAATCCTATATAGTGGAGCTTTTAATGTGTTTTTGTCCCTTTTCACTGTTGAATAAGAGTTTAAAACAGTAGACCTTTACTTCCGGTTGATACACATGCAAACAACTTTACTTTTCAGAACTATACATAGTAGAAAATGTCAAATGTTGCAATCGGTTTTCCTAGGCCACGGCATAAATAAACGTAATGAGGAGTTAAAATTTTAAAATCCCATTTCGTAGTGCAGAGGTAGTTTAGATGCAAGTCGAAATGGCTCTGGAATTGTACCAAGGGCCATCACTGCCTCTAGGCTTTCTCTAAACCGTTTTCCCACCATCTGAATGCAAGGTATATTAAACTCCAATTAACTCCCAACACACACACGCTCGCTCCAAAGCGTACAGTGTGGAAACGATTTCTGCTGCTTCAGTGTTTCTGCTCTTGTTTCATAGCCCACTGGAGAGAATGAGAGGATCACTGATGGGTATTGTTCTGTAGACCAGTCCCTCTGTTATGGATTAATGATTTCTGCTGCTCATCTACACACAGAGGATGCTGTTTCCTCTGTGCCAAGCTGCAGGGCGAGTGGCTACTGACGAGCTCGGTGTCCAAGTTCAGCATAAACTCACAGGACACAATCTATCAAAAGAGTCCTTCAGGATGCATGAGTAATTCCTGTAGTCAGGGAAAACAAAAACAGGGCGAAAGCGGCGTAAGCTGCCGCTGCTCCCCTGAGCATTCCCTATTCTGCACGGACGGAGCCCAGAGCGAGTCTGAATGAGTTGCGGAGTCCGTGTGAAGGAGGCGGGTGCCGATTGATGGAGGGGTTAATAGAAGGCTAATGACTGTGGAGGAAAGTGCTGGAGAAGCACTTCAGAGCATGAAATGTGTCAAACCGGCAATGAGACGAGAGCTGAAACCGCCTCGCTCCCTCACTTTTCTCAATCATTCCTTCCTACGCACTGCCTCCTCTCATCCTTCACAAGTTCTACCTTTCTTTCCTCTTCTCCCTTGTTAACTGTCTTTATCTTTGTCCTTTCATGTCCTTTCTATTCAGTCTATTGTTTGTCCTCCGCTACACAAAGGTTTCCTTTGCTACTTACCGAGCATCTCTTATCATAAGAAGAGAAAACCACACTTGACAGGGTGCATATTGGCAGCCAAATTATCCACAATTAATTAACAACAATTCAATTAATTAAAGCTAATACCTTCTCACACATCCTGTATTGCTTTGTAGGGATTTCTCGACCCCAAGTTACTCTTGCTAATCAACAACTACGATGTCAACAGAAAATGCCACAGTAGTGCACGCGGCCCCTCGGTGGCATCCGTACCCTCGGAGTTTCACGCTCGTCTCCCCCCACTTCCCTCCATATGTCTCCGCCTCATTGGGCTCGTTAGCATCGAGGCTAATTAAACAGACAGCTGTTGATGAGCAGCAACAGACAGGAGACAGACACAAACACTCTGACAGCTACAGTCTGGATTTGGGCTTCTCACTTATCAGCAAAGTGTGTGTGTGTGTGTGTGTGTGTTGCTTTAATGTGAACCATGAATTTAATATCTCCTTAGCAGCTACATGATTGAAGCGCTTAGTCAAATTCACGTCGTAATGTGAACTAGCATATCAAAGTGCAAAAAAAGAAAGAAACAAACAAACAAACGAACAAAACAAAGTACGCTCCAAGCCCTTACCTAAATAAAAAAAAAAGAAAGAAAAACAAACGGGAAAAAAAGTAAAGCAGGCTCAGTCAAATGCATCTCAAAGATCATTAAATATCCATGCACGCTTCAGCATCTCTTGAGTAGTGACTTCTTTTGGTTCCTATATCCATCTGCCTAATAACTCACTTCTACAAACTGAAGATATTTGGAAATCAGACGCAGAAAAAAAAAAAAAGGCTATATATAGAGTTCTGGCTGTGGGCATGTGCGCCGCTCATGGTTGAGAGACTGAGAAAGTCTTGCTGCCAGGGACATATGGCAGATTCTGTGCTGTCACTGAACTCAATCTCCCATAAGCCTTTGCAAGACACCCAAGGTCAGCAAAGGATACACAAACACTAGGAACCTCAAGCTGTTATGTTCACACACACCCGCAAAATACACACTGCACTACGTGTACTCGCACATAAATATACACGCATGTACAAAACCGAAACAACACCCAAACGTGCTTAACAACGTGGTGACACACGAGAACACACTCACTCACCTTCAGGAACTTGTACAGGAGAAAGGTGAACCAGTTTGTCAGCATTTTCTCAGCCACAGACTCCGTCCTAAAGGGGGGGGGAGGGGGAAAAGAAATTAATGTCAGATAAACATTACTTCAAGCTTCAAGAATCTATGTAATGGCTTGCCTCGGGACTACTAAACACTCGGTGTATGATCTCCTGAGAATTGGAGGCCATTTAATTCCACTCTGACAGCAGTGAGCTAAAGACCAACACCACCACCTGCGCTAACAAACGCAATACACTCCTGAGCGTAACGCGGCCTGATAACCGACACGCACCCGAAAGAATGAGCAATATTACTAAGCCAATTGCTCATTTTCTTCCTACTCTCTAAAGCAAACCACCAATCCTCATTAGGAAAATGCACCAATTAGAGTAATTCAGTAACTTTTCTAGTTGAGCAGAAACCTGCCGCATAATAACGACCCTCATGCGCAAGTCCCTCGGAATGAAGCCAATTAACAGACGAAGTAATTAGCGGACTTTATTAGCACTAATCTGTTAACGAAGGGGGAGAGGAGAAGTGGAAGTATAGCGTGGGGTAAACTGTTTTCTTCTTCCTTTCTTTTTAATTATTCACTCGCTCTCCCACAGACAGATGAAACATGCAGAGAAATGAGGCAGTGCTAAGTTTAAATGAGGGAGAGAAACAGTGAGCCGGCAGAAAGAAGACTAGAAGAACGTGACATAAAAGGAGGGATCGAGGACAGTGCCGGCTTGCGTGCGTTTGAACTCCAGGCGCTGCTTTTTCTTGTAAATCTGCTGGAGGATGGTATGGCTGGGGTGAGCACAGACAGGAGGACCTGAACAAAACATGCTCTTACACAAGCCCCAGTAGGGAGTACACTTAGTTTCCTGAAGCTGCTCTAAAACATGAGCTGTCAGAATGCTGGACTGATCCATGTACGCACAGCACTCAGCCAGACCTTTGGTTTTTTACATGTTTACCGGCAATAAACAGCATACAGTACTCCGCATAAGTATTCAGCCCCATGTAGTGCTGCAGCCTGGAAATGGACTTAATTGAGGTTGTACGTCACGAAACGAGCAGGGTGGACAGAAACAAAAACAGGGCAATCCTACAAACGAAACCCGTTCCAGTCTGCAAGAGACTCGAAACTGGGGCGGAGGTCTACCTGACGACAGAGTAAATGATTCAAAACTACGAACCGGAGTGCGTTAGAATTGGCACTGAGGTGGAAGAGTTAGAATTGAAACTATTTTGTTTAGAGATATTTTGTCCATTCAAATGTTAGTCATCCTGTGTAAATCAAAATGTGAAAAAAGTCTGTGTGAAGGTGTGAATACTTCAAAAAAACAGTCATCATTTTTGTTTAAATATACATCCAAAAATCAGTTATTGCCGCACCCACGTAATCCAATTCCGTTCCTTCTCCACACGTCTGAACGGTAATGACTGTTTTTCTGTTTCGAAAGCATGTGCATCCATCCCCTATGATCACTCTTATACGCTGCATTTCCTCCTCTGTTCCTCCGAATCTGTTCATCTCCTGCTATGCCTAAAATAACTCTTGTTCCTCTCTCTTCCTCGTCATTCTCCAAGCCTGTCCCTCCGAGTGTGTTTCTCTCGCTCTCTCTCTGGGGGGCCTGTGTGCTCAGGTGTGTAATATTCTCAGACAGAAGTGAAGACGGAGACAGTGAGAGGAAAGGATTCTGGCGTAAACAGTAACAGACGCAAAGAGAGGGTGACAAAAGACCTGCCGTGTCCTCAATCATCAACACATTAAAGCATACACCAAGCAGCTAACTACAAACATGAATAGAGAATTCTCCAGGTACCTGCGGAGCAGCAGTTTGGGGTGGTTCTTGCTCTCCAGGTTTTTGTCGATGAGGTCAGAGAGCAGCTGCTTGAGGACTCCTGTAGCGTACTCCATCTCCCCCTGCAGCGCACTCATGATGAGCGAGGCCACGTTGCCTCTGTCGCGCATCGAGAACGAGCGCTGGGCCTCCAGTGTGCGGATAAACGTCAGCAGGAAGTGCTTCTTGTTCAGGAGCTGCCCGAACAGCGTCAGGGCCTTCTCTACGTTAGCCGGCACCTGATGGAGGAAGATAGGATGTGATGCATCATTTCAACGTTAAAAGCTTTACTGAGGAATCAATTTGCTTTCGGACTTTCAAGGCACCACTCGCACAGCCGTTTTCAGGTTCCTCTAAGCTTACGTGGCAGTGCACGACAACACGTCTTTGATTCGTTCTCGACAGAGCCCAGACTAGTCATTATACTTTAGAGCTGTTTTTGATCTCCAATTCACGCCGAGCTTGTTTTATTGATACAGATTGACTCGGTCTGGCTAATAAGCCAGAACATTTGACTTCTGCAGCAAGCTTCATAGACTAAACAGGCCAGGGAAACACTTTTAACTTGTCAGCATAATAGAGAGACCTCTGCTTGAATGGGCGTCATTATTACATCGAAGCTAGTCTGACTGATACATTACAGCCCGTGTTGCTAATTGGCCACTTTTCAAGCAGACCCACAATCACAGCAACAACATACATGAAACGATTAATGACCAAAAGCATGAAGCAGAAAATGATTAATATTTCACTGATATCCGTGCTGTTGTTTTTGCCTTGGAATTGACTAGCCTCATCCAATCAGGGGTTCATTTTGAGTTGACAGAATTCAGAATAAGAATAGCCCCGACGCCATCTAGTTTTTGCGCTTACTCTGAATTTTGTGCAGATTATATTCAATTTGGGTGCAAAAAAAAAAAAAAAAAAAAAGAAAAAAAAAGAATCTAAGAGTTTAGCCATCTACACTCCCCATTCTGCTTCGCCGACAACATCTTAGGGCTACATAATACACAGGGGAAATGAGACGGCACTCAGAGCAGCTGCCCCGTTCTAACAGCTCCTAAACAGTGGAATAAAACGTCGCTATCTTTCAGAGAGCATTTATTTAGAAATGTGTGTGTCGGTCTCTGGAGAGGCCAGGATTGCAACTTAGTAGCAGCATAATAAGAAATTGATCCATATAGCACAAGAGCTGATTCCACCAGAGATATGAATAGAAAGCCAATGCAACACACCTACTCTACCAATTATGCATCATGAGATGTGCCATCTGTGTGTGTGTGTGTGCGCGTGCGTGTAAGAGAGAGACAGCAGTGTAGAATGGTACATCAGTAGCCACGTTTCCATAAAGCCTAATACCACGATCGTAATCCTATTAATAGCTGTATCGGAAGAAGAACCTTCATGTTGCCATTGAGGATAACCCGAATGAATTTTTATGGCTACTCCATTTAATAATCCATCGCGACTTTGATTAAATGTGTGCAAGTGCATGCACGGTGCATTTATACCTCCATCTCCTTTAACACAGGATGATCCTCAATGCCAGGGAAGAGCACTCTCATAGCGTACGTCCGGTAGTCCAGAAACGGAATTCCTGCTCCGTCCAGCTCCTGTGTCAGCTCATGGATATCAGTTTGCAGTTCGGCAAACGCTGTGGACAAACACATGGCCAGGTTCATATCAAAAGTTAATATATAAAAGCACACTGCCTTCTCTACTCTGAGAACATCTGAGATGGAGAGATTAAACGTGCAATAAAGCAAACAGGAACCGACCAGTTTGTTCCTACAATGTCAGCCACGGTTAGCCAAGCCCTTCACATAGTCTAAAGAAGACGGAATATATGTCCTGACTAGATTCTCTTTACCAATTAATAGCAGCAGGCCACTAAAAGTGCAGCCTCTTGTCAGATGGATTTAACACTTCCTTTAGGATGCTGCAGCAGATGCCTGTTTGTGGGGAGGACAGGCTCTGGCAGGGGGGTGTTTATAATTTCTGACAGGCAGGAGTGTGGGCAGCCGTGTGCCTGTCTCTTTCAGGCGCTGCAGGGCAGCCGAGGGGGAAGAGTTTAGCAGGCGTGGATGTCAACCTTTGACATCCTGTCTGGACAGGAGAGGTGAATTGTGGGTTATTGACAGGCCCGGGACTCCACTGGCAACTTAATGAGGAAAGCAGAAAGGAAGAAGCAAGAGAGGTGAGAGACCCGAGAGCAAGAGAGACGATGCGCAAGTGAGAGAGGTTCATTGGAATGTATTAGTATTTGTTTTGCCTGAAGACAAGCGATCTTTGACAATTGTCTTGTTCCTCTCAGACGTACACCGCTTACCTGTCTAAACAATCAGTACCTGCATTATTTACTGCCATGACTAACAAATCAAAGGATAACCAAAGAAATAAAGCACAAGCGCAGGGAAAAGTCTACTAAAACTAAAGCTAGACGGAGACGGAGGGAGAATTAAAAGTGGGCATAAATAGTATTTCGGAGAACATGGGACAACGGAGCTCTTGCTTTCCTTCAATCTCCATTCATCCCAGAGATCATTCCTCCGGTTATCTCATAAGCACTTGCTGTCTCCTGCTTCTCTCATCCCTCTCTCTGGGTATACATGTCTGCATAATCTCAGGGCTGGGACACGGACGAGGGCATCGCCTCAGGGCAGACCCACACTGAGATAACGGCTGCCTAGTCTCACGCCCTTCACAATGCACGGGGGGGAAGGGAGGGAGGGGGGGGGGGGGAGAGAGAGCGCGCGAGAGAGAGCGAGAGAGGAATTTCGCCAAGCATTGGCATTAGAAGGAGCTTATGATCAGTCAGTCAGCAACAAGCATGCATACAAAGGAACATAACGGAACGGGAAAGAGAGGATGAGAGAATTGAAACACAAAATGAGTTATGGAATAAAAAAATAAAAAAAATTCAAAAAGGAGTAATAAAGGAAAAGGGTATATAAAGAAAAACAATGTTATACAGAAAAAAAAGACTGAAAAGGAAAAGTAAATAAAACCAAGGGAGAAAAAACAAGAATACAGAAAGATATAGCAAAAAAAAAAAAAAAGACATTTTAAAGAAAAAAAATATTAAAAAGCTTAAAGAAAGGATAAAAAATGTAGTATATAAAAAGTACGTAAAAAAAAGGACCAAGATGAATGGAAGGAGGGAAGGAAGACAAAGAAAGAAAGAAGGAGGGAAGGAAACAAGAGATATAGAAGGTAAAAACATAAAAACAAAGATAAATGGCAAAAATAAAGGCAGACAGCACTCGGCAGTATGGTATATGAAAAGGCAGGAAGTAAAGTGAGGAAGTAGTCATACCCTCCTTGCACTCGATCGCCACTCTGGACTCCAGGTTGTCCATCTGCAGTTGCAGGCGTTTGAGAGTGCGGTCGGCGTCGCGGGACTTGCGCTTGTATGCGATGAGGACTATGATGATGATGAGCAGCAGCAGCCCTCCTCCGGCCCCGATGCCGATGATGGCGGGCAGGGTGAGCAGACTGTCCGAATAGATCTGCAGCATACCAGGGGAGTACTCGAACCCACCAACACGCACCTGCACCGCAAACACACACAAATACGAACACGCGCTTTAAAAAATAAAAATAAAAAATGTGTGAAGTGTGGCACCTCCCCCTGTTTTCAGCATTTTCACTTAATGTCTCTGTTGAGTGTTCTGTAGTAAGTGGCTGTTAACAGCTGTAATTACCAGGAACACGCAGACTAAAGCTTTTCCCATTAAACCCACTAAGACCTCACACCTCCACACAGAGCACATTAATTAAACGGCCCCGACCACAGAAGGCTATTACAAACTACGCTAGGCTCGGGACTAGCACATCTCAACAATGGGCTCACAATTAAACCAGGAAGAGGTGCATTGTGGGAAACAGAGTCCGTACAGAGAAGGGAAGAGAGCACGGTGCAGGGGGAAAGCTTGATACTCAACTACATTTGAGTGGTTAAAGAGAAAAACAGAGAGTGATGGGGGATTGAAGTTGCATGAATGAGAGAAAATGGATGCAGCAAATGAGCCAAGTGAGGCAAAAGCAGAAAACAAAAAGCACCCTTGATGTTCAGCTCCCTCACCCAGCTCGTATATAGGTCAGAGTATATAGGTCGAGGACAAACATCTGGGCCTGCAGGTCTCAGAGGGGTTCTCGTTCTTTTTTGTTCTGTCTACCCCCCTCTCTTTCCTTTCTCCCCATCTATCTTTTTTCCTCCTCAGGGCTTTTTGCTCAGAAGGAGAGCAGACAGCTTGGGAAAAATAGCAGCATGCTATTTTAATACCCTTGGTAGATTAAGAAAATTAATGTATAAAATCCGTGAGGAAAAAAAAAAGAAAGCAGCTCCAGGTTTAAGGATAGGATTTACGGTTTAGAAAAAAAAAAAAAAAAAGATCAGCCCGTCTCCTAGCACACTAATCATTACTGGCTGTAAATACAATCAACTTTCCTCAAATCTCCATAGACAAAACCATTTAAAATCACATCTGAATATGAAATACATTGACCAGAGGTTAAGATGCATAAATGCAGGATAAACAAGAACAATGAAGAATTGACAAGATGCAATAGAGGATAAATACTCTCATAAGAGCGCGCACACACACACACACACACACACACACACACACACACACACACACACACACACACACACACACAAAAAAAAAAACCTAAACATTTTGTTCAGGTGGGAGAGAAAAAAGTATGAAAAGTATATCAGGAAAAAAACCAGACCCTAACTGCTTGTTTAATGCAGTTTTGGACGGAAAGCGAGTGAAGATGGGAGTCTAGGCAAGATATTATCTTTATTCACAAAGTCTGAGAAAAAGCCAAGTGAGCTGCTCAATGAATACTTCCAATAAACTGCTCTGGGCTCTTATTAGTTTTTAATACCACAGCACTGTCGAATTTCTTACAGCTGACTGGTCGGAAGGTGTTGATTAATTTTCTGTAACAGAAGGGCACGGACAGTAGTGCCAGCAGCAAGGTTTATATTAATGTGCTTGCTCTAATACATTATTAACTCAGCGACTTGTTTATAGAGGCTATATAACGTAAGCACTAACAGGAAGTAACCTGTCTTCTGGAATGTTCCACAGCATTAAATGTAACTGTAAGCAAGTAAAAAGTACGATGTGTGATTTTTAATGAGTGAAAAATTGCAATTGTCGGAAAGCGGATATGACATTATAGGTAAATTATCATCTTGGCACTAACTGGGCTGCGCCACATCACATCGCTGATTATTTTCCTATAACGGCACAGCCCAGTGCGTTTTATTCCTTTCTCGGTATTACAGTGGAACCCGACACCCCGGTACACTACATTACTGCACTCAGGACCTTAGGCAACACTAATAAAACAGCAAACATCATAAGAGAAATGCTGACATTTGAGCAGAGGGCACATTTAAATAAGTCCTTTTCCTAGTGGTGTGTTGAGGGAAAATTCTTATATGCCTATGTGCAAAAAAAGTGATGATTCATAACGGATTTACCATACCATCAAATAAAACGTTTCTAGTCTAGCTTAAGGAAAAGCGTGAAATTCATTCGCATTCATGTTAAATGGACTAACGGTAGTGCTACAGAGGTGTAAGGTGAAGCCTGTAATGGCTGTGTGTAAACTCACGGTGACTTTGTGCTGGCCAGTGAGGTCAGGCCATTCACACAGCAGCTGAGCCTCCGACACGGTCAACACACACGGCTCGTCTCCTATCAGAACGGTGTAATTCATCCTGGCATTACCAGGAGCCGCCGGGATCAGGTTCTTCCCCTGAAACACACAAATGCACAGGTTTAAGTATGTGCTACACGTATAAAGACTTGGAAACAAATAAAGCTGTAAGTTCTGGGCGTGTCTCGGCGTCAGGTCAGAAGACGGCCGAATCAGTACCACTCTATCCCCCGTCAGCCTTAACCTTCAGAGATGCATACAACAAACCTGACTTCAGCTTCAGTCACTCTGTACAGACGACGGAGTTTATTAAAAGCCGTAATTGTTTCGTTTCCACATTTACGTGCTTTGGATTAAGAAGAAAAAAAAAGAGCTAATCACATAAAGGCTCTTCTGTATGAGCCAATGAAATGCTGGATTCCAACGTTTTCACGGATATAGTCAGTTTGCCAATATCCAATCTCCCGTCTCCCCAGGGGGCTCATGGAAAGGCAGGCCTGGGGGGTGGAACAGACCGAGAAAGGTTGGCATGGCAGTGTGCGCAGAGATATTAACCACCGGAGGGGATCCAATTAAACGTGTAAATAAAACCCAGAAATAGTGACACACGCAAGCACGTGCACGCTCACATGTTGATTTACTCGCACACATACACACACCTCTTGATATACCCAGGAGGCCTTGCACAAAGTGGAGAAAAAAAAAATTAATTGCACGGAAAAATCTGATGCACATCTAATTTATCTGCAATTATTTAATGGAATTGGGTTGATTTGCTGCTCTTAATTTCTGTGTAGGGTGAGAGAGGAGGGGGCTCTGCTGCTTGGCAGGAGAGTAGTAATCAAAAAGGTTTCATTACGGAGTTTGATTTAACTATAGAAAGTTGGTTATGGGAGTCACGGTGCTGCTTGCTACGGTATTTACATTCGAATTGGCTCAGGGGAAAAAGAAATATTTTCCATTAAAAATACCACAACGGGTTTTCAAACTAGGGCTTTGAAGTTCAGGCAGAGAGGGAAAGGAGGAGGGGGTGGAATGAAGTCAGTATCACCAGAGGAGATGGGTTAAAGCAATGCCGGCTCAAAGAGGAGAGGAATGAATGCTGGGGAGAGTAAACAGTCTTTCAGATGCTATCGGTGACTGAGAGACAGGTTGCCAAAATAAATAAAGAAAGAAAGAAAGAAAAATCAGAAAGCCATGAACTTCTAAGTTCTTTACATGTCTGAAGCTTTGTCTCACCTTTTACTGATGAGAATGATTTGAATGGCGATATGTAAGGACATCACTCTGAAGACGGCGAACAAGTCTGACTCTCAAAAAAAGGTTTTGGCATTATTACATGTTAAACTGGGCGATGCTTATTTGTAATTATTCATATGGCATATAATTAAGATAGTAATCTAAGCACACAGCTGGGCAACTGAGGGTTAATGGGGTCCAATGTCCTTACTCAAAGACCCAGCAGGTGCCAACATTGCTAACAAGAAAATCCTAGCAGGTATTGACGCAAACCAGATTTTTACCAATAAAACCCCAGTTCATGCCGGCGGATAAGACGGCCATTTTATTCGAACTTTTTTTTTTTTTCAGATGTGCACCACTGAACAGTGAGAATACTGTGAGGCAAAAGTTCAGTGTGAGCATTACTTAATAATAAGCAGCTCCTTCTTGTTTTTTTTGTTTTTTTTTCTGGACCAAAGAGACCACAGTTCTGACTTCTTGTTATCTATTGGCTTCACAGATCAATATTCATCTAGTTTAGACGCGCTCAAACTTTTTACCCATGAGGCCCACGTCCCAGTTTTTGGAGCACTTGAGCAAGAAAGCAAAGCAAACAAAGAACGATTTTAATGACCTCCCAATTATTAACTAATTAGCATTAGTGTTGTTTAAAAAGTTGTAAAGATTTAACGCTACGCAATCTTCTTCCGAGCTTGAAACTGCGTGTTTTTGATCATTTTGGTGAACTCAAGATTTTTCTTCGACGGAATGCAAAGCGCCACATTGGCTCACCAGCTTTAAGCGCCAAGAGCACGGGCTAAAACATTACTAGTGGAAAAGTAGAAAGTTCTATGGCTCCCAACAAAAAAAATCATTTAAAATAGTTTTCATAATTTTCATGAAATAAATCTATATTGAGAGGGTGTGTGGAATTTATTTTACACATAAATTACTACAAAAAAGATTTTGAACCTCTAAATTAGCCCATCTGGCGTTTTTATTATGAAAGAGACGGCTCTGTTGCCGTATTTTGGAGTATGTTCGATTGTACTCGGACGTTAAAAGGTGACGCTCCTACGCAAAATGTGCAATGGTTTGCAGGTCTTATAAAAGTCTTTTTAAAAAAAAATGTATTTTTTTTTATTCTTTCTCACCCCACAGTGAATACCTCTGACCTAGATAAAGTCAGCACAGATAAAGTGAAGAAAACTGCAACCAAAAGCAAATGTTTTTTTCATGTCCCAACTCCCATGTCCTTTCCCCTTCAGTGAGGTGCCTTTTCTGTCAGGTGAAATCTTTTTTTTCGGGTTTGGTCTTACTGCGGTTTTATCTATCATTCAAAAAAAGAAAAGCATATTTTTCAGAGACTGCTTCTGTGTCTTCAAAATAAAAGTGACTAAAAACTGTAGATACTGGCACCTCGATATTTGAACTCTCAACCTTCCGGTCAATCGCGCAGAACCTTAACAGCCACCCATGCCCACATCCATAAGCGTTTCAGAGAGAGACAAAGAGATTTCCAATGTCTCTTTCTCTATTACGTTTCAATAAATAAATATAAGGACGCTCATACTTTCTGCTTCGGTGACCTTTATTGGTTAGACAGTCTGCTCGATAGAGAGATTGCGTAGTAAAATGTTAGTATTGTTAAATAAGACTCGCACCCTTACCTTGAGAATGAGAGGTGAACCTGGCTTGAGCTCCAGCATGGTGGGAGACAGGGGTTCAAACACAGGGTCAGGGTAGTAGGTAAAGCTCTCGTTGACCACCAGCAGTGACTGGACATTATCCATTATAAAGCCTATCTCATCTGGACTGGTGCCCACCTCCGACACACTTCTCTCCGAGTCTGAACCTGCCACTGAGGGCGCCAGGCACACCATCACTGTGTTATTGTGCACCGTACAGTTCTGAAAGCCAGATGAGGAGGAGAAGGGGGGGAAAAGACGTCAGCCTTCGTTGGGATTTCTTTTTATGGACACTCTTAAAAATGGATAAAACACTGAACATTCAGTAAAAGGTCATTTATTAAAATCAATATAACCAGTATTCAAATGGTGACACGTTAATACTAGGGAAAAAGCAGATCCTTTCTAATATAACAGAAGAAGTCCTTTAAAGACCCCAAGCATTTTTCTAAAAATAAAAACTCTACAAGATTCTACAAAGGGTGAAGTGTGACAAAGTCAGTGTGTATACAGGTTAACTGAGGGTAAGGAGGTGGAAGGAAGGACGGAAGGAGCGGGAGAGAATGGACTGAGTAGGATAAGGGGAAGAGAGGGGATGAAAGTGCGTAGGTCGTGTTGGAGAAAGGTTCCTCCAGCCCTGCAGGGGCTCAGTCGGAGACCTCGGCAACTTCTCTTTTAGACCCGATTTTCTGTCAGCGGCTGACATTTAAAAGGTTAAACTGCTTAAAGGAGATGCGGTGCCACACATCCTCACTCAAACACTTACAGAAACACACACGTGTGCAAAAAGGCCTAAGGCAGGGTTACGGTGAGGGCAATTAAATGCCCCCTACGGATCTGTTTCTGTGGGGAAATGCTGGATTTTTATTGTGCACAAAGGGGAAAAAAAAACTAAAGACCCTGGCGGGATTTTGGAGTCCAAGCTGCAAAGAGGAGATAATTATACACACAGCACCACTATACTGTTGTGTGTGTGTGTGTGTGTGTGTGTGTGTGTGTGTGTGTGTATTCACTTACATTAATAGACCTGATTGCTCCAGACTTTGCTCTCATCTTGGGCTCTCTCACAGTGCCAAGGTTAGTTCCAGTGACAGTCACCGGAGTCCCACCACTAAAGAAAAGAACACAAGGCTATAAAAACGAATCATTTATACCTCCTTATAGAAGTTTTATTCAACTATCTAGCATCAATTATTTCCAGTGCTTACAGCTGCCCTTGCTTTAACCACTCTGCCAACACGACACAGTCCTTCATCATACACACTTTAGCCATTCGACTCAAGCGTATTTACCAGACCAGAGTGCTGGAGCACATTTGAAGAAACTGACAAATTGAGAACAAATCTATTAATCGATTATTCTCTCCAAATCTATTAAGTACTTTTATATCACGGCACTTTTGAAATCTCAAATCTCATTGGCCGGGTTTTTTTTATACATGCTTGTTTCTATTGTAACAGATACTTCACAGGGAGTTCCTCATAATCGATGACTAATAATAAACAGATTAAAAAAAAAAGTGTTGGTTAAACAGAAAAATTATTATAATCATTGATATGGTAAGGCTTTTTTTTTTTTTTCTTTTCTTTTTTTGTATGGAGAGATTTCTTTAACATTTATGGGTCTCTGAGCTCTGTAGCTGTTAATACGTTTTCCAAACTGTCATTAAGGAGAGTCTTCAGGACAGCGGAGGTTTTTTCCCCTAATTTTCCCTAACTCTACCCAATCACATGCCAGCTAAGAAACAGGGAGGGTGAAGGCTATCAGGTGCCACGTCTGAGGCACGTGAAACCACCCAAGTGCCAGCATCTTTTCGAAATGCTTCTCATGTAACATCGGGGGCAGCGTAACACACTCAGAGGAGCGTGCTATCCGCCCACTTCCACATGCATGAGCTCTCCATGATTGGTTAGTGTCACTGTGATTGATAGGGGAGAGAGAGAATGCCACCCCTCCCTCCCTGAGAGCACGGACCATTTTGCTCTCTTGCGCACAGATGGAGGACAGATGGGTTTGTGCTTTCGAGTTTCTTCGTAACATGATAAGCTACGTTTGGTTTTGTTTTTTTGATTTATTGAATTCAAGAGGCTTCAGGCCATGTTGTTATAAAAAAAGAGTCAACTTCAGGGTGGTAACAGCATCACACCACCCTGTCACTGATTATTTTAACACATCCTGATAAGTGTTATAACAACACTTCCCTAAGGATTTTACTCCTCACTTAGTCACTAAAGATAGGGGCTCACATACGGTTTCACGTCAATGACCTCCAACAACAGATCAATAGACATACCTTATTGTTTCCACTGCATTAATTTACAGGAAACTGTGTAAGAGGATTCCTTACATCTACGCTAATCAAGTGTTGCTGCAGTAACACTTTTGGTACTTTGACAAGTCTGTGCACTCGAATTAATTCCCTAGAAAGAAGGCGAAAATGAATGTTCATTAAAGTTTGTTTCGGGGACTTTAAATAAGTTATTATGACTTTAGATGATTAGGTCATATATTTGGAGTAATTTATGTAAAACCCCAATAATTCACAAACTGTAACTGTAAATATAAACACTCCCATAGAGCTTCTTGAACTAACTTGCAATAGACTTATGGATAAACATCGAGTAATGTACACATTATACAAACACACAAGATCGCTAAATCAGTAACTACTGTAACAAACTCAGCGAAACCCAAGCCATTCATATTCCACTACAAAATCCAGATAATGTTCTCATAGCATGCTGTCTGCTGTACGTATGAATTAGCCATTAACCTATGTGGGTCACCATAGTGACCAATATGATGACTTAATGAGATAATTAGCCTCTGGTTACCTATTAATTGTGATTAAGCTGTGATTTAGCAATTACTGATCATTACACTCACACATTCGGATAGGTAATTAGAAGGGTAAATATAGTCCATCTGTAAGCCTCATTCTGTCCCTTATATTCTCTGGTGAGCAATTTCATACTTTCCCATGTAAAACCCCACCGCAGCCTATCGCTGATAAGTAACGTAATTAGAAAGGTGCTAGCCTATAGAACAAGTGCGTAAAGTACACACCAAGGGATGGTGGTTAGGCTTAACTAGAGGTCGGCTGTGACTCATGAGCCGAGACTTGCCTCGTCAGTAGAACGGTGCGATATTGCAGATGTTGAAGTCAGCAGGAAAAGTGAGCGGCTCCCTCAGAAGAGGGAAGTGAACTCATTGCTAGACTGTCAGTCAAGCAAAGCTCGGATGGGATCATAGCAACAGCAAATAAGAGGCCTAAAGAGGTCATTCCCCTCAGGCTAATGCATTCGCATGCTCATTCTCTCGCTGTTTCACACCTCACACCATTTCACTACGGACTAAGCTGTGTGTGTGGACGGGACGAGGGCTGCTCTCATTTTCAAGATGCTAGTATGCCACTGTTTTGAAACACGGTCCCGCTGGTGGCCATTTTCTTTCCCTGTCAACTCTGATGTTGGCGTGATCCCTGGAGACGTGGCTGCCTAGCTGCACTCCCTTTCTCAAGCAAGCAGCATGCATCACGTACAAGACACTTGAGAAAGAGACGACTGTGGATGTTCAGAAATGAAATCAAGTCTGGTCACACACCCACACGGTCAGCTTGCCACACGTACACATGTCTCAAGCAGATTAAGCTCCTACTTTCCACCTACACACCTTCAGTCCTTCAGTAACACTATTAATTCAAACATATGGCCGTACTGGCCACTCTGCTATCTGGTCATCAATGTAGCTGTCTATCTATCCCTCTATCCATTTGGCCTCGCCTGTGTACCTGGTAATGCTCCAGTTGGGTTCGATCTTCAATATTGTTGGGTCGTCCGTGTAGTTGAACTTCACCTCAGGGTTCCTCAGCTCTGCGAAGTTAATGTCCACCATCACCGGAGTGCTGCCGATCGCCGAACCCGCTGGAGTCTCACACACAATCTCCCTCGCGCTGCGCCTGGAGCACGCACACACACACACACACACACACACACACACACACACACACACACACACACACACACAGGTCATTACGCACAAACACACTTGAAAGGGAAGGTGAGAATCTTTAGAGAACTCATGCTTCAACTGCACGTCGATGTAGAGTGCCAGGATCCAATTCTAGATCAATTCTTAATGCATCTTGTTTTTTTTTAAAATCGTTTTAAGTGCAGATACTTGCAGCTTTTAATACACAGATCTTGTCATGAAAAGCCCTAGCCTTAATGTACTTCCATTAAAGATTTCAGAACAAATGCCACAGTTCAGATGCTACTAGAATTTCTACAGTATTTACATATTTGTAGGGGAAAAAATTGTTTCAAATGGGATATTCTGTTAGTCTACTAATGTATGGCAACAGAAACGTTACCTATAAATTTCGGCTAAAAGGCGTGAACAAACTGGCGAACGAAAATTGCTCTCAATAAATCCAGGTCATTTATGGCACACTTCATTTTCAGTGTTTTAAACGTTAAGCAGCATTTTAAGTAGCAGGGGGAAAAAAACAAACCCTAAAACAAAACAATTTGTTCCATTAGTGACATTTCACGCTCGATAGCTTTCAGCAAGGCAGTTACTCAAGTCACTCTTCTTGTGTGTCACTCACATTCTACTGGACATGTTGTGAGTCTCCAACTAAACACTTTTATACTATACCCCATGTAATATAATATTACACGCTACCCTATGCAGTGAGCATGTAGAGTGAATAGGAAGCTATTTGGGATTCCGCCTGCGTGAATACAAGGGAATATGGCAGATTGTTATGACTTGTGAAATCAAAATCCCTCGTTGTAATATTTTAAGCAGTTATTTGGTCTGTTAAATTTAATTCAATTCAATTCAATTAAACTCTAATTTCAAAATCCAGAGCATACAGTTTCTATTAACATTTTTCAAATACAAATCAATTTATCCATAAACCGATATAAAAGTCTGACGATGTGGTTTTGAACATCGATTTGCAAGAGAATGGCAAAGCATTCAACAATCTATTATTTTTCTCATCCTGACTTTAAAACAAAGACACAGTTGACAGAATCTTTCATTCAGTGTTGATTTAGGATGTGCGCGTGTGTGCAGGCATACGTTTCTCCGAGCGTTACTACAGAACATTCGGGACAAAATTTATAGGATGCATAATGAGGAGCGAATAAAACAAAAGCGAGACACTTCTCTCATCTTCCTGATTCGGATGAAGAGTGTGTCTCAGCATGTGTGAGCGTGTGTGCATGGAATTCTTATACTGATCCTCTCTCCGTGTTGCCCTGGCAACCATTTTTCACAACACGCAGCCGAGATACCCACAGAGTTCTGTACATATTTTGACAAGGTTGTTGTCAGAAGTGCAGGGAGAGAGAGCGAGAGTGAGTGAGCGAGAGCGAGAGAGAGAGAGAGAGAGAGAGAGAGAGAGAGAGAGAAAAGGATGGCAAGAGGTGTAAAGAAGCAGACGAGAATGAAAACTAGAGATAGGAAAGGAAATGACATGAAGATGTTGCAAGGGCTAGATAAGCCAATGAATGACTGCTTAAACAAAAAAACCCTTTATATATATACACACACACACACACACTTAAAAGCACTCATCTTATTCAGAAAAAAAGCAGCCCATCCGCCTCAGTGAGGTATGAAGTGTGTGTAGGCGAAAGGCTCTGGTTCCCTCCTGCACGCTGTTGGAGTCTGGCTGTAGGAGCCCACATGGTGGGCTGCCCCAGATATGAAAGTACACAAAACCCCCCTTTTTCTTCTCTCTTTCTCTGTCTCTCTCTTTCTCACACACACCCGACTTGGCAGGCCCAAATCAAGCTACCCTCTGTGTGCCTTCAAATCCTCCTGCATGCCTGTCACTCCTTACAACATGTCAGACAGTGTGTGGGCATGCAGATAGGGTGTATGGAAGCGGATTTCTGCTATGAGGAATCGCTTTAAGCATAGGATAAACCACCTAGCGAAGATTGAATGCCAGATGTTGGAAATTGTCAAGTGTTGGTGGTGGGAGCTCGCTGGAGGAAGCAGCATTTCCTCCATCACACCAAAAGAAAGAAAGAAAAGGAAATCAGTGTGGACTTGTGAAACCTGTGAACTAATCTTCATCCTTCACCCAGACATCAGAGCGGACGGATATTATGAGATTAACGCGTCACACTATTCATTAGGAATGGATGATCTTTTATTGAGCACACTTTCAATTCACTATGGAATGTTTCTGCATAAAGCCGCAGGTTGCACTTCAACCATGTACACTGATCCAGGGGAAACCGAATAGAACCTGGAGAGAGGGTGGATGAGGGTTACCTCTCAAAGAGGCAGGTATTGAGGCCGATCTTCACGGACACGGAGCTGCCGGCGTTCAGGTGGCTGCCGTGAATTGTGATCTTTGTCCCTCCAGAGAACGGACCGCGGGACGGCATCACCCGCGTGAAGTACGGAGACTGAGGACGCACACACATGCGCACACAAAATCACAAACAGAGGGAGAGAAACGATAATCAGGAAGTACATTCCGTGATACAGTTACGATATTCATGACATTTAACCCTCTCAGACCACAACAGGACTACAGCTAATCATGAGTTTCTGGTGTGAAGGAACGGAAAGACACACAGCAGCATTGTAAATGTACATCATACATTCCTGTTTTAACAGAAATCTTAACTTTATATTTTACCCTTTTATTCCTAAATAAAACATTCTTTGTAAATCCTATGTTTTATGGTAACATCAACAGGTTTTATTTTGCTTTACTGTCGTCTTTTAACGTCAGATAGATCCACGGGTGTAGACTACATGATATGATATCGATGCCATTATAAATTAAGTCATGATACACATTTCTGAGAGTGTTGTGGACATCAGTGGTTCTACACAGTGTGAATTATGACAAGGATTTTAAAATTTGATTTTCATTTTAGCCAAACCGTAGTTACATTTTAGTCTTTTTGTTTTGGTTAAGATTTAATAAGTGAACGTTTTAGTCATAATTTTCTCAGACAGTTTCACGATACTGTAGTGGATTTTGCTGTATGATATTTCTCCTGGCTGAAAAGAAACTCCCTAAAGGAGCCGCTTTAAGAGACTGATGGTGTTCATTATAGGTTTGCTTTTTCGTTTCATTTAGTAAATTGTTAAACATTAATATAAATGTTTGGTCCTGAAACTTACTTGTGTTGCAGTTAAGACTTACCCTTCTGTATCAGTGCTTTTCCTTGTACAGAATATCCCCCTGTCTGATATTGTAATGTAACCGTCCATTTAGTGTTCGTGGATGTGGAAATAATAACGGAAATAAGACAGTCAGGTAACTACGTAACTATCAATATTGGATTTGTAAAGGGTTTCTTTGCGTGAAGATTTTGGTTCTGAGGTTTTTGCGTCACGCTTGTTACAAGTAACCAGCTCCGTAAGCACAGGAAACAGGAAAGGAGCCACTACACACACTTCTTTCATATATATATATATGATATATATATAATTCAATTATTTCTTTATTTTTATGACTTTAAAAGAGACTGGATAATGATGGACTGTTGTTTCTCTTTACTTAGT
>JAQQZR010000036.1:13753344-13796994 GCA_030068235.1 Notoglanidium macrostoma | reverse complement strand
AGGAAACAGAGTAGGGAGGGAGTGATGAGGAGGAATGGAGTGCTGGGAGAAGGGACGAGGGAGCGAGGGGGAGAGAGCAGGAGCGAGCGCGAGAGAGGGGAGTGGAATGCTCTCTACAAGGGTCACACTCAGATAATTAGTCATTTTGAAAGACCTGCATAAAGAACTAAAAATACACTTTGCTCGGTGCACTAGCCTTCCTGCAGCGATCACACACACACCTACACTTTGAAACAAAGAAATTCCACGAGTACGCTTTGTACATACAAATATATACTGTGCTCAACGCTTAATGTGTTTTATATACGTTCAGCAATTTGTCACTTGGGCTAGGCATGACCTTCCATTAATGCTATGTTTCACAGAAAGCAGTTCACCAAGCGCCGTCCTATCTAATTGCCTCTCCGTGTGCATATGCTAATTCACGTGTCCCGTAGGTTATAGAGATATACACCCCAGTGCGGTGAAGTACACCACTAAGGCAGTTAACGCTCCCCTGAGTCGGGTTGTACCAGCTGTTCATAAGCTGTTCCTTAATTTGGAATGTAAAGTACACACTCATGCAGCAATCAGGCCAAACAGTAATAAAATTCACCTGGCGACAAAAAGCCACTTAACTTGGAGGGGAAATTCGCTTTGGGCTGAGTTTATCTAGGTCAACTTTAACCCTCAAAAGAATGAGCTAATCGAGAACAAATTTGGGCTCGTTTTCTCTTCTTTCCTATAAAACAAGGAACTGCTAATTATTAAGCAGTGGTTTGAAGAAAAAGGAAAAAAAAAAAAAAAAAGAAAAATCAGGTTTCTGACCGCTGAAATTTCAGTCTGGAACTTTTGCTCCCTTTAACGTGAACAAGTCTGAGCCGAGAAACTATACGGAGCTGAACATATATGTATATATTCACACTGATCAGGTCATGCTTTATTCTGCTTTCTTATTCATCCGTTATTTCTTTTTATTTTACAGGTATTGGAGTCAAGGAGAAGGTTTTTGTGAGGAAACCGCACACAGCGGATAAACTCAAGGAGTTCATCTACGGACACTGGTGCTAACCGGAAATGGTGCGTTACTGTGCTGTCTCAATTCGTGTACTTCCGTTAGTATACTTGTATGTAATCCACTGTGCATACTGTGTACTTACATGTGTAGCGTGTGAATATAAACAGGGTTCTGCTGTCTCAAAGATACAAAACGTATCTACCGGCTTTTTCATTCTTTTTTTTTTTTTTTGCGACCATCTTTAAAAATGGACGTGTTTCCAATTTTAAAATTTAAATTGTGAAAAAGAAGATTACATCGCCATCGGCGTGGACAGCTGGCTGAAAATAGGTACACTTATACACTCAGAATAGCACGTGTATGCGAATTGAGACACACGGACAGTGTCAGGTACAGGATCACGGGAACGTTGCAACATTAACGGAGAACATAAGAGCCTAAACATGATCCACTCAGTACTGCATACCTACTTTTTCCCCCACCCTGTATGTACGTTATGTACACACCCTGTTTGGATAGGACTGAAAAGTCAGTATTCTAAAAGTAAAGGCAGTTACGCAGGTCAACATTTCAAATTGGTATATTTTCTATATACATCACTTGCTTTTCCACAGTGCGTGTACGTCAGTGGATCGGTGTCCATATTTTATGCTATTTCACGTCAAATGCTGCAAATTGTACTCGGCAGTGACGTATGTACAAATAATACAATTTCAATTTAGGAAATCCTGTAGTGTTCGCATGTAAAGGATAACTTCTAGGAGATTACGTTGCTGGTGCATCGCTGCAGTACTCAGTAGCGCGCAACCCGCAACCTAATCATTCATGATACAACTAGGTTTAGTTCTAACTTAAGCACAGCTGATACAAATGAGCCCGGGGACGACTCGCCGGAGAGGAAAGAGTGACCCATAATTTAAAAAGCAAATGATGATGTTAATGCGGTTAATGACGTTGTCAGCTTTAAGATTAAGCGTGGACATAGTGTGCACGGAAATACATGGTGAAATTTCTATCGCGTGTCCTCCAAATCCGCATTATTCATTATGTACAAATACGGACGCATCACGTCTATTCGAGATCAAAAAAAAAAAAAATCTCTCGTGTAATTCAAATAAAACCGGACGTATTTTGCTAATACTATTTTTTCCTTACATGCTGAAAAATCTTTGCGCTTGTGCACACTCGGCTCTACACGAACTGTAATCATGCATGCGGCTTCTCTTTACGAGATTGTCAGAGAACATGCGTGTAACCTGTGCTACGATACCGACACCTTTAAATACTGTACAGAATAGAGGAACTCCGAACTGTTTAGAGTAGGAAACCTGGCAGCACGGAGACAAAAAAAAGATGTATTATTTTGCTAACTTCCACACTCGTGAGCTGATTGCAATTGATGCCGAGCGCATAAATACATTATACTTTTTTTTAAATCAGGTTAATTATAGTTATGGAATATGGAGAGGAGGATCTTCATGAGCTCTGCAACAATCACTCAATTATAACATCTTTATGAGTAGGGAAATTAGTAGCTGTCGGCCTTTACCGTCTCAGTATTGTCACGTTTCCTACACTAAAGCACCTGCCATGCAGCAACCCATATCGCGCCGGTTCTCCAACATGAGGTCACCTGAGATGCGGATAGGGTCGATGTGGAACTGTCAGAACATGTCATTATTATCGTTATTAGAATTTCATTAGCCCCTCATTCAATTTGGAGCTCCTTTTAAGCCTATTCTATACCAGAGTGCAGTGGCACATCATCCAACACGCGGTCATGCTAATCAAAGTGGCCTTTATGCAGAAGAGCGGCTATTTATAATAAAAACAAGTGCATGGTTTCTGGCTACAAACACGTAACACGAGTATTTCGCAGTGTGGACCTAAAATCTGAACATCATGATAAGGCCAATATTTCACTCTGAAGCCTACTAAAGTGATGCTGCACTGATTTTAGTTAAAACACTCGTAACTCCTCTGCCCTAGCTCAGGTAGTTAGCAGCTACGCCCATACAGGTGGTTGCTTTTTAACGTTTTGACAGATCTCGACAGATCTCGTGCATGGTTTATAATGTTTTGGTGTAAAACTGGCTTTATGCTGATGGATATATTACGCTAAATGCAACAGGTGAACCGGACTAAACTCACAAACCCAATGACAAAGCCCTAATGTGTGTAAAGTCGGATGCAACAGCCGAGACGTGTGCTTCAGACTACGACTCCTGACTCGTGGTTTAACTACTCGCATATTCAGCCCTCTCATTAGATGCAGTGAGAGCAGACTGCCTGCAGATGTAGGACTTTTTAACCCCCTGCCTTACTGCTTTTCAACTGTTTATTATACCAGCACTTAAATAGCTGTTTGTTCTCTGTGCGGTTCCCCTCATGGTGCGTAATGGATATCTGATGATCTATTGCAATTACTTAAATATTTTCCAAATTACCCTCAATGGTATATCACGGAGTAATAACTGTATGACGGCTTAATTAGATTTTCCTGAGGTATGTGCAAGTTTACGTTACTTCTGGAGAATATTTTGCCGCTTTGCTGGTGCAGTTGTAAGACAATTATCCTGATGATGTCGGTAACCTTGCTCCTGATAAGAATAAGCACGCGACGTTATGTGGGAGGTAAAATCTCAAGTAACCTACACCAGAAAAGTTACAGTTGTACCGGCTCTCCCCTACATGCTGCTCTATTCACAAACGGCCGAATGAGTGGCAGAGAGGAAGAGAGATCGTTTAAGATGTTCACGCATCACCCCACTCGTCCTCCTTTCCTTACTCCCCGCACTCTTCCCTCACTGATGAACAGATGTCAGGTGCAGCCACATCTGCTTTCAGTACACTGTACTTCTGTATTGACTCCATTTCTAGCTAAAGGTCCTCCATGCAGTCCTCTGGTTCAGTTTCTGTCATTCACGAGCTCCTCTCAGGAAACACTCTGCTGCTCTCGCCTTCCCTACTTCAACCCTCTCTCTCCTCCTTCTTCGCCAGAACGCTTCTCCTCTCCCAAACTGTAATTCATCATCATTTTATCTGTGTCTCTTCTAATTGGCTCTCATCAGGGACCTCTGCTTCTCCCCGTCACACACACAGGCGCGCAGACACACACCTGCTGCCCACTATCAGCAGAATTCCTTTATTCCTTCATCTCCACCTTCCTTTTCTGCCAGCCCAATTTCTGCCATTGTGTCCAGTGTCAGACTGGTAGATAGAGGGAGGGTACTCCTTTATCTCGGCCATGACAAGGGTAATGGTGAAAGAGTAGTGTTAATATCTGTCCTGGCGTCTCAAAAGAACATTATACAACTACATGTCCCATAAACGCTGAGGCGCTGGGTTCCAGCTGGACTCTCTCAGCTGAGTGTAGTCCAAACAGCCATGGCTTTCCCATGCACCCTTGCTGCTCCCTGCACACCAAACCATGATAACAGGACCGAAGGGTCTTTCACTAGACATAAGGCAGATGCCATGAGTGAGAGGAGGCAAAGAGGAAATGAAAAATTCACATCTAGTAAAATCTCTCTCACTCTCTCTCTCTTATATATATATATATCTCACACACACACACACACATATATATACACACCCCATTCTAAAACTATTACTTTTCTTTATAAACTTATTCGCAATTAGAAGACTTGAGCACAGATTGCCGTTTTAAAATCATTGGGACAGCAACACCATTCCCAAAGCATCTGTGATCCTTAAAAAAACAAAATGTGCGTTCTAAATAAAACTACATGCATGTGGGTGTCTCTGAATGCTGCACTCGGGTTTTCTTGTCTTAGATTCCACCCTTGAGATCTCTATGCAGGCTTGCTGGAGTATCAAGATGGAACGAAGCAGCAAGGTTGTGTATATGAGACCAGGTTTCAAAAACGTATATGGGGGGAATAGAAATAAAAAAAAATACACATGCATATACAAAAAAAATAAATAAATAATAATAAAAAAAATATAATAATAATAATATTAATAATAAAAATATATATACACACACACACACACACACACACACACACTCCGAGAACACTTCTACACATAAATGTTTGGAAGCTAACAGCCACCACTTTGAGCACCTCTTGAATTTTAGAGGCCAAAAGTAACTTGTATTAATCTTGAGATATCTGAATAAATTTAGTATTATTACAAGTAATATTTACACAAATTTTTCTTTTCCTGAAGTGTCTGTATACTTTTTTTGGCTGACTCTGCGTGTACATACATGTGTATGTGTGTGTGTATATATATATATATATATATATATATATAAGAAGAGGATTTGACAGTATGAGATATATATATATATATATATATATCATACTGTCAAATTCTCTTCTTTTCCACTCGCAGGGGGGAAAAAACCAGGGGATTAACTTTAGTGGATTAACATTCTGTTTACTCTTAATGTGCAATGATCCTCCACATTCTGAGCCTACACACACGGACACAAAAGACACACCACAGTGTTCGGTACATAATGCAGAAGGAGGGATTTGTTGATGCTCGGTGTGTGCCTGTGTGTGGCTGCGCTCTACTGAGCCTGAAAATGTGAAGGAGGAAGAGGAACACATTGTATGTTAGAACAAAACGTCATCGCCTCCCTCTAGTCCAGAGTAAGATGGATGATCTGTCATAAGTCAGGGTGTGTGTGCGTGCGCGTTTGCGCGCGCCTGTACTCACGATGGTTTTCTGGCACTGGATGCTGGAGCTGTTGAAGCGCAGGGCCGTGACACTGAGGGTCTCTCCCTGGATGTGGAAGATACACTCGTAGTTTCTTTGGCCTGACTGCGGCTGCGGAAGGTTCCGGGCAGCCAGAGTGATGGGCTTCGTCACTCCCACCGGGATGTAGATCTGAGTCGAGGGCAGGATCTGAGGACAATCCTGAGAGAGAGCGAGAAGAACACTTTGATGAATAATGTACAACAGCTATCGAGCTGGTCGTATTTTAAAGGTGCAGTTTGCAATTTTGAGCTCTTGCCTGTAAGACGAACTATGACTGAAATGAAACACGGACAAACTGTTTTCCCTCTTAAACAGCTGTGTGTTGTGTTGCTTGTGACTTGTGTTTGACATAAAATGAGTATTTTTAACGGCTGGAAAAGTGCAGACAAAAGGCCGTGGGTTTCACTGAATGTTATTGGTGACATTAGCGAGCCCGACTTAAAGCTCTAAAATGCTGCCCAGTCACATATTTTGGTCAGACTAAGAGAATCAATGAGTATATTATCTTCTTCTAACAGCTTTTAATGTGGCGTTTTGCGTTTGTGTCCTCGACAAATGGTCAGCATGTCGTTGGTGAATCTTCTGATTACGAGCTCTGTCCAAGCATCACACGTACGTGATATTATTGCAGTCTGTTTAGGGTCTCTGTTTTCCCTCAACATGTGTATCTGCGAGGTGACTTGTGAGAGCGGGTGAGAGTGGGAGAGTTAATTAGTAGATTTTGAGCGTACATTTATTTTTTTTTTTGGTTTTTTTAAACCTGATTCTGAAACGACTGCCCATCATCTGTGGACACTAATTAACCCAGCTAGTAGAAATCGTTTTGCTGATGGGCAGATTGTGCCTCAGCTTCAATCCGGCAGCATGGTGATGCACTGCACCACCATGAAATACATTCAGACTGAACACTCCTACCTACTGAAAACTTGTTTCATGAAATTCAATACAGAGTAAGATTTTTTTTTTCTTTTCTGGTTAAGTCTACTTGTCCACCAGGCAAGTATGAATAAAAAACAAACAAACAAACAAACAAAAAAAAGCCTAAATAATAGTGCAGATATGAAATCTGTCCCAGGGCACTGAAGTGTCCACTCCTGTTCAGGCTTTACACATCATAAACTGCACCTTTATGCTTAATGCAGGTTCAGACAAACGTTAAGGCTAAAGACAACGATGTTCGAAATTTCCCTCCAGCCTCGTCCTCTCAAGCAACCACATCGTGTACTGATTAAATGTGCAGATTGGAGCCAGATGACAGGAAGACGTGTGTGTTTAAATGAGAGAGAAATGAAAATGAAGCGAGGGAGAAAGGGAGATGATGTCATTACAGTTTTTTTCCCCCCGGTGATGTCACTACAGTTCTCTCGCTAAAGTTCGGCCTTTCTGCATCTGCGGACGGGCAAACACACAGACCAGGTCATAACGAGTGGGTGGATACGCTTCCATTATGTGCACAACACACTGTGTGTGTGTGTGTGTGTATGTGTGTTTGTGTGTGTGAGAGAGAGTGTGTGTGAGCGTGTCAGTAAACAAGAACTTTCTGAGGACTAATAAAGCAAGGAAGGAGATGGAAACTTGGCTAATCTCACAACAATGAAAAGCGGTGCTGTAATGCAACGCACCCACACAACACAATCGCAACATGCACTCTTGAACACGCACAATAAACACACATGTCCAGTTTATTCTCTCGTTAAGCAGTGGTATGCGAGAGCAACAGTTTCCCTTCCAACCATTAAACATCTGAATGTTTGTTGATTGGCTTACTGTCATCTGCATGTTTGCTCATTGGCTTAGCCAGTCATCTGTGTGTTTGCTGATTGGCTTACGCAGCTTAGGCTGTGTGTAATGGCAGACAGGGGATTATACAGAGCAAACGGAGAAAATTAAAACGAGAGGAATGGTCGGAACCGCTACCTACCCTAATTTGTGAGCGAAAGAAAGCAGGGGCTTTTTCACTCAGCAGCACAGTTCCCTCTTGATCAATCCATCTCGTCGGCCTCGATTCAAAGCGGAGCACTGCATCATTCTCGGTTTTCACCCTGGCACGTAATGTGCTAGAATTTATGCAAGAATTCTACTATAAACACACTTGTAAAGCCTGATCAGTCCATAAAGAGGCCACGGTCATATTTCAGAGGTCTGCACCATCTGGAGGCAAACGAGAGGAAGTGGATTGAAGAGGGATGGCAGGAATGAGCGAGGAAGAAGAGCTTGGTGAAATCTGACAGGTGTCTAAACAGGGCACGGCTCCCATTAAAGGAACGCGCTACAGGCTGGCCTGCAACCAAACCTCAAACTAGAAGTATGCCTTTCATCTTCCACAAGGCCTTTTTTTTTCCCCCTCTGAGCCGTTTGTCCAGCACCACATTTCATGTTCAAACTGAGGTTGTTCTGGGGTCAAACCAGCTGATTCCACAAGTGTGTGTGCGTGCAGAAAGAGGAAGCATTTGCCACACAGAGTGCAAGGTTAACCACATTACTGGGTGGTCAGAACTTGCGTCCATGCTGACCTGTTAGAAGGTCTACATGTGAAAGAGGTGGGGGTGGGGGTGGGGGTGGGGGGAGGCGAGCAAACATTTTAGCTCTCGATGTTACGCGGGTTTAATAAGAGTGTCGAAAGTCACGGAGAAAAGCTGGAGGCATTTGTGGCTCTCTCGTCTGCCTATCCTTCAATCAGCCCTTTCACAGGCTGCACAATGGTTCTGCCAAAATCAGGCAATTACAACAACAATCAAGTGACCAAAAAAAAAAAAAAAAAGGACACCAAACATACCCTGAGCTTATGACTGAACGCTGGCAGACAGCAGACAAGTAAACAAATCAATACGAGTGCATTCATAAATGAAAAAGCAAATACAGAGAAATGAAGGTTTTCAAAGCCTGTTTGTTTTTTCACTGGGGGGAAAAAAAAAAAAAACGACACACCATGCATTTATAATGAGTCGGTTGGGCAGCGTGGGCACGAGAAAGAGCAGATTAATCTATAATTAACGTCAGCGGCGACGTGCAGCGCACCGATAAGGCCAAGGGCGAGTGGGCAAGAAAAAAAGCAGCAAACACAAATCAAAGTCTGCCAACTATCAAAGAGGCACATGGGTCAGCAAACGACCACCGTGAGCGGCTAACAGGAACGCTAGCGAGGAACCTGGGAAGAGATAGCCCTAGAAGGCTTTAGAGCAATTTGGACTAGGCCCTGGTTAAGCTTGTGCTGAAGAAATCAATCTGTTTATTCTGGCTAATCAACCCAGGCAAGAGCGGGATGGAATATTTAGAAACCAAGAGTATGCTTGCGTGGGCGTGCGCCATTGAGACCCAAAGCGATCCTCCGTATCCTTGAAGACACACTGACTCAGATACCCATCAAACGGGGCGGAAAAAGTGTGGATATGGGGAAATAAAGAAATAAATATATCCCCATCTCTCTTTCCTCCTTCCACTCCCTTTCATGTTCCCTTTTCATGTTATTTCTGGCATATTCTATTTGGTGGAATGGCTTAGGCAAGCTCATTAGGCAACAAGGTGCTCTGAGCGCGAGCGTGAGAGAGAGAAAGCGTGCGAGAGTTACTTTGATGGATGGAAAGAAATTGAGGAAACGAGTAAGCGTGAGAAGTGCATCTGTAAGATGGAAATAAACTGACAGGCAACTGAATTAGGGTACGGTGTAAAAGAACGCGTCCAGATACGCAGGCGCATATCTGTAGCAGTCAGCCCCGTCGATTCACAATGCGGTTTGCGTTCAAATGAAATTTTGTTTATTTCATTTAGTAATCGGCGTATATTGAATTGTTGGCCTCACTGCTGTCTGACGGCACTCATTCATAAGTTCTGACAGCTTTTTTTTTTTTAAGGTGTCTCTTTTATTGAATGTTGGAGTAATTGTCTGATATTGGTGCGAGCTGCTAGGATGTAAGCAAATGTCTGACTGTGGAATAGGCAGATTAGGGAGAAAAGATGTGTACAGCCTAAGACGCCTGAATATTTTATATGATTTTACTGTCAGCACTCGCACTTACATGCGTGCCTTATTATCCTTGTGTTGTGAGGACCTTCTAGTCACGTAATTATTAACGCAGCTAATTCATGCCATGCTACACCTAAATTTCACCTTCATCATAAGAAGCGCTTTCAGTTTTTTGAAAAGTGTCAGCAATTTCTATCCTTGTGGGGTCATTTGGTCTTGTAGGGGGCCCACCCCACCCACCCCCCACATACACACACACAGATCAATCATTACTGACATTTCAGCCATGTCAAATTATCTGCTCCAATTGATCTCATATTGCCCTTTGTTGAATACACGATAAGGATGGACGAGCAGGGCAAATTTCACATGCACAACCTGGAAACATCAGCTAAACACTTAACCGAGCCACTTGTCGCTGTATTAAAACATTTTAAGGGAACGGCTGTAAAATATCTTGAGATTCAGCAGAAATGCCTCCCCAGGTAGCAGTAATGACTGCGACGAATTCCTGTTTTGCAAGCTGTTACTCTGGTCTAAACGTCTAGCTGTCATCACGGGAAAACTTCCTAAATGATACAACTTCAACTAAAGTCAGCACTTCCACAGTATATGCAAAACAAGTCTAGCTGATGTGCAGTCCCGCCTGTCGAAATCGCTCCTTAGTTTAAAAGATGTTTCGCATTACGTAGCGACCGTTTGAGCGTACAAACGGTAAACTGGAGCAATTGGACCTATGAGTAATGCATGACGCAGAATTTTATTGCCCCCAACGATATTCCGTGTTTTCCTATTACACTAAGCCCAGCCGAAGGTCTCATGTGATTAACCAAAGATTGAAACCGATACGTTCGAATAGATTAATGAAGCAAATCGGACATTTTTTACTCACTGATCCGACTTGAGTCATTATGATGACTCGACTAATCTAAGAACATCGTTTAAATGTTAAAGCCTCATTATGCAGTCAGTAAATTAATAATTTAGAGTGAAACATGCTCTGGTCAAGCCGGAGGAGAGATGGCCCGTCTCTGCTCTCTTTAAGGGAACCTTACAACCATGAGACAACAGATACAGTGCAGGGATGAGAACGGAGGACAGCATGACTAATAATAGCGTGGGAGAAAGACGGATGGAGGGAGAGGGACCAAGGGACCGAGAGAGAGGACCAAAGAGAGACGCAGGGCAATTACACTGACATAGTCCTTCAGTAACCGCAGCATCATGTCTCTCTCTCTCTCTCTACGTTGACAGGAAGTGTGACAGTCTCCCATCCTCTGGTTTAATTATTCAAAGTGGATTAGACCTTCACTTCCAGCTGCCTAATGCATCCCAGCAATGAATATTGCATCGTAGAGAGAGAGAGAGAGAGCGAGTGAGAAACAGATGAAAAGGCAGTGAATAAAAAGAGGTAGTGGATAGAAAATAGCCAAGGTAGAAGAAACATGAAAGACAACTAAATGGTTACAGGATGGAGTGGGGAAAAAAAGAGAAAGTTGAGAAAAGAGCGTGGAAGAGAAGGACAGAAGAGACATCTCTACATGTGGCTTTAATAAAAGAAAAAGAGCGATGGAAGCAAAGTGATGTAAATAAATCCCTTTCCAAAAAGACATAATTCAGTTGATACATGCGCCGTCCTCATGATCACCGTTAAATAGGTCAAGAGGACAGCTTTTTCTTTGCATCATTACCTGCGTGCTGAGCTACACACATTTGTCTACATCTCCCACCTTCTTCCTCCATCTTGCCTCGCTGTGATCCAGCAGCTCTGCACATTCATCCACTTTATCATAACTTCTCCTTCCTCCACAACTCTTTACTCCAGCGTTTGCCAGTTTCTCTCCCAAGCCCTCTCTCCATCTCTCTCACAGTCTGTGGCTATTTTCAGGAAAGAGGTAGGCAGATGAGAGCGTCTCTCATCTGAGAGTGGTGCTGCGAGATGAGGAAGGACGCACGCGAGAGAATATGAAGGAGATCAAAATGAGTGGCATGCCTAAAAATAAAGATATAAAACAGCTGCTAGCACAGTGCAGGTCCTGAATCGGCTCTGGCTGAACTCGCCCACGTCGGCTTTGGGTACGACAGAGCTCTCAGACTGCCACAGGAAAAAAAGAAAAAAAAAAAAAAAAGTAGTAACACACGCGATTCTGCAGAGAGACATTAGTGCAGAGGACATCGACGATCCGACCGCGATCCAGATGTGGAGCCAAAAGAGAATTTCAGTGGATCAAACTGAGTACTTGGAGAAAAAATATATATATACACACAGTGAACCACTCGCATTGAAAACGTGGGCACAGTTCAACAACTCAAGTGTTTAAAATATGAACCAGTACGGCTTGTGGACGACAAAACCAGAATGCTTAATCATGGACTAGACGCAGGACCAGATGTTTATTCTTCACTTCAAGGTCAAGTCTCACCTGCAGAGAAGGGCGAAAAGTAGGAACATGAAGCACCATTATGAAAACACAATAACGACTTCAGATTGACGCGTGCTCTTTATGGCCATGAAGTAATCATTATTTGCCGTTTAAGCAGTGAAAGCTAACAGTCAAGTTAGTTGCATATCCTGACTTTGGAAGTTTTATGTAACTGGACCTAGTTAAATTCATCCGCATCCAACACCACCCTCCCTTACTGATTTGCTGGAATACTGTCGTGCGGCTCCGTCCGAGCCGCTTTCGCCGTTTACAGAGTCAGGATTGTTTACAAGCACCGGTAACGACAATTAAAGCAACTGCATCAGAATGCTGCATTTAAAAAAAATTAAAAAGCGCACAGACTGTTGATGAAAATGACAAACTAAAAATAACAGTGCAAAGAGTATAAAGGCACTACAGATCTCAACAAAAGTTGCGATCCAGACGATTCAGGCCCTTCCATTAAAATTATGGCTAGAATGTGGGTTTTTTTGGTTCCCCCCCTAAAAACATTCATGTTTGTGCAGGTGGAGAAATAAAAGTAGCACGATGTTGATGGCACAAGCACAGTACTAACAAACCAGGTGTATGTTTCTCTTACTCAGCGTCTGTCTGTGTGTATGCTTACACAATGAGTAATGCAATGAACAGTAGTGCTAGATTCCCCCCCCCAGCTACTCTTAGTTACTGTTCGTACCAATCTTAAAGGGGAATAAAACCATACAACTGGACCCTTTGGTATAGGACTGGGAGGCCAACGGGGAAAAAAAACCAAAACAGAGTTCCAGTTCTCATGTAGAAGTAGTCCTGGTGTTTTTCAGGGAAATATAAACCTAGACTATACTACAGACTAGTTGATTAATGTATTCACTAGTTGCGACTGTGGGGATGTGGACTATCCAGGGCAGTGGGGGGACGACACTGAGGCGGATGGAAAAGCAAACTAAATGTACTTTGTTAGATTGAAAATATTTCAGACTAGCTGAAGCCAATTCCTGAGTCAACCGCACACCGTGTCAGACTATGCTGGGAAAAGTATACATTTTTTGTCTTCTGGTTTAATCGAATATTATTACTTTCTTATTACTCTGTGAAGAGGTGTGCGAGACTGCTTTTTTTTAATCCCACTCCTGCGCGTTCTCAAAGGAATTCTTCCCACAGTTATTTTTGTCTTTCTTATTCTTTTCTATCTTTTAAAGCTATAAAAAAAATGCAAATAAAATCCCTGCACTTCGGCAGTGAATTCCGTGGTGACCGGCGCCATGTGAAAGATCTGTGCTTTTCAAGCTACGGGTTGCACATCACTACCCAATCCAGCTAGTTTACAGCGGTGTATGCCAGCTCAAAGACGATGATTCAGACTCATTTCTTTTTAAGACGCTGCCTAGGTTGGGTCATTATCAGTCTGGCAGGACCTTTCCGATGCTGCAGTAGACACAGCATCCTCCATCCACGGAAGGTCTCTTACTGCCCTGTAAAGAGAATCCTCATTTCCAGAATCGATTCATTCATCCGAGCTACCAGGTATCAATACTTGGTATGTCCTTTAGATAGTCTAATATAATAAACAGATTTACAGTACAGCCTAAAAAAAGCATGTGTATGGCTGTTAGCTGAAGTGTGGCTTGATGCGTGCTTTGCTCTTGTTTATGAGCATTTAACTTCACTAATAAAAGCGCCTAAAAATAGTGATGTCATCCATGTTCGCGTTAACTATGAAATGGACACCCTTTTAATGAATAGCTGTGAACTTTGAGCAGATGACTCATCAGCACTGACTTTGTAGAAAGTAGTTTTAAAGTTCTACTCTCATTTCTTCGCTGTCTTCGCGGAGTCTCGTCACAGTCCGTCAGCGCTCCAACTGGCCCGAGAGTGGCGGCTTTCCTCCCCGACGCCTCCCTTTCCCATTCTCCTCTCTCTCCTTCGCTCCTCCGCTGATCTCTCTTGCTTGTTAGAGCGGTCGCGCTCCAGCTGGCTTGGGACAGCCGCTTCTCAACCATTGCACTCGTCTGTCTCGCCTCCTCCTCTTCCTGCCCTCCCCGTCCACTCACCGCACACACCCCCTTCCTCCCTTGGTGCGGTCCACCCCTCTTCCCGAACATTTGGAAAAATAAATGGCGTCACTCCTATAATGTAATCTCCCTCTTGTTATTGCCAAGATGACATTTTGCCTAGTTCCCCCCCAAACCCCCCGGCCGACTCACATTCGTTCTCTCCTCCTTTCCCCCTCTTCCCACACACACACACCCACATCTGGATTCTATTAGAGTAAATGGGGGAGACTCGTTTCTCCTTCATACTTCTGGGCGCTCAAAAACCCGCTGAATTATGGGAGATTCCCGCGAGACCGCCGGAGAGCGGGTGAAGAACGACGTCTCCATGGCGACCAGGCGAATCTGCACCTTCTCCTTTACGCCCCCTTTTTCCTCCTTATCTCTGTTCTTTCTCTCTTTTATAGCTTTTTTCTCCCTTCGTCTTTTTTTTTTTTTTATACAAATTAAAGCAACTCAATTTTCAGCGCTAATGACAGTCCGACAGAGGGAGGGGTGGAGAGCGAGAACGCGCAAGGGTGAGAGCAAGAGGAGCGGACAGAAGGAAAGTAGGAATGATAGAAGTCTGCTCGATGCCGTCTACCCTCTCTTCGATCTGTTGCCTAATTTGCTACAATGAGACGAATCCGAAGGGGAAATCAGTGCATCCTCCATTGTTAAAAGAGGCACAGATATAATGGCACTAAATGAGTGGGGGCCTGAGTGCTAGAAATGACTGCAATTAGTTTCATCTAGCAGCAGGAGCGGAGAGGACGAGAGTGAGAAGAAAGGAGAGGGGAGTCGAGATAAAGGAGGAGGAGAAGAAGTGATATAGGAGGAAGCGCATAGTGGATAGAGGAGTAAAACTCTTTGAAGATGCACATAGTGTGAGGAGACTGATATATTCCATCCATACCTCTTCTCGCCTGCTCACCCTCTGGCCCTTCAGTGTAAGCTCTGCTTCTCTCAGATAAGACTCTGTCTCTCCCTCTCACACACATGCACACATGCACACACACACACACACACACACACACACGGCGCACTCATCTCCACAGGGGGCGTCCCCCCCCTTTCCCCAAAATACACAGCTGCAGTGTGCCTGTAGGGAGTGGTGTGAGCGTCTGGGTTAATGCCAGAGTAAGCACGCCAAGCTGAGGAGTTCACGGACAGAAGAATTCACACCTCCACACACACAAACACCCACATGCACATGCACACACAAACAATTACATTCAACACGAACCTTTCACTTGGAGGAAGCGAGAGAAAAACACCCTTTTGCACGCCCACGCTCACTTTCTTTTCCTATTCCGTCATCTTTTCTTTGCTCGCTCGCTCTGCACACCATGTAGAGCTCCTTTACCCTTTCCAGGGTGGTACAATGCAACGCTCCGAAATGCATACTGTGTTGATACAAAAAAATAAAAAATAAAGTTCATAGCCGCACTGGTGCAAAAAACTTCTTGCCGAGTGTGCGCGCGCACGAGCGTGTGTTTGTGTGTGATGTATTCCAGTCATGGTTGTGCTCGATGTAGTCGTAGTCAATTATGCAATTTGTGAACTATTCTCACTACTGCAATCAAATGCACCATCTGCCTGAGAGTCTACTCAAACAAAACGCAAGAAAGGTTAAGCTGGAAATCAAATTCAGTGCCACCGTCAGTATCCGAAACGACAAAAACAAGTGTTATTTTTCAGGAACGGAATCCGAGCCGTCTCGAAAAGACAGACGATGGAGCGTGCAATTATTTCAGGATGATAATGCTTTCAGCCTCACGGATCAGATAAAAAGTCCATGATAATACGAAGAACATGGCAAAAAGTTGGCCTTTAATTCGTGGTGTTAGGAGAACTGGATGCTACAAGAAATAATAAGCACGCACATACCACCGTGTATTGTTATAGTTAGAATGGGCCGCTTTTAGGAGCTTCCGAGTAACATGCAGGAGGGAAAAAAAAAAAAGTGTTCAGCTGGCCGTGGATGGCTGTGGGATCGGCGAGATTTGAACTTGTGATCTCTTGGCGATGATACAGCCATCGATGCATGAGAGTCCAAGAGAGCAAAATTGGCCGTGCTCTCTGGGAGGCAGGGACGGTGTTATTCTCTCCCCCGGCATTCAGAGCGACACTAATCAATTAGCGTCTGTGAGCTCGCGTATGCAGAAGAGGACGAATAGCGCTTTCCTCCGAGTGATCGGCTGCACTGCGATGTAGCAGGAGCAGCAGTTAGAAAAGAAGAAAAAAAAGACGGGGTCAGGAGGGTCCAATTTTAGAAGTGTTCGGGATCTCGGTGCCATAACCCCTTGCCAATTTATTTTTAACACCTCCAGCTTTAATGTACAGTCATTATTTTATACAAGAAACCCATCCCAAATCACTACAATGCAGGAGTATTCGATAAAAATATAGTTTAATTACTTACAAAGGTCTGGAAAAGCAACCAAGATAACGGCGTACTTTCATAACCTAATGAGCATTTCTAAACCGCAGCGCTATTCATCAAACTCCGAGTATATTTGTAAAATAATATTCAAAACACCTGAAGTTAACATTAGCAGCTGGGGTAAGCTGACAGTGGAATTTTTATTTGTCTTCGACTCGTTTCCCAGTTCAACTTCTCCCATACGGTACGTTACCATTTCTGCATCTGTGAAGGCCTTCTTATGCTTCGCTAAAACCCAAATTATTCATTTGCGCCGGAACAGCACTCTAGTGGACCTTTCATACCGAGCTGGTGTATATGACTTCTTTTTAGTCCTGAATTTCACGCGTAGGTTCATTAAAAGTGGTCATTTCTTTCCATAGCCGCGCGTCACATAAGCACTTATGAGTAACGCATAGACAGATTAAGGATCAGATGAGACGCTTTGCATGTGATCATACTTCTTTAAACATTCTGTCTGTCGTCTACGTTTCAAGGTTTTAAACTGTACAAATCGGCCCAGAAGAGGTCCGTGTAATAAAACGTCTAACATTCAGCCCTTACTGAGTGAATGACTAGTTCTGCACTGAGACTCATCCGCTGAACAATTTATGTACGTTCAGGTGATTCGATGAGCCGCAACACAGGACCAGCGACGGAAGCTGTTAGGATTCATGTTTAGAGTTGCTGAACTACGCTCGGTTCCGCTAGCACCGCTACGGGCTTTTTCTTGTTTCAGTCCGCTTAAAACACTTTGTTGCGTCCGCCAACTGACAACCCCCGCTATGACGTCTATTCCGCCCTCTCTCTCTCTCTCTCTCTCCATCTCTGTACTACAACTACAGATGTGTGGGTTTTTTTTTTTTTAATATACATTTAACCTGGGTCAAAAACGTGAAAACCAAACATATAAAAGGACAAATATTTTTCCTCTCCAAGAGGTTCATATGGCAGAGCGGCATGTGACGGGCTCTGAGCAAATACCACTTATGTGAGTGAATGAGTGTGTGTGTTGGTCCTGACCTCCTGAATACTTTCTATAAGCTGCAGCATGTAAGTCGTTTCTGTAGGCAGAACCCTGGTGAGAAATGAGAGACAGCCCTGATTCTGATTCCTTCGCCTCCTCTCTCGCTTCTCACTCGTCAGTGAGCACAGTGCACAATCGGCCTTCGTGCTCTGCGTTTTTTCCTGCATGTCCGGCTGAGGAAGAGCCCGGCGCGCAGCCCTGTCACCTGAACCAATTACAGATGGGCCGATAGCTCAGCAGCCATGCTTTGTTGATAGGGAGCTTGAGAGTTGTCAAGTAAATCCGAGGAGCGGGAAGAAAAATTGGAGGGACGTGGATGGAATATAAATGGGGGGATTGCGGTATGGAAGAGTGAGGGAGAGAGGGACGTCTGAGTTAGTCATTCTTTAAGAGCTCAGAACTGCATCGACTGAACCTGAGCTTCCTGTCAGAGTTCATTTGTTCGCTGTCTAAGCATGGCTTGCAGCACGGCAAGCTAAATATTTTCAGCAGCCGCAACAACACGCAAACACCCTAGTCCTAACTCAGTCAGTGGTGGATTATGAGGGGGCACAGATAAGTACAGCCAGAGGGGGGTCTGGCTAGCACACGAACCGGAAAAAATGGGAATCACAGCAGGCGCGTATGGACATTACAGGAGCATGGGTGTGTCTGAGTGATGGATTAACTTTGGGAGCATGTGGCTAGCCGACCATCTAGACGACACGACGTGCACCGTTTCCGTACTCGGATGAGATTCAAAAGGAGCAACCTCGAGCCAGGACCCCGGAGATGAACGGGATTGTGCGTGTTGTTCTCTCCTGCAGTCTGGGCAACAGACAGCAGAAGGAGAAGAAAAGCCTGGGTGTAATTGGACAGAGGTTTTATCCCCTCTGACCAATTAAACTGCAGCTATGCACATACAAACACCCAATCAGAGACCTCGTGCCAAGCTGAGGAGATAGGAGAATTAGTTCTGCCAACACTCGAACACACACACAACACGTGCATACCCGCTGGGAAATATCATATACCTTCGCACACATAAGTGAACGTTTGCAGTGATGAGAGCAGAATGGTGCAGAGACCAGACGGGTGCAATGCTGAGTGTATATGCGTGTTTTCCACCAACACTCTGCCGGCGCCAGTGCTCATCCGGAGAACCAAAAAGCCTTTTTGTGAACCAGCCAACATTTCCACTGATTTAAGAGCTGAACTGTTGTAGATGTAATTAGATGTGGGAGTTTACTGACAAAGGCCTTAAAAGATTAACTGTGAATGGCTTTACAAGTTGTACTTCGGGCTTTAAGAACTTATATTATAGTTCAAGGACAAATCCTTCAAATACATCTACACACAGCACAAAAGAATAGAAATAAAATAGAAAAGGAAGATAGTTTTAGCTGGTAATCGTACCTGCGCAGCTGCTCAAAATGAATTTTTCGAACTGCCCCACACAATACGTGTCTTATTTTTAAGAAAAAAATATCCCCTCCCCCCGGAAACACGTGACGTCGGTTTATAATGAAATATTTGTGATGCTCTTAGTGATTCGAATGCAAATTTGTGGGTTGATGCTGTACTTTTCTTATATGTGTGAGGCTTTATTGGTCGTGTGAAGCGGTTACGATGCCGTTTAATACGAGAGAGAAAAACTTCTCAGCGGCGTCATACGTGATGACGGTCAAGTTTCGGTAGGAGCTCCTAGAAACGAAAGAGCAAGCGCTTACACTCTCACTCGCCATTTGACAGCGATGTTCAGTTTCATATTAATGAGATGTAAAAGCAGTGGCGACGACAGAAAAGGCCGGACCAAAAAGTTCCAGAATGCAACGCAGCTTGAGGACACAGCTGCGCCGGGTTACGGCCGAGAAAGCCGTGCAAGAGTGATGATGTTTATGGCGGTATTAGCATCCAAAGCTGAATTTCTGGAACATGAACCGTTTCAGTCAGATTTACAGATGAAGAGGTCCCTCAGCTGGACCGAATAAAGCACTAAAGTGCTGCTGCATCGCTTTCTTTAGGAAGCAAGGTCTCTGGCAACACCATTAGTGGGTATACTGAATGTAGTTGGTGGATAATGTAGAAGCTTAAACTAAAAATAATATCAATTTTGGATAGCATTAAATATCACGTATAATAAAAATTGATATGCAAGTCGATCAAGGTGGATTTTTCCTCAAGTGACCGTCATGGAAACAGTTTGAGGTGCCAGAGTTGTGCTGCCAAACCAGTCACCAGTTCTTGGATATTTCCGTATTTTGGTCCTTTGATCTGAACTAATCCTGCCGAGAACTGATAGAATAATTGACTTTCTTTTGCAAAAGCATGGAACGGTCCTAAATAAGGCACTGACCTAAACCATTAATATGATTTATTATATTAATAGTATAACAGTATAAGAGTTTACACTGCGCAACATAACCGCACGTCTCCTCAGTTGTCATATGGGTTTTCAATTCAACTGCATTATTATTTTCAGGTTTAAGTCCTTTGCATAGTAAGTATTCCTTCCTAAGGGAAAAAAAAAAATGCACACGTTCTTAACACTTCATCCTGTTTATATAAGCTCCGATATAAAAGGCAAGACGCACAGAGGTAGGAGGTGTGAACCAGTGCTTAGTTTGTGGTTCAGTGGCATTTACCTGTATGTTATTAAGCCATAAGTACACCATGACCCAGTCACCGCAGAAGTGTTCATCATTTGCTGTGTTTTAAGTCAGTCACGTGCCAGGAAATGACTCACCTCAGACATGTTGACCCGGCCTTCCTGGAACGAGCACTCGTTCGCGTTCTGCGTGCACAAGTGACGATATTTGCACCAGTGACACGGGAAGGAGCCGTTCACACAGGACAGGCACCTGCAAAGAGAGTTTAGGGACACGCAGACCTTAAATAAAAGCAAGGGCAAAAACATTTGCACAGAACTATTTGAACACTGAGTAAAGAACTTAGTGTCAACTGTCCTTTCCCTGTCTTTCCATCAGGAGTAAATGACTGTCCCTGTCTTTCATCCTGGGTCTTTCGTTCCCCCCCCCGTCCTCTTTTTTTCTTTTAAAGTCAACCTTTTTTTTTTTTTTTTTTGATGAAGCCGCTCTTTCATCCGCACACAAAGATGAGCTTTCAGTAAGACACCTATGGTTTACAGCGAGACAGAGACGAAGAGAGCGATGACATGAGAGAGATAGATCAAATAGTGTAGGATTTCCCATGGAGCGAGGGGGAGAGAGCGAGACATCTGATGAATAGTATATAACAGGTTCTGAGCTCTTCCGATTTCCCCCTGCAATCAGACGTACACACACAAAACAAACACGCACACAACACCCACGTCCTCTGCAGTCTGAGTGCTTTGGCTAGAAAAGCTAAACTATTCATTTAAATTAATCACCTCAGCCAAGCGATTTGTTCACCCACAGCCATTAAATGAACATTCAGAACAAAGACGGCCAGCCACGTAATTGAATCACATGATCCTCTTAATTGACCAATCTGCTTCTGTGTTGAGAGAAGCTGCCCAATTAGTTGAGAAATGGTCGGTCAAGGAAATTATCCCTGCTTCCTAATTCAAAGCGAGCAATTTATCAAAGAATGCTTTGCGATGTCCGACACTGTTTACTGTTTGACGGTGTGTATATGCGCATTTGTGCGTATTAATACGAGTGTGCCCGTGTTTGTTAAGTGGCCTCCCACTGAGGCTCCATTTGTCTCCACGTCATTACCGAATCTCTGGAGAGACGGTTGGTTCCATCCACCAAAGAGGGTCAGGGAATCAGAAGAGGCAGCCAAGATTGATCAGAAATGAACCACAAACACGATCATCAGTGCAAACACATTTGTCTTAGGAGCATCAGCTGACAATTATTAATGCATCTAATTAGTGCTATGCTACACCTAAATGTAACCCTAACCTTAACCTCAGTAACCAAAAGAAAACTATTTGGCTCGTTCATTCATTCGAATAACATCTGCAGGTTTTGGGTATTAAAAAAAAAGCACTTTTCCTCGTGGGGGCTCACCGAATGTCCGAAAGACAGACGTGTCAGATATTCCTATTCTAGTCGGGACATTTGGTAAAAACATGCCCCCGCACACATATATCATGACGCTTGGGTGGGGGGGTAGCGGTTTAAACACTGAGAAAATGGAGAGAGGAAAACAGGCACCAGTTTTAATTAGCGGTATAATTCAGAATAAATAAATAAATACGATTTTCATTCACAGGCTTGCAAACTGTTTTCAGTCCAACAGTCATTTGTCGTTGGACTTCTGAAGGCAAAAAAAAAAAAAGCATTCAATCCAATTCTTCTGTTGTGCAGTTGAACATTATGTATTTAAAAAAAAAAAAAAAAAGGCCAGACAGATGATAAATGAATACACATTAACTCAAACAGTTACTTGTGCTTTTAGCAAACAAGCATAAATGAATGAAGAAAAATAATTTATCAACTAAATCGCTTTAACCACATTTAATAAATGTGACCTCGAATCAGGCATTAAGTCACATTTTGGATGATTTGAGTTATGCATATTTTCTGATTGCTAATTCAATAAGCTCCATTTTATTACTGTATAATGTACATATGTAAACACGGCAACAGTGCGAGTTAGTTTAGGAAAACTCGGAAACTTATCGTTAGAATATTTAAATGAGGATTCCAGGATGTGATAAACAGGGAATCTTCAGCTTCATTTGGACAGCAGTGTTTCCGTGTTACCCCTAAAAATAAGTGCCAGTAGCAAAAATGAAAGGCCTTCTGTCAAAACTGGAGTACCCATAATTGGTTAGAGTTCCTTAAAGTGCTTTAAAACAATGTTTAGCATTACAATTTCTCAATTCGGTTCAAGGATCACGAAGATAAAGTATTCATCAACCGATTTTTGAAGCCAAAATTGAAGATTTCACCTACTGCACCTTATTGGCCATTGCGCAAAACTAACCCGCGCGACTTAACACCTGACCTGATGCATCACTATTACGTGATGGAGAGTTAACATGTAAACGAACCAGCCAATGCTAGAAATCTACACCATATCCTTAAGGTTAGGATATCACTACACCATTAGCTAGGACTCATTTAAAGTTATGCAGGTTTCTTTTCTTAATTTTGCTTTTTTCTTAATTTTATTTTGATTTGCTATTAAATATGTAGCGCTAGACCTCCAGACAGCTGGCAAGCAAACGGGAAGAGCAACTGAACCTGAACTAAAACTTGGATAAGAAATATTGACAGCTCTGGAATTTACAGAGTTTTAATACAGCCAGATTCCCCCTGTAGAATTTGTATCTAATGCTGCTCAGCTGCGAAGTAGCTTTAGTTGGATATCTACCGTTTGCCAAATAAGAACAGTGTTTATCTGTTTGGCGAGCTTCTTCTGAGACTACTTCTTCTTCTTGCGGTCTTCTGACCTCAGCCGTGAGTTGATTGCATTGCTTCTGGCATATGTATTTTGTTCTTGGATTTGTCTGGGCCTCGGTGATGCGGCGTGTTTGTGCTCCACACAGATCTGTAGCTTCCCAGCAGAGCGCTGCTGCTGCTGCTGCTGCTGCGGGGACGTGGAATTTCCGTGGAGGCACTGGCCACTGAAAGGATCGTGACTTGCAAAATTGCACTTATATTTGCACGACTACGGCTTTTGGAGGACTTGGCTTAGCTGCACAGCCTGGGCCTGTTTTTATTCAATTCTAAACGAACCATGCAAGACTTCTTATTCTTACTCATTTTCCAGGAAGTTACTATTCTCTGACTTCCAGCGCTCCCTTCTTCAACCTTCCTTTTTACCAGTTACCTGTTTTCAGGTGGCTAACTGTTCTGATAGCTTAAACCTCTCGCCTTGTGTTCAGTACCTGTACCACTAATGCGAGTACAATGGCTTGAATACTCCTGCGAACTTTAATCCCGTGTTTTGATATTTCCCCAATGTGCATCTTTGAATTGAAGGGACCAAATTGCACTTCTATGAACATTAGCTGGAGAGGCGGACATGTCCCCCAGTGTTGCCAACATCTGCTACTTCCCTGGATAGCATGCTGGTGGAATACAAATCTTTATCCTGTTGTCCCTCTGCACATCTCCCTCTCAACAGGGTTTAATCTGGTGCCTCTTCTGCATCACCCCGGAGTGTGTCGAGCCCCATCTCACCCACTGTTCCCACAAGTGCCAGTCTGAAGTGAGGGTTAATTTTTCTGGCGCTTCATTTCAGTCACCTCGCTGAACCAGATTCATTATAATCCCCTCACGTCGCACGGAGCTCTTTATAAGCTAAACTCTACTAGGGCCTGGCTTCTCTCTCTTCCCCTGCCTTTATTCTCTCTTCCTTTCGAAAAATCCTCTTCTATCATATTAAAATGGCTGTGCTGCCCAGGCCTGCTACGCGCGTCACCAACAGCAAAGACCACAATGCACCTTGAATACCTTCCTCCCCAACCCCTCTTTCACTTTCACTGCACATAGCTCGGGCTTTTCTTTCCAGTAACTGATTTAAAGTGAGAGGGGAAATTGTAAATTGCTGGCAAGTTAAATGGCAAGTGCTCTTAAAGGAAGCGCGTGTGCTCTCTCTTACACGTGCCAAAAATGTGTTCGCTTCTCAAAAAGCCCTTTCCAGGAAGTAATTGCCCCCTCATTGCAGGCTCTTCTTCTTCCTCTTTTCCACTTCCATCTTTTTCTCCTTATCTCTCCCTTCTTGAATCCAGGCCTCTCCCCTTCATCCCTCTTCCACCTTCCGTCCCACCTCCAAATCACACAGTGCTTTAGAAGCGCGCGATGATTTCAATAGGGCGCGTTTTCAGTGCAGTGTGTGTGATTTGGAATGAACTGAATGTGTCTTCTGTAGGAAGATCCTGGCATCCTGCGAGCTTCATAATAGCTAATGCGCAGACGTATACAGCCACGGCTCAGTTTAATTAAGAGACGATCATGACTGCGTGTGATTTTCCATTTCAGCGTCTCTCATTTTCCTACCCCCTCTCCACCTCACCCCAAAATGGCACCGCTCCAAATTAGATTAATATTAATATGCAAATTTATGGCATTTCCAAGTGCACAAGACCTCATCAGTTGAATAAATAAAAGGGGCTCTGTGTGTGTGTGCGCGTGCGTGCGTGTGTGTGTGTGTGTGTGTGTGTATACACGACTCCGGCGCCTCTTTTTTCTGATAAAATTAAAAAGGGGTGAAATTCATGCAATTTCTATACCTTTCAGCCCAGCTTAAAAGCGCGCCGTGTTTATACTTTCAGTTCACACGCGGATGATAATGAGCGCATACAAATGTGTGTGTGTGTGCACATTTCTGTGCCCTATGTTGTCCCTCCCTGCCTGCCTTCCTGACACGCACACACACCCGCGCACGCGCACACACATATACCCAGTGTTATCTGTTAGAAAGAGTATTATATGACTTGGATGTTGCGACACTGCATTTTCTCAAGAATGTGTGTGTGTGTGTGTGTGTCAGATCCCCCTGGAGACAGCAAAGGGTCTCATCTGTCCTGCAATGAGACACGACACACACCCCAAGAGAGCCTGAAACCATCTGGACTCTTACAATAACCCTCTTAGACTACGAAGCGGTTACATCGCTGAATGAGATCTTAAACCTACCCCTGGTAGGAAGAGCTTTCTCACTAAACGCACTACATTTCCAGTAAAAGTTAATTTACTGTTATTTGTTGCCATGTCATTCTGCAAATTCAAGCCAATATCTAGATTTCCATTTATTTGTCTTTACAATTATGCTTTGTTTCCTTTAAACCATACCCTTTCAAATAGTCAAATACCTGTCAATCATCCCTCCTCTACTGGGTTGCCATAGTTACGGAAATCTGACCCCAACGGGTAAATTGAGAGGACCAGAAGGAAAGAAAAAAAGAAAGAGAAATGGCCAGAGAGAGAGAGAGAGAGAGCGAGAGACACAGAGCGAGAGCAGGGAAGGACAGAGAACACTTACGATTTGTGGACGGTGCAGTTGTAGAACACGAAATCCACACTAGCAAACTTCTTTCCTGTTTCTTTTGACTTCAGGTAGAGTTTCACCACACGCTTATCACCTGGAGAGAGCAAGAGAGTGAGCACGGGTGATGGCGAGAAAGAAAGGTATCTAGGCAACGCATCGTGCTTTCTTCCCCCATAGCAGGGCATTGAGGTAAAAATAGCTGGCTTTGATTGTGCTATGATTACCGTGGATGTGATCAAAATTGCACTGTAGGATCCTCACATAATCAAAATAGCCATCTTCACTGAGACACCACGCTCATATTGCCATAGAGACAGGGAGAATACTGCAACTATTAGCAAATGAGTCTCGATCAGGAATCAGGAACAGCCTATCAGATTGAAAATCTGCTCGGCTCTAATCTTGTGTGAGTGCAAAGATTTTGGAATTCTGGCTTCTCGGTTAGACAATTTATTTATTTTTTTTAATCACCATCTCTATTATTGCTGTATGTTGACGTTGGAGTTTCTCCTGATGTCCCTTCCTCTTCCACCCACACACACACACACACACACCTTGGTGACGCGTGATGGGGACGAGCTCCTTGGTGCTGGGGGAGAGGCAGTAGATACGGGATCCCTGTATCCTTGCTTCAGTCTCGGTGTAGTCTTCAAAAGAGCAGTTCACGCCTGCAGACAGGTCCGGAACATTCCGCGCCTGGAGAACCAACTGAAGAAGAGACGCAGAACATTCACGAGAGCGAATCTGGATGGTCTAGCTCTAAAACTAAACGTGATTATTGCCTGCTAAAAGTTCGGTTTGTACATAAACAACCGTCTCATTACTGGACAGAAAAACCAGTCAATTAAAAGACATCATTCTTGAGTTTTTTCTCTCCATAAAATTCCATAACAGTGTATTGGCTTTTGCCGACCTCTAAACGTCTGTTTTTTTCCCCTACAGCACAGCCTGTTTCACGCAGAAATCCGTCTCATCAAGGAAGAAAAATATAATACGATTCCCATTTCATATTTTCCTCCTCATTTGTCAGGTAGTGCAAAAGTCAGGGTTTTGTATCACTGGCGTGTCCCTATCCGTTTGTCTTCAATCCCACTACCCAGCATGCACTGTTATTGTAAATCTTTACTGCGAGCTACTGACTGCTTGCGAGATAGTGCTTGGGAATAAGATCTACCAGCCAATCTTAACACAGGAGGCTAAGGCAGAATTCAGGTAGTGGAAAAAAACCCGTCTCTGAACAAGATAACTTTTCAAGGTAACAATTTAGTTGAACAATGCCAGCGGAGCACAGTGTAGCCGAGTGCGAGGAAATACAAAGAGGCAAAGCTAAAGGTGTTGTTTTTCACTGTTCCCCAGAAGAAGACGAAGGGAAAAAAAACTTTGGAAAAAGCAGGCAGTCTGTATAGGAAAGGAGAAAAATTCTGTATATTTACTGGTGTGCAACCAGAGGGACTAGGAGAGATTTATTTGGCTCCGGCACAAAAGATTGTAAAGAAGCCTTTCCACTCCAAAGAAATAAGCTCCATGTCGTCTGCTTTGAAAAAACTGAATGCACGCTGAGGTAAGGTAGCTAGCTAACTGTAATGTTACAAGACAAAAGCTCAGGTTAGAAAAGTTTCTTTATAAATGCACGTTACTACAAACGGGAATGACGCACCGGGTTTAATTTGAACAACTGCTGCGTATTACAGCACGCTTTCCAGCTAGTGTGAAGTAACGGAACAAAAAAACCCCAAAATGAATCTGTTCCGTCACTAGAGTAATTTGTGCTCCCTAGTGAAAAACGCTAGAAAAACTGTAGCATTTGTTTCCAAAAAAGAGATTTACATTCTTAGCAGTATCTTTCAGCAATACGTTGTTAATTTGCAGCTTTCTTTCGCACTAACTTGCGAGAAGAAAAAGTCATCGTTGAATATCGACCAAAGTGGTCTTAGAATATAAAACCATATTTCCCAGTAACTGGGAGCTCTAAAGATTACGTGAGTCACTGCTGTAAGGGGCGAGTAAGCACGTTTACAGTAGATGAACCAATCGGTGATGTATTTTGGCCAGAGAGCCTTTTTAAGGAAATATAAGAAATAAGAAGTCTAAAAAGCACACAGATGTGAAGAGATCTGTTACAGAGAAGTTACTCGGCGGTTTGAGCGTCACTCATTCACGTTCCTGGTTAGTTTAGAAATACAGCACTAATGCGCTCACATTTTTCACCCTGACAGAGAAAGTAGTTCATCTACGCGCCGAAATAAATCTTGCGACATGACATAAAAAGGCATGTGTAAGCAAAAGTAACAGTTTTGTGAGCTTAGACCAAACATCTCTGGGAGGCCGACGTCATCGTCTGGTACGTGCCGAACGCTAAGGGCGCAGTTCGGCGCGCGTGTTCGGCGCGGCGCTGACTGACTGGACGGCTACGGATGATTAACTATGAGTAGTGGGTTTCCTCATCCATCTCGCGCGCTAGCTGGACGAGCGAGTGTTATGAAATGAGATTTAGACAGGAGATAATTCAGATTGAACCATGATGCAATGAAAGGCACCGACATTAAAGAGTGATCTCGAAGACAGCATTAAATCTTGCCGACATTAATAAACCGGCTCTTAATAATTAATTTTTAAACAAGCAGGAGTCAGATTTCATCAGGTTGCTGAGTGCGCTAAACTCGGCAGAGCGCCGTCTCTTCCCCGTCCTCCCCCATCTGCCTGTTTACGCGTCCTTTGTTTTTCCGCTGCCTTTTGTTTTCACCCTCATCAACTCGACAATAAAGCTGAAATGCCCTTTGACAACTAAATCGAGGCTGACTGAGGAGACTTCACAGCGCTATGTCTGCTATACGCTCGGCACACCCCGGTCTATCCTGCTTCTCGAACTGGTTTAACGTAACAGCTAAGTGCGTTTAATTAACCCTTATTTAAGCGGCACATATAGCGAGCGGTGCAGTGTAAAGCCAGGTTAATAATACAGCTAAAATGAGGTGGGAATAACAGCTCTTCTGCCTTTAACTCACGCAGCTGCTCCAGCATTAAAAAAAAAAAAAAAAGGGTTATTCAAACACTTGATTGAAGGTATTGTGGATGAAATGCTTAACAAAAATGACTCGGGTGGAGAGGATGGGATTTAATCTAAGGCGGCCTTCATCAGAGCTCAATTTCTACCCTTAAGGACGAGAGACATTAAAGCTCTTTAAAAAGAAAAAAAGAGAAGGGGGTGGGGTGGGGGGGAAGGGGGTAGTAGATAAAATTGCTTTATATGGGAATCCCTTTAGAGGCTGTAGTGCTGTGGAAATCCTCAGCATGGCCATAGATCTTTTTATAGAGAGATTTAGAGATATTTGTGGCTCTGGAACAAAGATTTTAGTATGCTATATCACTACTGTATACAATAAATATGATCATACCACGGCGCGGTTGAATTCTCAAACCTGCTGATTAATTCTCTACAGCAGCATGCCGCTGACAGCAGTGCCGCATTCGTTCAAGTCACAGCGTTATATTAATGCGCTGTCGTTTCTATAGCAACAACTAATGTGCATGGCTGACAACGCAAGACTAATAAACGTGCAAAGGAAAGCACGTAATTGTTGATGCGTCACTCGTGAGGTGATGTTTATTTAACATTTTATGGAAGACGTCTCAGGAGTTGTTGCTTTCGAACAGTCGGTACGTTTTCCACCACAGGAGAGTCTTCAGGACAGACGACTTCCTGTTCTCACCAAGGCTACGTTCACATTACAAGCCTCCGGCTCAATTCAGATTTTCTGCGCAGCTCGACTTTGATCTTGATGGTTCCCATTCATAGTTACAAGTGACCTGTGTCTAACTGTAATGCGAACGTATCTGGTCCTCCGACACGGCATGCACGCGCACATTGATGCATTTCCGCACAAGTTGTCCTCAGCAACAAAAAACACGTGAGATGACGCGTGGCTGGATGCGCTAGTAGCAAATAAAAACATCCAATGTTACTCGCTTCCGCCTGGTAGTGTGAACACGGCCTATAATAACACACGTTTTTATCTTCTTAACTTCGAGAACACGATTTAAAAAAAGACTGTTTGTAGCTGCTTTAAAGTAAACTGACTAACCCGTCTCGTGCATGGTCCTATACATCAAATGTAACTATAAAAAGGATTTTTAAAAAAGTGTTCTTTAATAAATAAACAATTGTAATCGTGGTACAAGAGGCGTAACGCACTACAGGATGTGCCGTTATTGTAAAATAATCAACTTTGGCGTAGGAACGGTCACTCCGCTTTGCGTCGGGTCATATTACACCGCCCTCTCGTTCATCGTTTTCCCGTAACGGGGAATTCTGTTGCGTTTTACTCTTTACATAACTGAACCTCGCTACTCTGCTCAAACAGATCCAAATGAGCAAAATTGCAACAACAAGCATCAGATGCTAGATTACATGTAGGAAATAAATTTCAAGTGAGATCATTTGGATCTTGAGGAATATTTCACTAGCTGGCTACTTTGCATTAAAAGCCCTGACCCTGACTCTGTACTCATAATAAAGCCAAAGCCTCTATAAACTTAACACCTACAGGCAGCATACCCTAGGTTAACGATCCTCCCCTTGAAATGACCTTGAAACAGACGATTATTCACGTTGTTCTGTTAGGAGTAGCCAAAACACTCTCCATATTGTCTCTTGAAAGGCTAAAGTAGGATAAATACCTACACGAGTGCGTTTTAGTATGAAGAAGAATTTAACAGCTTTACTGCTAGTGTTTGTTACTAGTTGGAACATGACTGGTGGTGTTGGCGCCGACCGGCCGTATGCATCTAAAGCCCTGTCTGGGCCGGCTCTCGTAGCCTCGGCCATCACAAGCACTTATTTCCAATGTTTGGGAGATCCATCAAGAAGCACTTTATTTTTTCATTCTATCATGCAAGCCTAAGACTCCCAATGAGACCATTAATGGACGTCAGGCCGTGTTGGAGAGGTGCCATGCTCTACAGCCCTTAACAAAAGTGCACTGGTCTCGACGAGCTCAGAATGGAAAGTTCCTAGAAATGAGACCAGGTTCAGGACACCGGTGTTCTATCTCCGCTGCTGGCTGCAGACAGAGCACAAACTGTCCTTGTAATTTTGGCCTGCTTTTGACGAGCAGTGGTTGTGGAACACGATGTAGCAGAGTCTCAGCAGGCTGCGCTGCCCTTGGACATTTCTGCCGGTGTCGGGAATCAGCAAAACGAGACGAGGCCATTCCTCTCTTTTAGCACACCACAATTCAGTGACTTTGCAGACACTTCAAAGGAGGCATGGTACATCATTAGTATCAAAGTCTTGCCCATATTCTCCACTGCTACAGGCAAGGACCCAAGGTGGTGTTTGTGTCTGCATGAGGCGCTTCTATAAAAGATTCCCACAAATTCTATGGTATCAAAGTCTTCTGCAAATTCTCCGCTGCTAGAGGCAAGGACTCGGTGTGGTGGTTATGTCTGCATGATACTCCTTCTACAGGCTGTCTATTAAGAAACACACTGTACATCCTCCTTGAGACCAGTCTTGGAGGTACACGGTGCTACTACACTTGGTCTTTGTGCTAGACAGAAGAAATGCTGACTTCATAGAAAAGAACTGAAATGTGCTGGGAGGCCAGACGGAACTGGCTCACAAGCAGATATCACCGGAACCCGGGGTTTTAAATTAGTGATACCGAGGCTCATTAGGCAATTTTCTGAAACACAATGCAGTCTGAAAATAAATGAAATCACAACAACCTTTGTACTTCAGATTACATGGAGTGTATAACATGCTGGGTAACAGCATGTCCCAGATTCCTTTCTTTTTTACCTCTACCAATTTAGGTCAATTTAAGATTCTCAGGTAACACTGCTTTTATATTTCACTGCGCAGTATAGTGCATTGCACGTTTACATAAAACGCATAACGTAAAATTAATGCGTTCTTACGGCGTCAGGTATTCATGGTCAATCGCAGCGTTGAGACGAAGTGAATACAACATTAATATTCACGTGAAATGCGATGCTATTATGTGATTCCACAAAAATAATCGTGCGATGGAGTCAAAAAGTGATCGAGTCGCTGCTTTTTTCTTTTAGAGAGAGTGGGAAAAAAAGAAGAACAATTTGGGGAAAGTCCGATCCTGAGAAGTAAACAAGAACGCTGGGACTTGACGCTATCACGGTCTACCTGTCTTCACCACATCACAAAGCAGGCCACGGACCATGGACTGTACACCAACCGCTTTTGTTGCTGAGCTTCTGTCCTATTTTTTCCCCCCAGACTTTCCCTTTAAAGTCATCATCTTTATCGTTTTTTCCTGCCCTTGTCAAACGGTGCTGGGTTTTGGGACACAAAATGAATGAAATGCCTGCAGCACGTTTCCACAACCTACGCCCTGATTGGTCGAAAACGCGCTCCTTTCGTGGACAAATTGTTTGAACAATCGAAAAAAAATAGGTGTCGCTTCTGATGTGAAAGTGTTCACTTATGGGATATTCGAGGATTTTATGGGAAATTACTGGACAAAAATATATATTGTCGGAAGAAAAAAAAATTATAACGACAAATCCCGCTGTATGTGTAAAAACACAGAGAGAGAGAGAGACTGATTTTATGCATTTGTTTCGTCTTCACTATCTGTCTTGCACGCGTTTATAAGTTTATAAATCTTTTTGTGTGTGTTTACAGGTCCATTGTGGTGGTGTATGTTTAACTGAAAACAGATTTATCAGGTCACATTGGCTAGGTCGTTCTGGGATTTTTTTTTTAATTTATTTATTTTTTTTTATGTATGTGGATAGCTTGAGAGAGAAAGAGCGATAGAGAGCGTGTGCGAGAGAGAGAGAGAGAGAGAGAGAATCCTACATAATATGTCATACAAAAGCAGCCGCAGACCCCCAAGGGTTAACCTGCATTTATGGGGGTTACTACAGTAGTTCCCATATAAGGTATGGTGACCTACAGATATCATGTGACCTACTAATGCACACCCGCAATCAAGCACACTACAATACATGCTTAGAATAAAGGTCAAATACGTCATTAAAATGAGGTGAACTGTAAACAGCATGCGTGTCATTTTTTAGAGAAAATCTCAAGTACGTTCTAAAGACACTTGTTTCTGTGATAGTAATTAATACTCTGATATCCGTGAAAATTTGGAACCCCCCCATATTACATCACCCCCAGTCATAATGCAGTGTTCCACACCTCGACTTCGGACATGGTGACGGAGATGTTGTTGGGTTGAACGGTCAAGTCGACACACTGGTCCACTCTGGAGGCGAAACGCCAGGGTTCATCTGCCCTCTCGCATCGGTCCTTGCGGGAGCAGCTACGCACAGACGAACACACGACACACACACACACACACCCACACGAGATCATGCAACATGTTAATCACTACATTGTAATGTCAGCACACCACTCACGCTGAATGATGCTTGTATGCCTGAACAGAGCTTGTATTGCCTCCCGTGTCCAATCCAAAGAAATTGACAGTAATTTCTGTAGATAACACTTTCGCAGGCAATAACTTTTATAACGTCAGGCTTTCAAAATGTCAGCTTACAGGCAAACCGTGACCTCATTTAAAGCGGGCGTGTGCATATGCATCTGTAGGGTTCAGCTCTCTCGAGTTCCCACCTAATTTAAATGCTTATTGCAAATGCTACAGGGGAAGTCACTTAACTCAATAAGGGCATGTTGCACTTACTGTACTTCTAGCGCACGGGAGAGAGAATGAAGTCGCTACACCGGCACTAAGACTATTATGTTAATCATCTAGTCCGCCCAGTAGCCTGAGGCTCTGAAGCTTGGTATTTGAGGCTAGAGACGCTCATCAGACATTTATTGAAGGGAGACAGTAGATATGAACGGAGGTTACCATGTTGCCTTACTTTAATTTCCATTTACATGCCCTCAATTAAAAATCATGCAAATGTTCATCCTCTAAGGAAGATGGAGCGATAGGGAAAGCGCTTTCTGTGTATTTGGGTGAAGTTTAATTAACATTTCTGGGCTGCTCTCTTCTTATGCAGGGCAGTAAGAAATCAACAAGTTACTACTTCTTTTAAGGGATGCATCCATAGAGACCGGTGCTCATGGGGGAAGGAAAAAAAAAAAAGCTCCCATACCCAAATCCGATATCACGTGACGCTACGAGACGTAAGCCTGATGTATGTACACTGTGCTCTATGAAAACACCAAGAGGAGCTACTACAGCATCCTCTTACAATACTATCGTGTCTTTAACGTGGAGCACAACGGCCAGCCAACCCGAGAGCAAACACAGAACACTATCGGCGAGAGCGGTCGTTAACACGTGCTGTGAATCACGTGTGCACACGAAGGCGTTCTTCAGCGTGGAGCGGTGAAACCGTAGCACGTGACGCAGAGCAGTTCGGTTCAGCGAGCACTGAGCGACACGCACTTTCTTTACGCTGTGCTCTGAAGTGAAGGTGCAATTCATGGCATCTTGCTTTCATTTTAATGACCACGCTTGCTGATACTGCTCTGTGCGCTTAAGATTAAAGGCAAAATATCGCCCCAAAAAAAAAAAAATAAAATAAATAAGCTCCTGAGGTGCACTGCTAGCAGCACACTGCAGCAACAAGCATAAACAGGGTCATCATGGCTCAACGGTCAAGGCTCTGAGTTACTGATCAGACGGTCGGGGGGTTCAAGCACCGGCACTGCCAAGCTCCCACTGTTGGACCCTTAACCCTCTCTGCTCCAGGCGTGCTGTATCATTGCTTCCTAGGAAGCTGATATAGGTTAGAAAAGAATTTCACTGTGCTGTAATGATACGTATACGTGACAAAATAAAGGCTGATTCTTCTAAATATAACGTTCCATGACACCCCTGAGAGATTAATACTAAATAACTGATTTCCATCTGAAAATAAGATACGGATGCATCCCTATTCCCCCCCCCCATTCAAATCATCAGAAAAACATACTTCAAGGCAATTTCACACACGCACACACAGGCGGGCGCCACCCCCCCGAATCAATCATAGGCGAGGCGGCCCGTCAGATACAGAGTTATAAAGTGATGTGGAAATGCCAACAGTAAGATTTGTAGTTCATAAGCCATGTGCTTCCTGTTACAGCATATATGATCCTTTATAGCGAGACGCTGAAGGAACGCATCATTTAAACCACATGGCCGCTTCTGGCAGGAACATACGCTGTAGTATGCGCAGGATATGGCTTTGATGATATTCAATATCCAATTTACTCACACATTGAGCAGGACACACCAGCCACAGTGAGGATCTCTGGAGCCCAGACACTCGGAACACGTAGCGTACTGATCACAGCTCTCTACAGGAACACGCTTCACCTAGACACAGGGAAAGAAATATTACACTCATTAAGGTCACTTAAGTAAACGCTGTTCCGTACACTGATCTCTCGCTATATGTGCCCACAGACAGCAATTAGGTGACGTAAGAGCAGCTCGAGGCTCCATGTGGCTCGTTCATTTGTCCGTGTGCACTGGGGTGTGCGTGTCACACTTGCTCCTGCCTGGATGTGTGCGTGTGTGTGGACATCACAGGTGTGACTGTATGCATATGTGAAGGAGTGACCTGCTGGGCTTTCTGACAGTTACCATGGTGAACCTGATCTCACCGACCGCCACCAAGAGACCGTGGTGCCTGGGACAAAGAAAAGTGTGTTTTAGAAAGTAGGTGGAGCGTGAAAATGAAGTTTGCTATTTTTTGGTCGTCCTGGTGTTTGTTTGGTGGGGAACAAAATCAATAATTTAATGGCAAACAATGTTTTTGAACATATTGGAGATGGCACCAATCGGATACTGAGAATCGGCACATATAGGAGAGAGGAAAAAAAAAAAGAAGGAATTTGATTTGATCCTGTAACACATGTACACTGGAAATTGAGTTTGGAATTTAACTTTTTTTTTTTTTTAAACTCTAAATGTGTACATGAAAAGCAGCTTGATGGTATTTTAGTTGAGGCCAGATTTTTATTATACTTTGAAATATTTACATGTGATTTTTAGGCGAATACTGCAGTTTTGAAGAAGTCGTTTTTAGCAATGTATTTTTTACTTTTATTTTTTATTTTTTTCCAGTTAAAAGGCGCAACACTGAATATTTCTTCATTTCTTACTAGTGCATAGAAATAAAAAACTAAATACATTTTTTTTTAAAATGATTGCAGTTTATGAACGCGCATGAAAGTGATGCCATGACCGTGCTTGGTGACCCTAGTTAACATGCTACCTCTGGTTGAACCACCGTAAGTTTTGGAGGGGCGGAACTTTGTGTTCATGAGCAGAGATGGCACGGCTCAACGGGTTAAAAAAAATGTATTCAAATCTTATTCAACTCCACCCATTTAACTGCTAGACGCCCACCCTAAATCTTACCTAATGCAGCTTTTAAAAAATCTTTTTAAATACAGAAGAAAGAATCGGATGAGAATTGATATTAGCGGATGCTCAAAGTTTCAATATCAGTACTGGTATCCGAAAATTTAAAAAATTATAAAAAATAAAAAAAAGTGTTCGCCATCTCTAGAAATTACAAAGTGTGGGTTTTTTCCCCAGAAAGAGCCCACAGCCTAACAAAGCTTTTATCTGGTTCAGACAACCAATGTTTAGAGTTTTTAACGGCATTAAAGTACACCTAGAACACAGGTTCCTACCCTGGTTAGAATTTTCCCTGCTCCAATATCCTTGATGTAATTAACCAGCTAATTAACAGCTGTTAGAGCAAGGAAAATATGACGGAAATGTTCAGGGCGTGAAACGGAAATGGAAAGTCGAGTCAATTCCAGTGGACCCTGCCAAACGAAGTAAACTTCATCACAAAAGTTGAAAAAGGTGCCAGAGGAAAAAAAATAATAATAAAAAAAAAAAAAAAAAAAAAAAAGACGAGAGGTCTAATAAAAGATGGGCAAGCTGAGTGCAAGAGACGTTATTGCATTGAGTCTTGAGGCTAGTTTCAACACCGAGTGTGTGGCGGGAAAGAGAATCCTTTTAATCTGACTGCAAAAACACTAAACTCCATCCCCTTAGGTCAGTATGGGTGTGCGTATGCACACACTCGCATGCACACACACACAGCTTGAGAGAAACTGGGCAAGAGAGAGGAGTTGGAAGTCTGCCAGAGACTGAATGGCTACAGACACAGTTGAGTCAGAATGGAGGGACAGACAGACAGACAGACAGAAGTGAGAACAGATGGGTTCTCAGAAACAGCAAGTTCAGGATGGAAAGTGATCAGGTAGACGTTCGAGAGGTTGTGCGGGTGTGGTGCGTGCTAACCAACACTAAGCTCTCTTAGCGGCGCTCTGCCCAAATGAGCTCTACGACAAGCTTCCCGGTGACGCGATGAGGGAAAAGCGCCAAGTCTGGGATGGCACGCGGTTTTGATGTCATCGCTGTCACTCCTCGGATTAACCTCATAAGCGACGATGCTGCCTCTGCGAAGGAATACCTCTCCTCCTCTCCCTCTCGTTCACACACACACACCTACACTGGGAAATATAACCGTTTCATAATCTTCTGTTTCGCGAGGGGTGGAAATCAATGTGGCACTCGTGACAGGAGCCAAATGAAGTCAAGTAAAATGACAGACATCAAACATCGCCTGATAATGGACCTGTCAACGCACGCACGCACGCACATGTGCGCACGCACACTTTGCAAAAGTTCTCTCATCTCCTTCAGGCTTTCATCCGTCACATCTGTATCTAAACATCCTGCTATCAAATTTCCTACAGAAATCGATTTTTGGTCATCATATGTGAGAATCAAATAAAAAAACTCTCATCGTTGGGAGGCGACAGATTTGACCAGTAAGCGGAAACAACACGAATAACTTGACTAGCATTAACGTCTCCGTTCTAACTGCGGAACGAATAGCCACTTTACTTCTGAGCGAGAGTGCGGACGACAGCCTTAACCTCTGCCTTTCTGCCAACGTCTTTTCCAATAACACTGTACTCTACAATGTTTTATTCCTCTTCTACCGCAGCAATTCGTCATTGCTTGATGAACAACACGCCATGCTCTTTAATTATTTCTAATATGATTGGAACATTCATGAGCGGTTAGTTCCGGTTTTCACGTTATAGCAGCTATAAAGGTTCACGCCCTCAACAACCTTCGCAAAACAAAGAAAAAAAAAGCTAAACGTGACAGAGCACAAAGCTCTCCGGCATGAAGACTCGAACATGGTGGAAAACAGACTGTTACAAGTAAATGCTGACACTCCAGACCATAAACACCATCAATGCTACCATGCTTCCATAAATGTCAAATAACCATGTCCTTACAGATAACCTCATCACATCAATAATTAAGAGGGGATTTCTTTAGTTCTTGTTAAATAACATTATATGACATGAAGGAACTGATAACATGCTACAAGCATGAGCTCGGTGCTACAGCCAGAACTACTTTTCTGCTGTTAAGATTAATCGACACCTTCGGACCAATCAGACTCAAGAATTCACCAGCGCTGTGGCGCAAGGATACAATAATAATTGTAAAATAATGCAAAACCTCAGCACCGCTACATATTGGGATGAATATTTAGCATCATGACGTATGTGCCACATCGCCCACCCTGGTACCTACATCCCATGTGTTTCAGTCTGCACTGCGTTCATCTGCACAAAGCCGTCTGAGCGAAATCGGTCACTTCTACATGTCAGTGATGTGCAGTCTGAGTGTCTGACCTTCTCCTCTGCAATCTTTAATGCTTTCACCAGCTGCTCATGTTACACTGTAATGCGTGTGCGCGCGCGTGTTTTCGCCCATAAAGAGTCCGCTGTGCAGGATTTCGCTGGCAATAAACTCAACTCGGTAAGAGAATGGTAAAACATTTAGACCCAGAAGAACACAAAGGCAAGCAAAAGCACACAGACAGATGCACACAGCTTGATCCCAACTGCTGCCAAGTGGGAGGATAGGCGAAGACCAGTCAGACAGACAGACAGACAGACAATCTGTCCGTCTCCGTGATGATGGCAGGATGATGGAATTAACGCTTGATCGATATGTAAACGGCGCTGATCAATACGCCAACTCGAGATAACTTAAACTGCTAATAGATTAAAGCCTGCATGGTTTCCATGTATCTACTAAAAGTTCCTCTTCTGTACTCTCCTGCAGATAAAGCCACGACTACACGAGTGACGCGCACTCAAACAGGCCTTCTCTGAAACGTTGTGCAGTCGGGGAGCCCTTTAACTGTAAAATCAATTCCCCTCTTCAATACAAAACGAATTTATGAACATTATTTAAATCTGTACAATAATATTTTGGTTATTCGAGCCAAGCTGTTTTTCCAAAAATTTTTTTAATTCCTCCCAAAAGAGAACACTTAATTAAAATTGGTATTAGATTTATTAGATATGCTTACAGTGATAAAGTTAGTTACTTATAAGTGACTCGAGTTATTTGGATTAAACCCAATCGAATAAAGGGAGCAGGAAAACCAGCTAATACTTATAAGAACTCAATCAAATATAATAACTTTGATAAAGATGGGTTGGCATTGCCAATATAATTCAAAACAAAACAAAAAACACCCACATACCCCTGAGCACCCCCGGATCCTCTTTCAGAAAAACTGCTCCTGATGGTTAGTAAATAAGCTGCTGGTTAGTAATATAACCAAGTCAGCTCACTACCTTTCTCTCAAATAGCAAGACTTTTTCTCTCAAAAAGCGAGACTATTCTTTTTCTCTTATCCGATTCTGTACAATTTTGCATCCGATTTTTAGATTTAAGCAAGACACTGGAAAAGAGAATGAAATCTCTCCGATCATATCTGTTCATCGGGTGCTCACACATTGTGAAACCGATCCAGATGAAACGTATTAAATGACTAACTAAGCATTTTAGTTATTTACAGTACCTTTGGTACCTGCTGACCCAAATGCACCAACTGTTCTTTTACTAAGTGATCAGCGCTGAAGCATGTTAACCTGACACACGGACTCGTAGTCTCGCTCTACCTTAATGCAGCCGGCTAGCAGAAGTGCAGACGACACTTAAAGCTAAGCGGACAATTTGGTTATTTTTGAGTAACACCAAAGATTTTTACAGCTTGACGCTGTAGTGGTGTAATCATAAGCACATGGTTCGAATCTTAATGGTGCTTTTGTGTTATTTAAGCCTTGAATATTAAGTTAGTTCAACTTAATTTACTTTTAACCTGAAGATAATCACGCTGGTACATAATCTAGTTGTATTAGTCTGACAATAGCACAATTAAATTGCGATTACCTAATCAATGCAAACTGTTACCTTAATTTAGTAATGTGTGAGGCACGCTAGAGGATTTTCAAATTTTAGAAACATGGGAGACAACGGACATAACGACAGATCTAACCGATTTTTAACATCAGCCTTGAATCAGGAACGCCCCAGTGGTTCTCAGGAGGGGCAAATCCGACCCAAAATCTGCCCCATTGCCCTCTAGCGCGGGGCCAGCGTAAGGCTAATGATCAGTTCTTTAGAGTCTAAGGGTGAGCAAATAATAATATGTAATCAATGCTGAATGTAAAGATATTCGGTCTCGCTTAAGGCACCAGCTGCCAGTAAAGGATTGAAGTCAGGCTGAAATCAGAGCTTCCGGCGAGTTAAAACTGATAATGACCAAATGATTTCAAATGTTCATATACCATTTTAACTCCACATTATCTACATTTACATGCAGCCTAATATCTTAATCGCATTCATTTAAACATTTTTTTTTAAATTAGAGTTAACTCCCTATCTGATCAAACAAGGTGTGTAATCAGTTTAATAATCTGTTAAACAGAAGAATAATCGCTATGCAAACTCATCCGAATCCTCGCATATATTCTTGTGCATGCAAATTCAGATGTACAGCGGATCGGAAACATTTGAAGCAAAAAAAAAAAAAAAAAACCTAACCACAAACATTACACACAAAAAAAAAAGAAAGAAAAAAAATCGCTTTTTGGGGGACAAAAAAAGGTGATGGTATTTGGACTCAATAGCGCAGAACGCCAATAACTCTTGTCTGATGTTTGATGAGGGAATTTTCAGTATGTTTCATGAAGACTTCGCTTCAGGACGCGACTCTGACAGGACTCGAGCTATACTAATGCGGACGCTGATATAAACGCAGCTCCGTTATACGCGGATATATTTGGTTGGCATTATATTCATCGTTCGTGAAGAGAGAGATTCGGAAGTGACTGACGGGTTCACGGTGCATGTACGCAGGGTAATCGGAGTCAGGAGTCGGAATGAATTTGTTCAGACTAGAAGAAAGATCCAATCTTTGCATCCAAACAGATCCATTCAAACAGAACTACTTTAATTTGTCTAAATCTCTTTAATGAAAGCGCTACACACGATGCTCGAGTACTCTCTGAACAGCCATGCTGTGATCATTTATTGTCATTTTGTGAGCGCTGTCACATTGCCTACCCATGAATAACGTACATTTTACATTTAAATGTTAGTCCTTTAGTTAGAAAAAAATAAAATAAAATCGGCCTAGACTTCCAGCAGCCGCACGACGCACTTCTCATCTAGTGCCAATACACACGAAGACGTCTAATTCATTACCGTTACAATTTATTAATGCTGTAGAGAGCGCTTCCCAAACCACACTGCTGAAGCATCTTCAATATATATTCTTATAGATTATGTGCCAGAAAATGCGGCCATTATGTTTGACAACAAATATGGTTATTGAAATCAATACTGGTTATTATGAGTTCCCAGGAACAGCCTGTGAAACCAAGCACATCAGAACTAGCATGCGTTTTTCAGCGTTATTTCCAAACTCCTGCTAAATTCAGGCAGGAAAGAGGAAAAGGGGATCATGGACGATGTTCAGAAGTCCCGTTGCTCCCATCTCCTGCTCAGCTTGCATGAAAGTTTTCATATACCACATTATCATAATTGGGTGTGTTTTTGTTCTCCTCTGTCGATAACACGTATCTACTGTAATAAATTAAATCTGGTAAGTGCTGCATCATTGGATTTGCCTGAATTTGTGATTTCAGGCGCGCGTCTGATTTGCAGTAATCTGATCTGCGCTATCCTCAGCCTGGCCGTGGAGCTCGGGGCCCTGGTGAGATCGGCCCATCAGGTTCGCTTTAATTAACTGCTGCAGAACACGAGGCCAGTGCTAAATTACTCTGTCACTCCTCTAAATGGAGTTTTTGAGGAGCGGCCCGCTGCACGACTCCAAACGCTGGCATTTCCATTATGCTCCCAATGAAAGAAAAAAGGCGCGGAGGAAAGAGAAGTAGATAAAGAGAGCGGGAAAGAGAAAACGATGGAGTTTAAAAAAGGGAACAAAGTGAATTTCTCTCTTTGTCTCATCAATCCAAAGTGCTCGTATTCTTGAGGGAGCAGTCCATCATTTTCTCCCCGGAGAAGAATAAACACACCCAAGGAGTGATTACTGAAGCTAATATCTATTGATTGTTTGTTGTTTATTCGGGCCATGAAAAGAGGCTATGTATCCCTCAAGGCTATTGGTCATTTAATGTTAATATTGATATGATCATATGTATTATGTATTACGTCGGTATTAATATTAATTGATCATTTGGCCACCGGTCAAGGTCAGACGTGCGGCGCAGCAGGAGGTAAAGGGACACGAGAGGAAAGAGGAAAGCGAGAGGAAAAAAGCTGTTAAATGGGTCAATAAACAGAAATGACATCAATAAGGCCTGAGCTGTAGCACCATGCAAAACGCACATATGCTCTTTGTGTGTGTGTCTGTGTGTGTGTGTGTGTGTCTGTGTGTGTGTGTGTGTGTCTGTTTAATGACCACTGCACGAATATATCTGCCATCTGGCTTTTCAGTTCTCCAGAGCTTTCTAAGGCCAAGTCAGTTAAGATTAACATGACAATGACCATATCTCCTGCTGAGAAAGTCAATACTCTGTGTGTGTGTGTGTGTGTGTGTGTGCGTGCATGCATGTGGGTGTGTGTACATGTCTGTGTGATCATGTGATATTTGTGTATTTGAGCTTTGAGCCAAATACAGCAATCATTTACATGTGTACAGATCATCAGTCAGAAAAGGTTATAGCATGTTAATCAAGAGCCTAGTATTACAAAGGGTGTGTGTGTGTGTGTGTGTGTGTGTGTGTGTGTGTGTATAGGTCCTGAATGGTAGAGAATGAAGTCAGCACTCTAAATGTGATTGAGTGTTTCGATACTGAGGCCTTTCTCTCCTCTTATCAACCCAAATCTACAACTTGATGGTGTAGACACACACACAAAGTAGATTGATACTCAAAAGCTTCAGTTTACTTAGAATGGGAATTCTGTATACGTGTGTGTGTGTGTGTGTTGGGGGGCAGGGTGTACATACACAGTGGAGTGTTCACATGCACAATGACAGTTTCAGGCCAAGTATGCTAATGAGCTTGGCTATGCTCCAGGTGTGTGTGGGCGTGTGTGTCAGGGCAACATGAGTCTTCTTGTACTGTAGACGAGCAGAATCCAAACAATCACGCCCATAAAAATGACTAGCACGGCTGAAGGCATGACAGATCCGGGGGACCTTGAGAACTCTGGGATATATACAGTCTCCATCTACGTTCCTGATTATCACCTACTTATCACTTCATTAACATCCCGGCTAAACGAGCAGGAGCGGAGCCCGAGTGCGATAATCTCCCAAAAATACAGACGCATGTGAAATTCAGCACAAAATGCAACATTCAACATGCACGCGTGTGCTTTGTGTGTGCCGCCCGCATTGGAATGCATGAACCGAGTGTTTGCAGTGTGATCCCCTTTGATTAGAAGAGGAGAAAAACAGAGCAAAGGCCAACAGGGCCTCGATGAATATTAATATTGCACAATTAGTAGTGCATGAAGAGGGAGAGACAAAGAGAAGAAGAAATAAAGAAAAAAAAAAAAAGGGTGAGATCAGGAATAAATGTACTCATGTACACACTAGTGCTGTCAGAATGTCACTGTTCGAATACTGCTCATATTTTTATCATATGCATAATTTCAAAGGCAATGTATACTCAAATGTTTGATATTCCGTGTTGTACTTTTAGGTACCTGATGTCTACAGAATTATTAGCTATTAGCACCCGAACTTGGGGGGAAAAAGTGGGGGGGGGGGGGGCCTTACAGCGAACGGAGGG
>JAQQZR010000036.1:13736630-13753334 GCA_030068235.1 Notoglanidium macrostoma | reverse complement strand
CCCCCCCCCCCCCCCCCCCGCCCCCCCCCCCCCGCCCCCCCCCCCCCAGGCCAGGCTAAGGATGGCTGTAGCGAGATAGATAAAGATATTCCCAAAAAAAAAAACCCTCGTTCTCCAGAGTATAAAGGAAAGTTTTTTTTATTGGGCCACTCAGGAGTAAATTTATATTAAAAAGGTAAAACAATTGTCAAAAAACAACAGTTGTTACGATTAGCACCTCTACATTTACTACTTTCTACTACTCCTTTTTGCGAACATAACAGCACCGAGTCTCCTTGCATAATGCCTGATGAAATAATTCACGGAACGAGGAATCTGAAAGCCCTCAATAGACAATCTCTCCGGATCCTCCAGAGTTTTAGCTCCTCTCTTGTGGACTCTCCTCTTCAGCTCACCCCACAGTATTTCAGCGAGGTTTAGGTCAGGGGATTGGATGGCCGTGTCAAACGCTTCATTCTGTAGGCGCTGAACCAATTTATGTGCATTTTTAAATCTCTGTCCTGCTAGAAGATCCAACCAAGACCCAGTTGTAGCTTCTTGGAAGAGGCAGCCAGATTTTCATTTTAAAATCTCCTGGTATTTCATGTAGTCCACGAGGAGTCCGAGCTTTCCTGCCAAAAAGCTTTATTTTTGTCTCATCTGACCAGAGAACCTGGTCCCAGTAGTGTCTAGCGAACTCCATAAATTTGTGGGTATATAAAAGAAAAGGCTTTCTTCTGGCATGCCTTCCATGTAGTTTATTGGCATAGAGGTAATGTCTAATTGGAGATACGGAGACTACGTGACCTCAAAATGTTACCGTCTTCTGCAAACCTCCAAGCGTGATCCTCTCTAACCTAATACATTTACTTATAATATACATATATCTACTTCCAGGCAGGTCCAATAAAAGATGAGTTGTTTTAAACATCTAAATTATTTTAAATTACTCATTAATGGGAAATTTCCAGAAATGTAGCTATTATTTTATATCTATTGCCTGATTTGAGGCCCGTGTCCACCAGATGCGTTTTTTTTGGCGCTCGCAGTACCCACAACCTCATTTTCAGAGCACTTCTCTCAAGCGATTATTGTTGCTAGGTTACAAAAAACATCTGCATGCATGAGAAAACCATGCGAGAAAGCAGCTGGGAGAGTACCACCGACTGGTCCCGCCCCTCCTTGCTCTTGATTGGTCGGTGAGTGAGACGGGACGTTGACAAGCTCGGCAGTGTTCCACAAGTTGAACTGTTTTCAACTGAAAGCGCCTTGAGCGCAGCGAGGAAAAAAAAGCTGTGTGCTGAGGGCGTTTTTGTGCCGAGGACGTTGAGCGCCGTCGACACCGAACATAGGATTTGTACAGGAAAAAAAAAAAGGACACCGCCAGCACAAAAATGCATTTGGTGGACACAGGCCCATGTGAATGTAACCAAATCCATTGCCTGATCCAACACACTTTTGTCCATTTTCATTTGCTGATAAATAACTAAGGGATGCTGGACTCTAGATCACCTAATATTTAAACGAAAGGTCATGAAGGACCACGTATGATTTCCTAAACTCTCATGTGAACTTAAAGTCAAACAGAAATGGGTTTAGTTTCATGTTTTAGAGTTCACTTTGTAGATAAATGAACATAAACGGCTTGAGATTATGTATCAATAGATTTATCCATCAAAATAAATCTAAAAACAATGTACATGGCTCGTGACTGACGCAACAGTAAAGCGTACACCCTATTATCAGAAGAACGCTATTGCGAATCCTGATGATGTCATAGTCATCCGTGGCCAGGGGTCTAACAAGTTAAGTGGGAAGGATGGTACACGCTCTCCCATCAACACTCGCCAATCGTGAGCATCCGTGAGCTCATGTACGGAGAAGAGGGTAGATAGCACCGGGTGTGTTGCGCTGCACTGTGATGCAGCACGAGGAAAAATGCGAAGGTTGGCTTCACGTGTCATGGAGGAAGCGTATGTCAGCCTTCATTATCCTTGGTTGGTAGCCGTAATGTGATAGAGGAGAGCTGGCTGGTGGGTGGGAACTGGCAGATGAGCAAATTGGAGGAGAAAATGGGGGTGGGGGAAAGAAAAATCCCTAAAACATACATTTCCCAAAGTGATGTTAGAGACAGGTTGGTAATTTCCAACCTTCACTTATAGAAGTGATATAGAAGATTCCATATTCTGTTCGGTTTATAGCGTCCAAACAGTGCCTTTAACTTTTACCCTATGCAGTGAACACTCAAAAGGATGTGCTCTGCTTTACTGTGTAGTATAGAGCTGCGCTTCAGGACTAAGATTAGAACATCTCACCATGTCAAAGGTTTGTGCAGGCCACCGCATACATATGGGGAAAAAAGCACCATTATTTTAGAGAGCATTTCTAATAAGAATGTTTTTTCTCCCTACAACAAAAATAAATCGTTTCTCTGACTGTTTGGACTGCATGGACATTTTGAATTATTGTGTGTAATGTGTATTTTATACCATCGGTTTTGTTCATAACGGGTGCCAATACTTCCAGAGGGCATGGTGCATAATATAGTGCCACTGCTAATGTTCCTTCTCTTGGCAGCAGCAGGGAAAAAACTACAGGCTCATTAATAGTAGAATGCATTTAAATAATCCATCTTTAAAGCAATTAAAATATGAATGCAGTTTTTAAGTAATTTGACAGGCCTAACACATGCGGGCATTTTACACCACACACACAGCTGAAGTATATATATACACATACACAAATAAAATATAAATACTCACACACGTTGGTTTTGCAAGTTTGTGAGGACCGTCCACTGACGTGATGATCAACGCAGCTAATTAATGCTACACCTGCTACAACCAATCACCTAACCTTAACCTCAGTAATGAAAAGTTTTGTTTATAAAACCTTTAAAACGGCTGTGAGGACCACACACTTGTGAGGACCATCCAAAATTGTTATAATAAAATCTCACACTTGGTCCTCACAAGGGTACAAAAACCTTTACACACACCCACACTCACAGAGCTACAAATAAAGTAGGAAATCTGAGGTACTGAAGGTAGGTGTGTGAGTTTTCATATTTTGGTATCAAAAAAGTCCCCATGTGAAAGTTTTGACCTTGTGAGGACCTTTGGCCGGTCCCCATGAGGAACAAAGCTTTTATTAAAAACATAATAACAACAACAATAATAATAATAATAATAATACTGAGGTTACTGAAGTTCAAGTAAAGCTAGGTTTAGGTCTTGCATAGCTGAATTACTAACTACACAAGTGGAAGGGCTTCACAAGGATAGAAAGCCATGAATGTGTGTTTTCAGCCCTCGTGGTCTCATTTGATGTCTTGTCCTGATAACGCTTCAGTGCTCATTTCAGACGACGCCGTAATGTGCACTGCGTATCTGCAGCTTCCTCTGTTGCTCCCCAAACTTTGTGTGTGTGTGTGTGTGTGTGTGTGTGTGTGTGTGTGTGTGTGTGTGCTTATGTAAGTCAGGTTATGCTTTGGGCAAAAGGAAATGACTTGGTTAACCACACTTTCACATAAGTACAGATACCAACGCACATTAATGAGGTGCTGTGCACTAAAGAAGCCTGAACAACCGACACTTGCACTCTCACACACACACACACACACACACATACAGGATTGCCAGAGGCCACTTGCATGGCTGTGTAGCGAACAGCTGTAACTGTTGTGTGCCGTGTGTGTGTACATGTGTGTGTACCTGTTTGTCAGTGAGTGTGTAGATGTAATGTTGGTCAGGGCTGAAGAGCAGGTCTCTCAGGATGGGGCTACCCTCCCCCACAACCACGTTCTCATACAGCAGCGCTGGTCTGTAGGAACTCACGGAGTTGATCAGGATCTGCAAGAGAAAGCATACAACAATCCCATAAGCATCAGGAAACACAACTGCACAGCAAGGACACAACACGCACACGGTGCACATATTTACGAAGGCGGTGATGCAAAAGGACCCTCGAAAACATGCCTGCGTTTCAAAAATCCTCTGTGGAAACTGAAATGAGTGTTAAAACTGCATCATGCCGCTGACTAAACACAAACGAGCCCTCTCTCTCTGTGGAGAGTAATAGGAAAGGAGCGAAGGAAAGCATGCTCGACCCCGTCTGTATCGACTTGTTCAAATCCCTCATGTTTAGAATGTGAATCTCTCTGGCTGCCTGTGTGTGAGAGCGCGTGCGTGCGTGTGTGTGAGCGCGTGCACGTGCGTGTATGCGTGTGTAAGAGGAGGATTAGCAACATCAGCCCCTAATTGAATCAAACAAAGCAGATAGACACTCAACTGTCAGACAGACAAGAAGAGCTCGATTATGGGCTCAGCACAGAAATCAATAAAGCTAGTGCTGGTACACACACCCAAGCCGACACACAGACACCCCCGACCCGCATACACACACACACACACACACACACACACCCCGACTCTCTCCTCCTCATTTAGGAGCAGAATGACTGTTCGTTTAAACCTGTTAATCTTGATATTCTACATACTTCCTCACTCTTTAAACCCTCAGTACCTCTCAGGATGCTTTCTCACCCATTACTCCTTTTACCTCCGACACCAGGTAAATCCGGAGAGGGAGGAGTGGCAAACGTAATCGCCAAAGTCATAAACGCAACAACAGAGAAACACAAGAATGACACAGGAAAGAAGAGAGAATTTGGAACCGGTGCCGCAATCAAGTGAAGATCGGTATTTTAGTGAGCCGTGTTTCTTTATCGTGTCCTTCGGCTCCGATATCCAGAATAACATTACAGCTCTACAGTCAAATCTGTCTTTCATGTCAGTTCAGAGGGCTTCGTGTCAAAACCGCAGCCTATAATACGTAGTCAGGCTTGAATCCGGGCTGCTCTCGCTGCAGACGTTTCGGATAAAAGCGTCTGCTATACAAAAATGTAGATGAAATATGCAGCACGCAGACCTCAGAGAAGTAGGGCTTGGCTACATCACAAAGCACTTGGCTATATATCAAATTCGGGGAAAAAAGTATTAGGATAATTTTATTCATCACTTTTTTAAAACATGATTATACAAATGACTGCTGAAATGTGCTTTGGTCTTTAATAAAAAATAAAAAAAAAGCACGCTAAAAAGTATGCGCACCTCCTCCATCACCATTGAGACGGTATTCAATGTACAGGTGTACAGAACAAAGCACTTCCTGTTAAAGGAAACTGATCAGTGAAACCATTTAGTTCCGGCTTTCTCTCATGTTAAAACTTCTATAAACAGTTGCTTCCACTCAGAAAGTTAATAAGCCCCCGCACCCCCAAAAATCAATAAAACACAGGTTGTCATTTCACCAAGAACCCACAAAGCATAAACTCCTTCATCCTAAAGACTTTCGTTGTTAAGGAAACGTTACAGGCTGGCTCCGGTGTTATGGATGTGACATTTGGACTCGTCATTCGAAGTAACAAAATGAGTGTGATTTGTTCGTCACACCTTGCATTGATATAAATAATCACCGCACAGAAACGTTGCATCAACATTGCGTGTGTAGCATAAGCTTAAACCGTGAAACCTTATGGACGTGACTTGGCCATGGAACCGCCCTACAGCCTCACCTCTGACCGCTTTCCAAAAAAAAGCCGACAGAATCCACCTGAAACACGCTAAATAAACACAGGAAACTGTGTTGTTACTGTGTGAGCGGTGTTGTTGCAGAAAATAAATCACCTTCTTACAAATCAAAAGTGCACGGAGGTCCAATTAAATGATAAACCAGCCTTTAAGAACTTGCCGTTTTCACTCTGTGACGCTGGGCTCTGTACGCAGTACATTTGCAACGAGTAACAGTTCACTCAGACCCGCAGCACAGTCCTGTTCTTGTTTCTCACTCTTGTGCCGGCGAACGCAGACGCCTACTTTGTAGAAAAGGGTGTTGGAAATGCACGCAGGCGTGCCAAAACGCACTGCGACCTTTTCCCGACAGTTAACAAAGGTCACCGGGGGTCAATCACTCAGACTGAAAGGTCAACGGAGGAAATCAGCCCAGACGTAATTGTACAAATTGATTTAAATTACAGCACTGACTGCTAACGCATCATTTGAGAGGGCAGGAATGTTATTCAGTGCATGTTAGGGAGTAATGAAGAGAAACAGGAGAGGGAGAGAGAGCGCAAAGAGATTGGAGCAGAATTCCCAGGGAGTAGATCTGCATCAGCAGAGACTCCATCATCTCACAAATAACAACGGCGCAGTGATCAGGCCACAGTGCCTGTAGGGGGCGCGCTGCAGAGTGTCCGGCTCCGGCTCCGGCTCCGTACCAGGAGCGTTAAAGCTGTTACACAAACAAGCTGCCTTCACTACCATCAGGAGAATAACATGGCACTATTTGAATTCGTTTGCAATCTTAATTGAGTGCTTTTTTTGTTTGTTTGATCATTTTCCACTAATCACACAGAACCCCGATTACTAATACTGCCCAAACATGCGGCATTTCAAAAAAATAAATAAAATAAATAACATAACCGCGAGACGCCTGATTTTTGAAGCGCGCTGTCGCCGTTCGATGAAATGAGACACAGTGGCCAATCTTATCAAGCGCTTTGAAGCCACTGGTTCAATTAAAGACTTAGCAAGACCAAGATCCATCTGTGGCAAGAAAAAAAAACCAAAACGGATCGTTAAAGCTCGTTTCAGCCCGAGTGCCAAAAATTTGCATTGCTAAAACATCACTAATAAATTCTTTCTGCTTAAATATGACATATTTGTCTGCAGTATTACTTGTGGGACACTCTGAATTATAAGCAATGAGCATCACAGCGCATGGGGGTGTGTGTGTGTGTGTGTGTACAGGAGAGGAGAGACACTGGCAGCACCAGCATATTAAATACATCCATCACTCGTATAGCTTTTGCTAAACAGGAATAGTAAACTCGGCTGTGTAGCACATTTTATCTGTCCTTCTCCATCTCTCCATCCGTGCGTGTGTGTGTGTACGTAATTACAGGCTGTTTCCCAAGGGTGCCCAGCTCCACTCCTGAAGGAGCGGAGTCCTGTAGATTGGCGATTTCCCTGCTGAAACACACCTGATAATTAACTGGTGAGTTAAATCGAGTGTGTCTCTGCACAGGGAAATCATCAAACTCTGGTGGACCTCAACATTCCTGGACAGGGCTCCTCTTCTCTACCCGAGACGACTTTCACACAATATGCGACTGAACGGCACAAAAGTACGAATTATTCCCAACCATTTTGCCCATTACAGCCCTTCAGCTCAAGCCTGATGCATATTTTCGCTGACACGACACAACTCGACACAGTTATACGCTCAGAGGCGCCAACATTGCTAACAAGAAAATCTGAGTAGGCAGGAAAAATACTATTTTACCACAAAAACCCTAGCGTATGCTGATGGATAGCACAGCTCCGAGCATAAATGATGAAATGGATTGGTTGAAAAGGTAGTGAAGTGCGAAAAAGGTCCGATTTATAAGATGAGTGTATCAGTTTACTCTATACAGCGGTTACAATATTAACATGAACGCACGTCCACTCAGCAGTCCAGTCAATGTCCAGATTATAGCTTAATAATAATCTGTTCAGAACTGTAAAACATTTTTACTGATGATTACCTGACTTTTTTGCAGACCTGAGTCATTAACGAAAAAACACATTTAAAAGCCTACAGTAATAAATAAAAAAAAATAAATATAAAAATTTTCTTCTCAAAAATTGGAACGTAAAAAACTTTATTTAAAACAGAAAATTGTGATGGACTACATTCTGGATGCTGTGTAACCTGCACTTTTAATCAATGACATCACACAAACGCTATCTATCTGTATCTAACAAATGTAATGAAAGAGGACCGCTTTACACACGGTTAGGTAAGAAGTAGCACACTATGGGCCATGCAGTTCCAGGAAAATAATCCACGCTGTGGTGCTACACGTGCAGAGATGGGCTGTTACTCCAAAGCAGATCATTTTCATAGAACAGCATGGCCCAAAGTTCATTCTTCTTCTTGTACTTTTTCATTTATTAAGGAACGACACCAGTCTTTTAACCACTGATGCTTTGGAACGTTCGTGAGAGGCGGTATAAAACATCTCACTTCCATTTGAGCAGCTATAAACACTCATACTCTCGCCAGCTTGTCTTTCTTCTCTCACTGTTGAGGTTACTCCAAAAATGAGCTCAGCTAGTCAGCTTGTTAGTGACAGAACTGATATCCTGATGATCCCCTTCCACGGCGAAAAAGCTCACTGACCGTTACAGAGTGCTGACACTGGAGCTGTTACCATAGGAACTGTAAGGTCTTAGAGTGAGCTCTTTAATATAAACCTGACGTTTATGTTTGATCCAGAACTACTGGATGGACCACACTTTGATCCATCCAGACTTTTAACACTATTGACTTTAACATTGCATTGAGCATTTTAGCAAAGGCCATGCCATGTTCCTCTCTAAAATCAAAGGATTTTAGGAATGGCATGTGATTTTAAGAGAGAACACAGGTGTGCATGTACACTATGTGGCCAGAAGTTTGTGGACACCTGACCATTGCACCCTGTATAGGATGTCCAAGAGGCCCAAACCCGTTCCAGTATGACCGTGCCCTTGCGCACAAAGCGAGCTCCATGACGTCATGGTTTACCAAAGATGAAGTGGAAGAACTGGAGTGTCCTGCACAGAGCCCTGACCTCATCCCCAAAGTACACCTTTGGAATGAACTCGAACACTGACTTGGCGCACAACCTCAAATACGCTCGTGGCTGAATAAGCAAATCCCCACAGCTACGCTCCAAAACCTAATAGAAAGCCTTCCCGGAAGACTGAAGGTTATGACAACAGCAAACCGGAACTAAATCCGGAACGGGATGTTCTAAACCACCTGTGTGTGTGTTGGTCAGGTGTCCAAAATCTTTTGGACCTATAGCTTTATAGATGTGCATCAAGCAACAGGAACATTTATATGTACAGCACTTGGCAATATTTATCCAGCGCGACTTGGAAAGTTTAAGCGGTTGAGACCACAGACTCCACCTTCTTGTGTTCCATTTGTTCATTAGACTGAACTTTACGAATGCACACGTCAAAATTCTTCTGGTCCACGTCCTTTCCCCTTCAGTGATCTGGCATTTTGGGTGAATTTTACTCACTTTGGGTCTGACTGGCGCTTTAGCCGAAAAATCGAAAAAGTGCAGTTCTCAGGCGTCTCCTTGTGCAGGGGGAGGGAAAAACGAAAAGGTTAAAGTGTAGATGTTGAACTTTTGTCATTCACAAGCCAAAAAGAAGGGGAAAAAAACCCACAGAATAACACAGATTTCTACCTGCTCACACAGGGGCTTAAAGTGCACAAATGAATGGCTTTACTATTAGAATGACCAGGATTAGTTACTAATGAACTTGATAGATGAAATTAGTAATAAAAATGCTATGAACTTTCACACACTGTCAGTTTTTGAGTAGCACTGAACACACACATACACGTACTTCTAGCTTTGTGAGGACACTCATTGTTATAAAGCATTCCCCAGCCCCATACCCTAACCTTAACCACCACAACTAAATGCCTAACCACAACCTAAACGTAATTCTAACATGAACTCTAAAACCACGTCTTAACCCCCAGACAGCCCTATGAAGAAGCAAGGACCAGCCAAAATGTCCTCACTCTGCTGGTTAAACATGTTTTTTGGTCTTCAATATGCAGCAAGTACAAGTACACACACACACACACACACACACACACACATATATACGGCATGTCTGAAACTGCTCCTCATTCACCATTGTGGGTTTGTTGTTGTTTAGTATTCATGTACTAAAGCACAGTGGCGGTCATTTGGTTCACTAACAGACTCCTACATGTCCCGCTTGTAAGAGCAGGGAGCCACTGTGGAAAAATAAACCGTCCTAAATCTAAATCTGCTTTTTCGGAAGCTGCTCTTCTGCTTATCATACAGCTCATCAACTTCTCGCCGTCCTGTGGGTCGTCTATCTTGCGAGTAAAAGTCTGTATCTCGTTGGCTGGCGAGATTCTCATTGGGGCGTGAATAAAATATTTGCTGTGCGAGGACCTCGCTTACAATATGAACGCGTTTATAAAAATGCAGATATTTTCCAATCGACTTTTATACATATTTTATGTGCAACGAGTCTGTGTGAAGAGGCCTTAAGTGGGAATGTCTTTTCCTGGCATGACAGTGTGACGCTATGCTTCGTTTCCCAGACGGCCTCAAATCAATCACGCTAACACGACCACGCTACGAGAGTCCTGAATCAGCAACACGCACACAGATAAACACACACAGTAGGCGTGCACCTTCCTACACAGTCGCACAAATCAACCCCCCCCCCCCCCCCACACACACACACACACACACACACGCGCGCGCGTGGACGCACACACAAACAATACGACTCAGTCATGTGTCAGTTTGCTAAATGAAACACCACCACAGCGGATCCTTGACATAAGTATGCTAATTTACTTTTTACGTCACACCCCCAAAGGACCTAGTGAACACTTCCTTTTCCTTACAGTTCATCCCCTATCCCACACACACACCATAAGTCAACACAGGAAGAGAGGCACTGCAAGCATAAACCATGTACTCAGTACACCGAGGGTGACAGTCTATACAAACAATGTCCGCCCTCCAACGCACACATACCCTGCCATGGGAGAGAGCAGGAGAAAAACACAGGAAGACACATTCTGAGCATGGCTGATATGGAAAGAGAGCAATCTTTAATCTGTAATCACTAAAGAACTGATAAGCCTTCCTGTGGGAACGCTAGCCGATTACCGAGCCACTGATGCCTCAAATTAGTGCTTAAGGAATCCAGACATAATTAAACAGTGACAGATTTTATATCCTCCTTCACTCTTCCCCAGATATTACGCTGGGAGTGCAATCATTACCTAGCATGCACTTAATGCGCACCTGTATAAACTATAGTCACTTCATCAGAGAGAGTGTGCTCAGAAGAGACATTACAGGCCAGGGCATGGCTAGACTTTTGTACACACAGCCATGGTCTCAACGGACGAGACCTGGAATAATGCTAGCATCCGAGTGTTATTATTCTGACCCGTAATCTCTCACGCAGCATTATCTCAGCCAGCTGCATAACCACAGCCAAACCCAGGCAGAGACAGAGAGAAGAGTGAGAATGTGTATGTGTGTGTGTGTGTTTGCACGAGTTGTAAGAATGGACACAATCATGTAACACACACTAGCGTACATTTGTGTGTGCTGACTCTGTATAAACATCAGTGAAAAGAATCAGACCAGTCAAATCCACCCAGTGAACCCAGGCACAATTACATCCAGCTTTTGAAATAAAACACCACACACACACACACACACACACACACAGCACCTTAATCCATCAATTGTTTGAATTGCAAGGCTTCATTTTATTTCGCCTCTAGTGGAAACATGATCTGGAGGCTGTGTGTAACTCCAGCCACCCCACCCGTCTCTAGCACTACAGCAAAGATCCCTCTTCCTCCGAACGCAGCGCGAGATCTGCTCCGTTTCCCTCAGCCTCGTCTCCTCGTCTACAGGGAAGTGCCCGCTGAAAAACAACACACTACATGTGTCAATTGTTTCAATAAACACTGCACCACCGTCCTAACTTCTAAGCAAATGAGCATATGCTGTGTGTGCGCGGTCGCAGAGAGGTATAAATAATAAGGGTTTAATGCAATGAGACAATCTGTATCCGTCTAGTGCTCCCAATATTCTTCTCTGTATTTGGAATTCAACCAAAAGTTGGCACGACCTTACATCTAATTAAATGCGAACCTTACCTTCTACAGCGGGGGAAAAAAACAAGGCTGCTTTCAAACAAGTCGGGGGTTTTTTTTATCCGCAAACTAGAACAAGTATGAATTTGCAGAAGATAACTTTAATTAATCCTGAACTTGTACAGTGCCTCAGCTATTACACTGGAGTTCCTGATCAGTCTCAGCGAGACGCCCTGTGGAGCTTTCTGACAGGCTTTCTCTCTAATGTACCCGCTTTCCCAAATCAGGGAACTATTGATTATGGTTCACAGCAACCATCTAATAACATCTGATCAGACTGATTTTACTTCGGGGGGTTGCTACACTCCAGAAAAGCTCGCTGGACACGCTGTCAGAATGTACGGCAAATCTAGACGCAGTGCTTCTGGGGTCCTTCAAGCAGCATTTAATTATACTGCCTGTTTGATTTTCTATTAAGCCTGAAATTTGAATAACAATCCAGACAGAACCATGCACAACATACAAGTTCATCTTTATTATTTTTTTAAAGGATATGTTTTTCGAGACGCCAGCAGAGATGAGCTGCCCTGAGCACGGCACGTGGTCTGCGTGAGCTCTATATAGTTAATTATAGAGCAGTGTGTCTATAAATAAAAGCAGTTTTCATTTGTGTATTTCACACCAGCTTGTTTAGAAATAAGGGTTTATTTCTGGAGCCGTGTTCAGGTCAGGACGCAAAGCACTAACGATATCTAAAAAAAAAAAAACAAAAAAAAAAAAAAGAAAAAAAAAAAACCACACACACAGGATGTGTATCTGCTTGTGCATCTACTTGTTTTAGTTCCATCGCAATTTATACTGTACTACATTAGTAATAGACCCTTTAATTTGTCATCCGTCTGTAAGGTCTTAGCTAGTACTAGGATAGCACTAGGTGCCAGAATCACTTCATAGATTCTCTAAATATCTTGAAGTGTGTTGGAGGGATTAACACCATTCTTTCATGCGATATTCCCTGGTGTTTTGATGATAGTGGTTGGCCCAAAATCTCTCACTGGAGTCCAGTCACGTTCGAGTGTTGACTGCTACGGCGTAGGATTTACGTCACTGAAAGGTGGAAGTGATGAGCTGATATGTGAATGACAAACACGGGTGGGTCCGGGTAGATCACATCCACCCTCCAACCCGACTCTACATCACCCTGACCACACCTACCACCCTCGAGTGTCAGCCGTTCTCTACCTGACTGCTTTCTCCCAGTCGTCTCAGCCATCCCTCTCACCTAATCCTCTGAACACACAGTCTCATCCGACAAGCAGCTCTGCACTCTGTCCAACAGGTTGTTGTTCAGGGCAAAGCCGCGGTTAAGTGTGTGTGAGCGACGGGTCAAAGGTGAAGAAGAGCTTCACTGGCCTGAGCGAGAGAGCGCAGGAAGGGTGAGAGATGAAAAAAGACGATGAGTTCTCAGGGAGTTCTTCCTTGCCGTCGTTGCCTCTTGTCTTGCTCATTAATGATCGAAATCTACGTTCGGATTTCAGTAAAGCTGCTTTTTGCCAACGTCTACTATCAAAAGAACTCTTTAGCCACTGAGCCACTCATCCGCTTTCGATGGGAAAATGTGTCGGGGCCTTGCCACCAGAAAAGGAAGCTACAAAACCAGCAAAGCGAAACATTGCAACAAAGACTGAATTATGATGCATTATTGATAAGGAAGTAGCCTGTTGTTAAAAGGTACTGCCAGTTCTGGTGGAAGTTAGGTAAACAAGCGAGCCCATCTAAATCCACGCCACCACAACACATCGCTAAAACACCTACATGCTGGTGTAAGAGACGGAGGGCTTTGAAGCGACACTCAACAGGACAGTAGACAAGGCTCATTGTCCTGATTGGCTGGATATTGGTGGTCCACTTTATTTGATTTTTTTTCTTCGCACTATAAAGCCTGCAGCGCCCGCAGCGGAGCTTTTTCACTCTAAAGAGATATTTTATTGACAGCAGCTTGAATGTGAGAGAAACTGCACCAAATATAGCAAAAAGTGTTCCGACTTAAAAATCACACATCTCATCTTTAATGACTGTTATAGTCCACACACACACACACACACACACACACACACATAGCAGGCCCAGAAGGCTAACAGTGGGATTCGCACATTATATAGCAAATGGGTGGTATACAGTGTGAACTACTGAGAAGTCCAGAGGCGTGTGCGTGTGTGTGTGTGCGCGTGTGTGTGTTTCTCTCTCTCTCTCTCTCTCTCTCTCTCACACACACAAAGGCATAAAACAGTGTCATAGAGTGTGAACCCAAGGGAAAACACCAAGGCAGGTGCAAGGACTGTATAAATTCTGTCTCTCTTTTTCTCCCTCTCACACACACACACACTTTTGAACCCCGTGACAGTACAGCCAGCAACTGCATGCTGTGAGGCGGTAGCAGAAGAGCAGGTGAGGCCACAATATCATACGCGCACACAGACCCTGCCACACACACAGATTAGCATACTGAACAGTGGCATGTGGCGTGAGCGGCATTCTGACAGCTGGGTGGTCGCCTGGCAACCAGGTGTGAAACAGATGCTCTGGCTGCGGTTTGGCCTGTTGCCACGGTAACATGGAGGGCGCTGACCCCTGGACACAGCGGTGTGCGTGTGTGTGCACCAGCAGGCATTCTTGGCATCCCTGCCTATATAACGAAACACGTCAGCTCCGTCGTCATTAGACAGAACTGACCCAATGGATGAGAAATGCAGCGGATAAACGTAAACAGCCTCATTAGTAAAAGTGATTAGCTCCCTCTTACTCTGGAGTCTGGGAACACTGAACACACCTCCACCTGTCCGCAAACAACCACACAGGTTGGGGAGATTACAAGACTGTAAAAGTTCAGAGTGATCCTCGATGTGAGCTGGGGGAAAAAAAAAAACCGAGTCAAGCCCGGGAATCTGCGGCAACACCGGACACGTGCGTAGCAAAACAAAACAGTTACAGGTCGCTAAAAAAACAACGGCTTGCTTTTTTCCCGATCTTCTTCTAGCCCATCTGCCTCGAGGATCAACGTGGAATGCTTTTCGGCTCACTGTAAAAAGCGATTCGAGTCAGCGTAGACTTCCTGACAGTTTAGCCGTTGTCCTCTGCGCTCTCGTCGTCAACGTCTCCTCGCTGGATGGTTTTTGTTGTTCCAGACTTATTCCGGGTAAGCGCTGGAGACCGTTGTGCGCGAAGATCCCAGGAGATTTCCGAAATACTCAAACAGCCCTTCTGGCATCAACAACAACGACATGGTGAAAGTGACAAGGATCAAATGTATCCAAATTCTCATGTTTGACATGAATATGAACTGCAGCTTTTAGCTGGGTCTGCATGACTTGGTGCACTGCACTGCCGTCACATAATTATCTGATGCGATGATCGCGTGAATGTCTCTACTCACCTGCTCATTTTATATTAAAATCTGGTCTCCGAGTGATTTTACATCATGTTCTGAATAGGTTCGTTCTCCACAATGGTGATTATATAATACTTTGGTATATTATAATATTCACAAGGTAAATTTAAATAGATTTAAAAGGGGAGGACGGAGGAGAAAGTAGGAAGATATTAGACGAGAGTAGAGAAAGAAAAGAAGAGATGTGAGAGAGAGAGGAGAAAGAAAGATCAAAGTGTAATTGGTTAAAGCCGTGGCAAACAGACCACAATAGAATCAGACCGCTGCCAATTAAGTGTAAAGTGAGTGCATCGACTGGTGCGTTTCAGCAGCATCACTCTGCTTCCACAATCTAATCAGCTTTAGAGGAAGACCTCTGACCACATGCTCGACACACTGACGGCCACGGCACTGGAAACCGTCTCGCTTCGAGGAAACGAACACGGGATGTTCCGCCTCAAATTAAGTGAAAGCTGGGAGACTGTACGCAGGTCGCTGAGGTTTGACAGGTGTGTGAAGCTTCAGCATGGAGGCTGATTAATTACCCAGAGTTCGGGAGTGTGTGAGGCGTCTGGGAGGAGCTGCTCAGGTGAAACAGGAAGGGAACAGGCATGTCCGGGACTTACAGGGCCAAGGGTCAGAGACACGTGGCAACAGTCGTGTCCCTCTCTCTCTGTTCTGTTTGGGAGAAAGGGCAGTGTGTGCCATCACATGTCACTGCTAGTTAGCATGTTAGCAGTGGATGAAGCTGTGCGCCTGTCAGACCTGCTTCTTGTAAAATCCTCACCAAAGGCTGTCTTCTTAGAAGCAATTTTCTGTATCGTGTGTGTGTGTGTGTGTGTGTGTGTGTGTGTGTGTGTGTGTGTGTGTGTGTTCTTCAAAGGAGAGCGCAAGGCTGAATCTAGTGCTCATTAGCTGTTCTAGACTCGTCCGGTAACCACAGCTAGCACATTTAGCTGCGAGAGGACACAATAAAAGGACAGCGAACGCTTTGATACGGACTAAATCCTTGATCCTGTTGTGATGTATAGATCACACCGGTGTGGGTTAAAGCTAAAGTCTGGCCCAGGTCCACGGTGTAGGATTTAGGGGAATCTATTAGCGGAAATGGAATAGCATATTCGGAAGTACGTTTTCAGCAGCGCATAATCACCTGTAACTGTTTTCGTGAGCTTAGAACGGGCCCGTCGTATGTACATAAGGCGCGGGTGGGTCGCCGCGTCGCCGAGAATGGGCAAACCTCTCAAGAGCACGTTTCGCGTTGTAGGATTTTATCTAAAAGTGGCGACGTGAATCTGAAAAAACGCCCTGGAACGAAGACGAAGAAGATGAATCAGTGCTGGCTGACGAGTCTGAGCACCCAAATTCTGAAAAATGGAGGAGATTTATTATTTAGCACGGAAAAGCCAAGGGTTTTGAAGGTAAGTACGCTACAGGCACCTGATGACCGCCGTACACACTTGGAAAGGGAGGGGTAAGGGCGGGGCATTTGGGTGGTTGCAATTAACCCTCCTATTATGTTCATTTGTCAGGAACAAATGTTCAATTTGACCCGGTGCATTTTTAATCATCCAAAAGGT
>JAQQZR010000036.1:13712633-13723360 GCA_030068235.1 Notoglanidium macrostoma | reverse complement strand
CACACACACACACACACACACACACACACACACACACACACACACACACACACACACACACACACACACACTCTATATCATACTCGGCGGAAAGAGGGAGCAGTTCTGCCACAGGAAGAGATCATGTGTCTATCTGGAGGCCGCTCTGTCTGTCTATCTATCCCCGTCTCTCCTTTCCCCTCATCCTTTTTCCATATCTCTCTTCACGTTTCCCCTGTTCAGCATCTTCAGCAGCAGCTTTTAATGACTCCAAAACAACCGTCCAACATCAGGTAAAAAAAAACTCAAGGAAGAACAAAAAGAAAAAGACTCTAGAAGTGAATAAAGCTCCAAGAGGCATACCATCATTTACTAACACACTCACTCGCACGCTTTCGAGCATTAAATCCTCTTTCATCCCTCAGTGCACTCGTTCTCTCGTGGCCTTGACCCCTGACCCGTCCCCCGCTGTCCGTGGAGAGCGGACAAACAGTCACGCAGCCATTTTGGCTCTGATGGAAGACGCCACTGGGCCCCAGTTACCATGGGCTGCCACTGCAGATGGCTTGGTCTCTAATGAAACTACGGATTGAGCAGTCAGTTCCATGAAGCTCTCCTCCTCCTGAGCAGTTAGAGTGCATCGTCACACCGCCAGAGAGAGAGCACATATGCACGAGAGACCGACAGAGAGGATGGGGCACGCTTCAGTGAATATATAAGCGGCGAGTGAGCTTGACGGTGCAGTCGGAACAGGTGGAGCATCAGCTTCTGTCTGCTTGATGCGTATAGCTATGTATCTGGGTCAACGCAGTACTCGTGCCTTGAGGAGTTAATAGAGCTCTAGCATAGTCTTGCCAAGACCAGATTAGGAAATAACGCACTGTAAGCATTGTTTATAGTCTACTTTGAGGAGGTTAAGATGCTGAAACACAAGCAAGTCGCGTTCGAAGTGCCAGCATGGTTTTTAATTAAACCGGATTTTCTGACATTTTCTTGGAGCGAATGGGAGAGTCAATAGAAGAATTTCAGAATCATTAAGCATATTTTCTGACTCGTCTGTACAGTAGATACAGTATCATGAGTGACTAACAGGCGGGCTCGTCTGGGTGATTTAGAAAAATGTAAACGTGCTGCAGTCGGCTCAGGGGCTACCAGTTCAACAGGTCTGCTCTGTATGTTACCTCAAATTACACTATTCAGATACTGGAGGAAAAAACCATGTCTTAGTAATAAAGGAGTCCTGCTAAAACTCAAAGGAGGTAGCTACGTCATAAATGGCGACTAATTTGGCAGACAAGTGACGAGTTCAAAAAAAAAAACCTGGTGGCTGTTACGCTGCGGGACTGTACTGGCATTTCGAGTCCACTTTACTCCGTCCTGATGCGAGGATGACCCCGCCGTCATCCACGGCGCCTCACTGAGTTCATGGAAATGTTGTAAATCGGAAGTTTTGGCCTTTAAAGTCACTAGATCTCCTCCTAACTGAATACCAGTGGAAGATTGTGCAGCGTTACACGGTGCTCTCCAACACCATCGTCCTAATAGTCATTAAAAAAAAACCTAATTAACCGAATTCCGACTGGAAAGATGGTGCTCGTAGCATCGATGCCACGACGTACTGAAGCGGTTCTGCTCACGCATGGTATCCAACACCTTACTAAAGCACTTTGGCGTTGCTTTTTTCCTTTAATCGGTCACGCGAGTCCTGGCTCATCATGATCTAGCACACTTGGGTAGTGACTAGGAAGCCAATATTTGGCCCAAGTGTGTGAATTGTTTCAGCAAGTTGAAAATGGTACGTGATTAAATAAAAACAAATCTCGTTTATGATGGAAAGATATCGCCTCCTTGCGACTTTCTTTGCTTAATAAAGCAACACGATTTTCACCTTCGGTGATTTACGCAAACGACTATTGCCGCTTCAGCCAGTAGTGTTAACATTTTAGCCTAATTAATAGCCCAATGCATTTGAATACAAAAACTCACAAGTAATCGAGACGGAAATGTTATTTGGAAGGGAATTTGCCATCACCGTGACTCGCGGCTTTGTTATTATATGCTGTGGAAAAGCCAGGTTTTTGTTATTTGTGTCTTATTTTGTCTGCATCTCACCCAGCTTCTCTCTCTGGCTCACTTCCTGTTCCACACTAAATAAAGCTATCCGTGCCTCAGAAAATACTTTACTCCTCCCTTTCCTTTTCCCCCCAAACCTTCTGTCTCTCTCCAAGGCAGACTGTGTCTTCTCTTTCCCCTACTGCTCCCTTATTTCCCAAACCTTCTGTCTCTCTCTAAGGCAGACCATGTGTATGCGCATACGTGCGTGCGCGCGTGCATGTGTGTGTGTGTGTGTGAGAGAGAGAGGGAGAGAGAGATATTACCTTATTAAGCTGCCTTGCACTCCATGCCTCTACATGAGCATAATACAGTCCCCTGACTATTGTTCAGTGAATCAAATTAAAGCAACATTTGCTCGGCCTCCTCCCTCCCTCCCGTGTTTTCCGCGTTTTTCCTTCGGCGGACAGTTTTCAATTATTTTGCACGTTCCTGCTGCATCCAGGAGTCATCTGATATCCTGGAGATCATTGTGAAATATAATACGAGTCAATAAGCTTCCTACAGTTTCATGCTGTATGGATCCACGTATCGATCTCAAATGAGGTAAAGCTGCTTAAATATACTGCATGTACACGCCATGACGCATGGAGACTCGATTATTTATTCACACGGAAACTTCATCCGCACCTCAATCTGATAGTCTGCGTGACGCGACCCTTATTGCTTTAATGAACTACTTTCTGGTGTGTAATATATATTTGTGCGCGCGCAAGAGCCGACGGACAAAGTGAATTAGCGATATAATAAGCAGTCCGCGCTAGCATTCTCAGCCGTTCAGGCCTGTGTGGGCCTTAATCTTTATAAATGCCCACCCCGAGGCTTCTGTGTGTTTAATATATTAATGCTGTGTGTATGTGAGTGCATTTGTGATAGGTCTGAGATTGCACACTGCTGTAAAGACTTTCTCTGTGCGGCGAAAGTCAAGCCTGAATGCAGTTCTATCTGCCCCACGAGAACACGCGCACGCACACTTCACTACGCAGAAAATGCGAGCAGGCGAAAAAGTACCCAATAAAGCAGGACAAGCAAGCTTGCTGCCAGTGCATTTTCTCTTTTAACCCATTAACACACGCGCGCACACACACACACACACACACACACACACACACACACACACGGCTAATTATGAGGATAGTAAAGCTTGCTGCCAGTGCATTTTTACACTACACACAACCCAACTCAAACACAAAACATGCATGTTGGGGATTGGGGCGAAATAATTAATTCGTGCGCATTACAGTTCTCTTCTCTATTGAAACATCCTGCATCAGTGCACTTCATCTGGCATTTTTTTTTCTTACTGAAAAAAGCTCAACAATACAGGAAATACACTTATTTCGCATGACAGATGAAAATGCGTTCAATCCAGCAAGTTGTCCAAGTGTAAAAAGAAAACTCGTAGTGCAGCATATTTACATAAAAATAAATAAATAAATAAATAAATAAATCAGGCATATCGAGATTAAGGAATCGGTTCATCTCGGAGTGACTCGGGTCACGTGAATAGAATCGCGATATCGCCAACTCTGATCTTTCACCCTAACAAAAGACGGCACGCGTCTGACGCTGCTTGTGGTTTATCTCTTCCGGGTGAACGATGACAGTTATTGTTGGGCACTGCCTAGCTTATTTGTTTAAAGATACAATTCATAAACACATTTGTTTAAAATATATTCATGATTTCCATATGATCTGCTAGGCTTCATACCAACTTGACAGGCAGATGAGCAAGCCAAGCAGAGTGTACTGGCTACAGGCACACACCCTAACGATCTCTGCTGCTTCCTGTCCAGCTTTATTTTTCTTTGGAGCAGCTGGAGTTCAAAGGTGGTCGGGCATTTTCCGTGACGCAGCTCCAAAATTATGGAATAGCTTCACAGTCCGCCGCTGCAGATGGATTAAACACTCATCTGCTCTCCAAGTGACTGTCTCCGATCTTCTGTCTTTGGGGTTTAACGCTCCCACTTGTTGTATTTAAAAAATGCTACATAAATAAAGTTGACTTGAGTTCATGTCTCTCTGGTCATTTCAATTAAAGGTGAAAGGATAAGGTGAGAGATGGTTGCAAGTTCTTTGTACATCTGTAAATGAGAACTAACTGCAGGTAGGAACTAATAATTTTGAGAATAAAAAAAAATGTCATTTTACTGGCCTAATTTGCATAGAATTGAGAAAATCTCATGTCGGTCGTTGCAGTGTCGCTTTGCCGCTTGCGGTTGTCGCTGAAATCGTGGCTCCGTGTCGTGCATGTGGAGAGGAAATAAAAGCTTGCTAGCATGAATGTAGGCTGACGTATATATAAACACACTGTGAAGGATGTGGGCACGTGTGTGTGTGTGTGTGTGTGTCAGACTGCACTAGTGCACAAATGTGTGGAGTTTTGTCAACTGCTTGGCTACAAGATCTTAAGTTCACACATGCACATGAGTGCGTGCACACACACACACACACACACACACACACACACACACACACACACACACACACACACACTAAAGCCAGTCATGTGGAATTCTACCTGAGCAGATTTGACGACACCACTATCCTTGCTGTTACCATAGAAACATTAGGGTGGGAAAGGGGGTTGGGGGGGTGACAGGAAGAAAGAGTGAGAGAACATGAGATAAAAGAGTGAGAGAGAGAGAGAGAGAGAGAGAGAGAGAGAGAGAGAGAGAGATGATGTATGTGGGAAGACTGAAATATCAGAACTACAGGAAGGCTCGAGGCGGATGGAAACTCAATCGTTCTTTTCCTTCATCGTCTTTCATTGAAGATGGACAGAACGGCGAGAGGGAGGGGTGTGGAGGAGAGAGGACATGTGAGGAGAGAGGAGAAAGAGGACAGGAATGTCTAGCATAAACAGCACTGAGGGTGAAATAAACCTGAGCTCAAGTACAGGCCTGACAGCAGCAGCGTGCAGGCGGGTGTGTGTGTGTGTGTGTGTGTGTGTGTGTGTGTGTGTGTGTGTGTGTGTGAGTGTGTGTGTGTGTGCGAGTGTGTGTGTGTGTGTGTGTGTGTGTGCGTGTGTCAGGAATTAAAAGCCCCCTGCATGGGGGCAGTCAGAACAGGATAATCATGAATATTTTAGCACAAATGAAAAGATGAAATGAAAAGACGACACGCTTTCGCTCTCAGCAGCTGCACTCTGCACTGCTCCCCTCAGAACTGCAAACGCTTCAGTTAAAAATAAAAAAAATAAAAAAAACAAAACTGAATGAACTTAAAGGTCAGAGGAAAGATACAGTGTGTGTGCGCGCGTAGGTTTTTAATTTGGGACAGAGAGGCATCTTATTATCAGATTCCGGGCATGACCCTGAAAGCACAACAGACACAGCTTTGAGTGTGTGTGTGTGTGTGTGTGTGTGTGTGTGTGTGTGTGTGTGTGTGTATAAGGGGAGTATCTAGGCCACGACCATGTGAACATGGAATGAAACTAGTGGCTTATGACAGCCATGTGATAACCACACTTACTTGCTGCACACGTTTCTGCCTGCTAACCAAGTCAAATAACTCATCACATGCCTGGCAGAGAAACACAAAGGCAAAACCACGTGCAGGCTTTTGAACACAAAGCATCTGTGCAAGCGACGTCTCCATTTCTCTGCCACACACACAAACCCCATCAGGACACGGAGGCAAGAATGAGAGCGAGAGACTAGACAGAGACATCCTTGAAACTCGTCCGTAGAACACTTTCATCACTCCTTTAGTCACTTGTAAACGAAGCTGTGTAAAACTCCCACTTCTTTTGGAGAGATGGTTATACATGAACACCACGGTTGCGTATCTCGGATGGTGCATGCAATTCACAAGAGAAAGCAAAATGCATCCCGAATGACATTTGATTGTAGTGGAAAGTTGGATGAAAGTGCATCTGTTAACTCGGCCCTCCAAGCCTGGCTCATCCTATGGCCCGAGTCTGCGCAATTCAGATTAGATTGTACAGATTTTAGTCGTATACAAACATTTTACCGCCACATTTATAAGAGTTAACTTGCCGCTGGTTCATTTTCCCCCTCGGTACAGGTAAAGCTGTGGCATGGTTTATATTATACATTACATGGGCACTAATGTGAAAGAGCAGAGCAGTAAAAAAAGCATATTGCTCGGGACGTGTTAACTAGCTAGGCTTTTAATCCAATGAGATTAATACGATTCATTTAGGGAAAAAAAAAAAAAAAAAAACGAGGGCATTTCTTTTAATTCTGAAAGTATTAGCAGATTAACATATAAAAGTGCTTAAACAGCAAGAAGCCTTTTTTTTCCAGATTAATTAGGAATGATAATTCGATCTCCGTTAGGATTAAGTGCCATTTTCATTTGAGAGAGAGAGAGAATGAAAGAGAGCGAGCGAGAGAGAGAGTGAGAGAGCGAGAGAGAGAGAGAGAGAGAGAGAGAGGAGGAATACAGGAGAAGGACACTCTGTATACCACTTGGGATAAAAGTATATAGAAAGGAGAAATTAAAAACGAAACTAAGCCCAGGAGAAACTAAATAAAAACCAAAAATGGAACAATAGCAAACACGGGATAAACAGATAATGGGTACAAAACGATCATATCGCGGTACTCCGACATTTCTAAAATACATGATGCGCATCATGATGTACAGCACTGCTCAAGAAAAGTTTCCGCAAAACATAAACATAAAATACAAAAAAGGAGGAAAGAAAAGGAGGTAAACTAAATGTTAACATTTGAAATCATAAATAATAAATATGAAAGGTTAACTTTTAAATATTCAGTACAAAAATATTTAGTACAAATCAGCTGCTTCAAATCAAAGCTTGAAATGGTTATTAAATTTTTTTTAAAACTTTAAAAAAAAAAAAACAGTATAGTGATATTGGTGGTTTGCTAGGGTTTGGCAGCAGAGCGGCTGACGACGCTAGCGTTACGCTAATGACGCGGGAGCAGAGCTTGGGTTCAAGTGTTCAGCAATGTCAGTTCAGAGTATCCTAAATGACAAGACGACCATTGACGACAGTGGACACCAAGGAGAGGCTGGTTATCTCCATCTGGGATCACCTGGAGTTGTACGACATCTCATGGACCCAACCAGAACGCTCTTTGACTCCAGCTCCACTCCCAAAGCTACCAACAGCAAAACCCCATCACTGCTATCCACGTCTTTTAAACTGTTACACGAAACGTCAGCGCTTTGTCTGACTCGGAACCAGATAGAACCTAGTTTGAGAATTATTACGGTCTGAGCTTTGCTTTATGTTCTGCCGCTGCATTTTCCAATGTGATCCCCCTCACACTCGTACCCTGGTGAAGAGTGTTCAAGGGTGGTGTGACCGGAAGAAGCTCCTCCTCTACAGCTTCCTGGCAGTGAATTCTGGGAAGTTTTGACCTGCCAAGCCCATCCCAACACGTCGCCCCGCATCAGCGTCTCTCTGCTCTGTATACTGAATCGTCTCCTGTGAAGTTCATGAGGTCGGCGTCCTAACACCACTCCGAGACCACAATTAATGAGCACACGCACACACACACACACACACACACCTGTCTCCTGCGAGGCCCCAAACGCCACGGCAATAAAGTAAGCCTCTGGCATTGTTTGGAGAGGAAGCAGAGATTTATGGGATTGGGAGTTCATTCCAGATCATGTCCCGCTGCGGAGACGCTCATGAGGAGCGCAGCATCCAAAACACAGATGGACCAGTCAACATCCTCGCCAAAACACAGTTTCTCAGGAAGCTATTTAAGAACCTGACGCATCCTTTTCGAATAAAATCAGATGACTCTGAACGCATGATCACATCAAATTCTAGATATTTGCTTGACAAGCTGTTACTGTTCAAATACTAAAATTTGATCCAAAAGGTCAATCTTTTGGCTCAATGATTTTTGTCTCAAAACGTATAAAATGGGTCACTATTTATAGTATTTTTTTTTTCCCTTCATTTTAAATCAATTTCCAAATTGTGCATGAATCTCAAATGGCGATCTAATAAGCCTACACTATCTAGAACATCATCAAGTTATACCCTGTGTAGTGCTTTCGATTTCAAATCCTGAAGACGCCAACGCACGGTTCCAGATTAGAACCAAATCCAAAATGCCAAGTATCGTGTACCTGTGAATAAATTGGAATTTCAGTTCTGCTTTTGGGTTCCTAAATGCGATAGCGTGCAAACAAAGGCCACATATCTGCCAGGACCGGTCTACATCATCGACGCCACAGTGTGTCCATTGGTTTAGATACAAGCTAGCATGCGTTGTGACGACAGCATGCCAACGTCAGGACCGTGTGAAAGATGAACTGCGACTACAATTGACTTTATTTTTACATGTTAACTGATCAGTCATAAAGATATTTTTGTTATCTAGACACATGACCGTTTTTTTATTTTTTTTAAACCACTGTAGGATCGAAATGGAATGGATAAGACCAAGATGAGCAAAATTGGAAACGCTAAAATTCAAACCTAGCCGTGCTGTCTGGGTGGGAGGGATGGCATTACTCTCTCTCCTGTCAATCACAGTGACACCAGCCAATCATGGGTGTTCGTGAGCTCGTGTGTGCAGAAGAGGGCAGATAGCACTTTCCTCAGTGTGTAGCACTGCCCCGTGACGCAGCATTGAATTCGTAATGCATTTGCAAACCTTCAAGAATTCACATTTGAATGCACTTGTTAAAGGAATGTTGGATTTGTAGAGTGTCGGCGTGTAGTATGTTGTGGTGTAGGATAGTGAGAGTTGTTGCTACAGTTCATGCCTCAAGCTGTGTAAGTTAACACTGAAACAGTAACGATGGAGACGTAGACATCAGAGCAACAGACAATCCATTCCAGTTAGGCTCGGTGTGTGTCTGTGTGTGCGCGCGCGCGGGTGTGTGTGCGTGCGTCACTCTGGGCCAAAGATAATTTACCTCTGCAGCTCCAATTATGGCCTCTCCTTTGGACTCTGTCACAGAGCAGTATCATTTAAGTAATTGCTTTGGACTCTGGGTGCGCCAGTGTGCACCCACCCACCCACCCACACACACACACACACACAGACACACGCAAAATAAAAATCATTCCTGGAGTCCAGGAAAAAGATGTGAGGCAAAACTGGACCAAGCAGTGCTTTTCCTGCAGATCTATTGTAACCAGGCACCCCATGTTGTTAAGCCCTCTGTTAAACAAACCCCGTGCAGCAAACCACTCCTCATCCATTATTCATTACTCCCTCCACGTCTCTTCATCTTGACAGATTAGCCCCTCGTTCTCTGGTGTGTTGGGTAAACGAGTGCATCATTAAAAAGGAAAGAGAGATGGACACTGCTGACTTCATTCTGCTCTACCGAGTGAAGGCAGATTCATTCGGGGATATATGTGGTTTCTGTATTTGTGGACATTAGAATCAACATTTCCTGACACCAGCTGGTGCACAGCTATATCGTGCCACTTACACACGCAAGATTAAAGATATGCGACTTAACAGGCCGTATACTGGAACCGTAGGCCTTTTTTCTTTTAAGCCCAGAAAGCCATTTCACTTCTTTTGTTGTGAAATTTCAAACTGCCTTCATCATCAATTTAATTGCAGATGCATGGCTAATGCTCTTCCTAAAAATAATGAAAAAACCATGGTAGGTTAAGCATGGGAACCGATAAAAACGAAAATGTGTCTAGTGTCCTCCTTACAATTATACTGAAATTGCGTAGACTTCCTGCTTATTAATCCATCTGCTGTCATTTAAGCCAACTGGATATTTCATATTTAATTTAATGTACTAATTTAATAAACTCTCATCAAGGCAAATGATCCCTTATTCAAATCCAAACGTTGTTCTTCCCCTACCAATTGTCACAATCATTATGGAGCAGTATTATGGTCTGTCTTTGGCCAAAAGTTGTATATCCACAAGAAAGAAAGGAAGAGAACAATGTGCCTCGTTTATGAAGCTGGATACCAACAAATTTATTGGTAAATCATTTGCAGTGGAGTTTACACGAGAGATTTGGCATTCACAAATTCCAGTTACTTTGGAAAAAGAAACATTTGCATACCACGAGAGCTTGAGTTTATGAACATTTACATAAGAAAAGTTGCTGATGTAAGCCTTCATCAAGTGACAGGCTTCAAATCACTTGAGTCATGAGTTACTGCACATTTCTATACAGATTACATTAAGGAGTTTAAATCACTTATTTAGTTACTGCATGCACAAATTTAAGGAAAAGTTTGTTAACATTTTGTTTCATATTAATGACAAATCCATAAGTCAAGGCAAATAAGATTAGCCATTTAATCAGGACAATGAAATGGCACCATACTACAGGAGGAAGAGTTAGTGTGTGTATAAGCTGCAGCGGCTGAGCGGCTTTACTGGAGGGGTCTTTCACTGTTTATATCCACATTTTCACATTCAGGTCTCTGTGAGCTTTGCCTTTTATGGAGTTTTGTGGGTGTCACTAGGGTTGGGTATCGTTTTATCGAATTTTATCCATTCCGATTCTTCTTATCAAATGTGGTTCTTAACAATTCCCCGATTCGGTTCCAAAATGATTTAAAAAAACAAACAATCAAACAAACAAAAAAACACAACTGTTTACAACTATAATTAAAGCTTGTTGACTGGATTATTGCATTGGAGAGACTTTTTTTTTTATTCTGAAAACGTAAATATGTGCAATGAAA
>JAQQZR010000036.1:13693160-13712178 GCA_030068235.1 Notoglanidium macrostoma | reverse complement strand
CACACACACACACAGACACATACATACATAAATATATATAGGGGGGGAAAAAACGAGAGGGCATTTTTACTGATGACCGTATAAGTACTAGATTAATAATCTTTCTAAAAAACTATTATAATGATCTCCTGTTCGGAGGTACAGCTAGCGAGCCACCGGGACATTTGTTTTGAAATGGTGTTGGAGCCAATGTAAGAATAGATGTTTTTTTTTTTAACAGGTAGCCGGTACGTTTCTAATGTGGAAGCGAGTTTCGGTTCCCAGACAAGGCATCACTAAATGGCAAAATCAGCTGTGCAATGAACGGAGCTGGTAATTTACAGCTTTTGGCATTTATCAGCATTAAACATGTGTATAACGCGATGAAACTTCGGTAAATCTGGTGGAAATGGTTAGCTCGGTCTGGTCGTATGCTCTAGAACGGAGCGGGCAGAGGACGGTACCGTAGTGGCAGTGGTTACGAGGTGACAGGAGTTCCAGATCACATGTGATTAGTGTGAGAGACAGATGCAGACCATATTAATATGAATGAGGACATGGGGTATAATTAACAACCTTATTACAGAGAGGGGGGGATGCCGTATAGTTAGACAGAGAGATTCCAGTAATGTGCGCTTGAATGAAGTAATTCAGGATGACAGCGAAGCCATTTAGCCAGAAAACAATGTGTCGGAATGACCTATTCAACCCACTCAAATGCTGAGAGAGAGAGAAAGAGAGGGGGGGGTGATTGAAATAAAGATGAGAAAGGACAGAGAGGACAGTAACTTACAGAGAAAGACAAAAGACATAACTCGTATGAAACTTGCCAGACAGACATGGTGTGTGTAGAGGCATAATTGTATGCCTGGCTGGCTGAAGTGCAGGGTGTGTGCGCGTTCCTGTCCGTCTCAGCCTTCCTGGACTGCTGTACTGTGCAGGCCGCACCTCCATCTGTTCCCCGGCTGATCAGAAGCCCAAACAAAGCGCCTCAAGAGTGTCCTCCTCCTGCTTTGCCCTCTCTCTACACCCGACACTCGAAACCCTCCTGTGACAAGTGGAGGGCACGCTAACCCTGACCTGCAAACCATCATAGTGCAAGTCCGAGTGACCGTGCATAAACATTTCTTTTTTAAATATGTAAATTTAGATAATTGGACATTTTATACCTCGCTTGTGCTCCGCCTTTCAAGTGGAGCAGCACAGCGAGATTTAGAGGACCTGCGAGAGGATGCGCGAGTGCCACCGGGTGTCTGTGTCTGGCCGGGCTGCGTGTCCGCTCGCCGTGCCCCTCGCTCGGGCGCGGCTTCAGCGCTCTCAGCCTGATTGAAGAGCCCTCGGTGGGCCAGACAATCACGACGCTCGCACGGGGAGCGCAGCAGAGAGCTCGCTGATGCTAAAGAGCTCTCCGCATAGACATGAAGAAGGGTTTGGATGGACAAAACGAGAAAGGGAAAAAACATCAAAAGGACGTGTTATCCGTACGGTGTGTGCGTGTGTGTGTTTAAAAGTAAAGAGGCATATTTAAAAGCGAGGCGACGAGTGTAAGCAATGCGGCTCACAAAACACAAAGCCCCATTATAAGTCCATCTCCATCTGAAATCTCTCCGGTAGCCTCTTCATCTCTCTCACTCTTGCGCTCGCTCTCTCTCGCTCCTGGGCATTGGCCACAGCCTGTCCTCCATTTCACATCTCAGTGAATTTATCATGTGACGCTCCAATGCTCCCTTCTGCCTCTACCCATCTCCCCTCTCCGCACACACATACACACTCGTTCACACACGACGCATACACAGAACCATAATGAAAATGTCAACGAGCGAGCGAGCCACCATATGTGAATATGGAAATATCCACTTACTACATAGAGTGCTCGGCTAGCTCTAGCATATGAGCCATGTCAATCTAAACACAGAATGCAAGCAGACAGCGCGCCACTCTTCCTGTTCCTCCAGCGTATGAATAATGCCTCAAGGATGCACGGAGCAGTCGGGCCCGTAGGGATCGAAGCGATTCGTTCTCGAACTGCATCGTAAATGATGTAGGGGTATTTCGAGAGCCAGCGACGAGTATTACCAGCTGCATAGCCAAACATCGTCATGCTCTTCACTGGAGGAAAACAGGACAGGTAGAAATGAAGCGCTGCCAAAAACCATAACACACACACACACACACACAGAGAGAGAGAGAGAAAAGGCCACATAAAATCTACAACCCTGCAGAAAGGGAAATTTTTCATCCAAGTACACTGTATGTAGATGTGAGTAATCAAGCATTACTTATGAATGCAGTGAAATAAACCAGGTCAGCACAGCACCAGCAGTACAGCGCAGATCTGAGTGAAGCCCAGTGGCAACCCACGCTAACCACTTTCACAGCCCACAACCAGATATACCGGAACACAACTTGACCTTCGAGAGACTATCAAGAGCTTCCACGTTATTAGTCCAGTTTCCGAGTCCCAATCAGAGTAAAACCCATACTTCTGGTTTGTTTCCTATTCGGCTTGGTTTAGTTTCACACCGCATATAATCATCAGCAAGAAACCTCGGCTGAATGGCCCGTAGTGGTGTGCGCTACGTTGTACCGTGCCCGAGTGCGACTGACCCTCTCCTCACGCTGGTGTGTTTCCGTCGTCACAATGCAACTTTCTGTGTTAAAGACAAGCATGATGGGGTTCATAACTGGTTTACTTTCTGGATTATTTGGACTTGTTGGACACACAGCCCTCTGACATGCTGTACAGATTTATCAATTATTCAAGCAGTGATTTTCAGTACAAGAAGATTTTTATAGAGGCAGCTGACGTTGAACTGGGAATTCGCTCTCTGACTGCAATTCGCATTCATCAGTAAGGTGAGAAGCAGAGCCGTCATCAACCCTAATATTCTCCAGACGAATGGAAAAGTGCAGAGTTCGGGTTCTGTGCTTGGGTGCGGTTACGTGTACTGTGCACGAGCTCAACTAACCGTGCCCGAGCCCACCTCTGCTTATCAGGCCAAGTGAACCACGCCTGAGCGCAGCACGCAGCGATCACACTAACCAAACCAACCCGACACTGGGGGTAAAACGTGCTCAGGCACGGTACAGATCGCCTAGCAGGAGTATGCACTAGGATTAAAAATGAAACGAGGTCATAAATTATTGGAAAAGATTTGTGGAAATCTCAAAAATCCCCCAAACACGAAGAACACAAAGCCAGCACGCCACATGTTAACAGCTAAGTTTATAAACAACTGGTTTACCATCCGGTGTTAATTTCCTCCTTTTATTCAGTGTTCCAAATATCCAGAACGTGTCATTTGGGCAGCACTACAGCTCTGCCCTTTGGCTCAGATTGCACCTCAGGGGCGCAGTTTAACAGCTCACATCTACAACAAGCCACAGTATATGTGGCAAGTTCGGTGCACTTCCTGCAGGTGGGTCGATTCAGAGTTGGATCAATTTCTCCCAGCAATCGAGTTCACTTTGTACCAGACCAAACCCACCTCGCTCAGACGGTCTCGGAGCGGTTATTTTGGTCCGCAGCCAAGTGTGATTGCTGCGTTTTCATCTGCTTAAATGAAGCTCACCAAAGGGGAAAAAAAAAACGCTTTACCAGGGATTCGGTTGAAATGCTGCATATGTCAGAGCACCTTCAGACACGACACGGAGCAGAACTAACAGCGGAGACGTTTTTGGCACCAAACTGGAATTCTGCACATTAGATACAGTCGGCTGCATCGCGCTGATTGATTGATTGCATTCGTGCCATTTTTGGCCAGATGGTCATCACCATGGAAAAAATTAAACATGAATACTTACAGTTGAGCCACAAATACTCTAGCGATCACTTAAGACGGGATGCAACCGAGTGGTTGAGGGTTAACGGTCTTGCTCGGGAACTCAAGGAACTGGGATTTGAACATTAGCCCAAAGCCGCCACCATAAACCTAATATCAGGGTATATCAGATATCATCAATCAGACACTGTAGAATATTCACTAGCCAGCGTTTCCTGACCAAACAGTCATGGAACGAAAAGTGTTCTGGACTAAGTGTGTTACACGTGAGGTGTAACTAAACTGCAGCAAGTCATATTTTCAGGAACCGAAGGCTCCAACCCAGTTCTTCATATCCAGCATGTCTGGGAACCACCCACGGCCATGAAAAAGTCTTGTCTCCAGAAAACGCCACCTCCCTGCAGGCACATTCCTTAACACCACAGTCATGGGAACAAAGCAGAATACATAGGTGTGGTGTCTCTTACCTTCTTCAAACGGCCGGAGCGTGTTCCTGAGAACACCACGGTGTTGCCACGGTAATCGTACGCCGCCACTGAGGTCATACCGTCATCCTTATCTATGAATAGCGGCATGCCCTCGATGGTGCTGGTGCCGCCCAAAGGCTGGTTGAAGTCCTGCCCACAGAAATTATCATCAATCTGTAGGGGCTGCAAAAGAAAGAAAGGAAAGAGAAAGGTTAGTGTGTTTGTGTGGGATATTCCAAGACAAGGGACATCAGGGTGAGAAGAGAAGCTGGTCAGGGTGATCAAAACAAAACTCTGGCGATGGAGATGCCCATGTGGACGTGTACACACACTCGGTGTCGTCACTTACTCCGAATGCACCGAGACGGAAAGTCCAGTCTGAGCTGTATTTCAGGAAAGACCGTCTAGGTCTTATGAGGACAACTTGTCGGAATGTGACAGGAAGGAACAAAGAGTCATGAAGCAAAAAATAGAAACCTTCTCTGTGCCTCGAACACAGCATTATTCCGTCCCAAACCTTCATTACTTTGTTGACTGAAAACACCCCATTACCATTTGATGGTGCCTACATCTTTGGCAACATCTGTTACTGACAGCTACAAGTTCATGTCTGCACGTTCGTGCTCGAGCTGGTGTTAAATTATACACGAGGAGAGTTTACGTCTTCCAGCTGAACACACGGAGGTTACTGCTGATTCCGTGTGCTCTAAAAGACAGAGTTTAGATGCATTTTTAAGTGCTTTTGTTTTCACTACTCAGTCTAAGAACAGAAACACTGCTTTCAACGAAATCCTGACCTGCGATCACATACTTTCACTGATCTAAAGAATGAGAAATGAACGTTTGATTACACGGTCATTACCATCACTCGCAAATAACACCATTACAGCTTTTATATTCAACATCCCATCCAATATATACAGCACATACTGGGTGTCTCGAGTGTCACGGGATTCTGGAAATCATGACTGACTAATAAAGCTCAATTCGGTTTCTACATTTTGGCAAACTTCATTTGGTTTTTTTAAAAGCGATATCTTGTCTTTCTCAACGCTGAGGTGGAGTGCAAGTGATTAAAAACAGCGATCCATGCAGTTTAGCTCGGACGTTTGTGCTGCAGCAACCACGCGGACACGTTTCCCCTTTCTTTGCAAATATAAATCAAAATTAGATGCCGTCTATATCCCATATTATATAACATTTGATAAACGTTATTATACCGCAGCGCTGTTCAATTCTCAAATCAGAAATTCATTTTCTACAACGGCACGCTGCTGACTTTGAGAAGTTCCAGCTGTGATAAATGACTTTTATATTAATGTGCTTGTTCCATCACATTATGGTTTCTATAGCAACAGCTCATTTACAGGGACGTGTGTGGCAGATACCCGACATACTCTGAGGCTAAGAATAAACTGCTGAGCTTTATAAATTGTGATATTTAACAAAGGAAAAGCATGTAATTGAGAGTTATGTTTCCTGTAAGGAGACGTTTCTGTAACGAGACCCGAGTGTCAGCACTTTGTAACGGTCAGTAACGGTAATGAAACTGTTTCCGCCATGAGAAAGGAGTTCGCATTTCCGGGTTCTAATGGAGTTTTTTTCGGTCTTATCAACATCCAGAAAGGGGAAAAAGGTGAGACTTGTGATGGAGTGGCCGTTTATAGCTGCTATAACGCGAGTGATAACATTAACCAACCACAATAAGTACAAAAGGTTAACAAGAGCAACTTGCGTTCATTAACATACTTCATGTCAGGCCACGCTGCCACTGATTATTTCCCTATAACAGTGTGCCACACCGTGTGTTATTGATCATTTCTTAAATAATGCCTTTAAATCCTCAATTCTGATTGGTCAATTATGGCATTCCTGTATAAGGGGAATTATTACTCTAACAGGCCATTGCTACGGACCACACTGCTAGCACGGGCAATAACATCATTAAAAGAAGTTTTAAATCAATTGTGTCAAATTATTAATTTCTTTTCCGAGTAGCCATGGAGTAAGTGGGATAATGTACAGTGAGCTGGTGCTTATTGCGAAATAAACCCCTTCAGAGTGATTCACGCCCGCAATACTGACCACCCCGCTGTATATTACCGCTTAACGTATGTCAAGACTAATTTTTGGAATATATTTTGCCAAATTATTTTCCTCTTGCCAATGTGAAGAGCAAAAACTGGAACCTCTGTGCCTGTTTGCTATGGAACACCGCCAGCGTTGTTCATTTTCGCTCGGCATTTTGTATTTAAATGTGAGGTGATGATGCGCTGTAGTAATAGAATTTAAAATCCATTAAGTGAGGAATAAAAGACGACGGGGCGTGCAGTTATAGTAAACACGATGAGGTGGAGGTGGTGTAATGAAGTGGAATTACTGTTATCACCTCAGAGTTGATTATTTTCCAGTAACAGCATGTCCAGGAGTGTTTTATTCGTTGCAGCAACTTGCCAATGATTACATTTTTTTTACTCATTGAAGAACATCAAGTCGTACTTTATCAGCGTATAGTAAACAGCTGTTACTCACCAAGACTTTTTTTTTTTTTCTTGACCAAAGAAATAATAAATTATGCCTTGTCGTGTTATGAAGAAACCAGAAAGCACAAAATCCTGTGTCATAAGACTTTCCCTTAGAGGAGAAATTACAGCTTCATGAAGGATGGTTACAAACAGAAAGCCTCTACATACTAACCATTATACAGGGTTGTTTTTTTGGTCAATAATAAGGCATTTTCCATTTAAATCTTAAATCATGTGATGTTACTTAATCCAACTCCCTGTGTATGAACGGTTACTATAGAAACGACCGTTAGAACACTGTTACAGAAAATTAATTCTCATGTCCTGACCAATTAGTTTAGAGAATTTAACAACGCTGTGGCATACATAAACTGCTTTAATCAACAGCAATTTGAATAAACTTCCTGTTTCAGGACCGAGCAGATAACCAGGTAGATGCAACACATTACAATATTCAACATCCATAATTATTATACCGAACGACCATGAAAATGATTTTCTGAGAAACCGAAACTGTAAGTAAAGCAAACGAGACGTGATGATGCATCACCAAGCTGGGAAAAGTCCCGAATGTGAGGTTCAATTTTTTTTTTTGGGGGGTTTAAAAAAAAAAAAAAAAAAAAAAAAAAACCCAGCCAAAGACGACAGAAGCCGAAATGTTTTTCTTTTTTCACTTTTTGTAAGATCAGTGTAAGCTGTGATCCAAGGTTAGGTAATTATCATATGAAAATGTAATACTGGTTCAAGCCTATTTAGCATATGTTCCTCATATAAGAGCGCTACTGAAGCAGTGCTCAGATCCATCTCAAGACACTTCTGTGAGCACGCTGCTCAATCTCAGACGTTCCTGTTAAGTGGTGCATCTGGCATAGGCTATGCATGCTCTCCCTAAATCACACTTAATTATCGCAATCTTGAAATCAGTCAAAATAACCACAAATTATTTTTGTTAAAGCCGTGCATGTGGAAGAAATAGCTTCAGGCATGTGTTTTAACACGTCACGGCTATGCGCGGGCGCAAAACAGGAAACAGCCATCAAAAGCTCATCATTACACATGCTTATCAGTGCTCTCAAGCCGAACCCTGAAGCCCCGTCCTCCTCAAACCCTCACACACTTTTTATAATCTGTCTAAAGATCCATCAATAGAATTCTGTACTTTTGAACAACACTGATAAGACACCTAATCACTTTTAAATGAATCATTTAGTAAAATAGCAGGAAGTTCCTGCATTTATGCATCCCGGTTATTCATCGGAATCCCATTCGGCTCTCGTTTTGGAGGCTGTGGACTGGCGCGTGATGCTAAATTATGTTCGAGAGAAATGCTGCTTTGGTTGTCCAGCATGGCCGCCCGCATAGTCATAGCGTTTAGCTACACAGTGACGGTTAGTTTACTTTTTAGAGTTATGAATTCGACAGATACGGGTATTCACAGAAAAACGGTTCACAGAAATAAGGGACGTCCGCTACTTGTTGGCGATCACGAGCTCAAAACTAATGGCGAACAAGACAAGACAAGTGTTGGTTGAGCGATTACATTTAGAGGAGGAGGAAAACGGTACGAGTTCAATTTTTCTATCGGACTATTCGGCAAATGGCAAACGTAAACTGCACTTTGAAGCAGTGAGAAAGGGCATCTAATGGCCAGCGCTTTCTCACGCACATGCACATAACGCAAGAGCAGAAAGAATACAAAATGAGGGAATGGTGATAGGCAGAGACATGCTGGGCGCTCTGTCAGAGCTTCCCTTTTACACTCTCATATCCTCTTTTTCCTAACTCCAAACAATCTGACCTTAAATCCAGAGAGAAAGACAGAGACATACACACACACACACACACACACACACACACACACACACACACACACACACACTTTCCCTTAGTCAGGACCTGCGGGCTGCCAATAGAACACTTTAGAGGATAAAGACAACAAAATACACTACAGGTAGCAGAGTGGTAAATCTCCCTTTCTGCTTTGGCATTCAATAGCCTAAGCGCGCGCACACACACACGCACAGTGAGTTACACAACAGTACGTCACTAGAGCCAAAACTATGCTATTGTATCACACAACTCTGGTCTCACACTCACACACACACCCACCCCACAGTGGGAGGACGTGACTGGAGTATGTATAACTGTGGAGAGAATAAGTTACAGCTAAATTAGATTGAAGAAGGATTAGACGGAAGTTGTGCGAATGAGTGTGTGAGAGTGGGTCTGAAATTGTGTGTGTATTGTGTCAACAGGCCCACAAGATAAACAACAGCGCTACAGGCTAGCTGGAGATACAATGTTCCCCATGTGTGTGTGTGTGTGCGTGCGCGCGTGTGTGTGTCTCTCCCTCTCAGTGAGTTTCTCGCTCATACACACCACACAAACACAGCTATCAGCGATCATCCTTAACTCCTCCCCTTAGTAATTTCAACAGCGCTGAAACTCGGAGAGACGCCCGAGCGAGAGTCGGGACGGTTTCCTTCTCTCTCTCTTTTTTTTACTTCACCATGTTTTCTTTGAACACTGCTAATGCTGCAGCCAGTCAGCTAGGCAAGTCAGATTCACAAATCAAAACGCATTCCTGAAAATAAAAACTAACCAAGCGAACGAACGTGGAACGCTTGCCTTTAAAAGCTTTTTCAAGGCCAGTTAACACGCACACTTGGGGTGCTAAATTCTTCACACTCCCTGTATGGAACAGATTACTAATAAATTATTAAGAATGTTTCTTACATAAACAGTGCATCGGCAGTAAGGGGGGAAAAAAAAGGCTGGTGTGGGTTGTGGAGTTTGTAGACTAATCGTTGAAGCTATGGTCTGAACGCAGCCCCTGAGCTACGTGTCATTTGCTATACTCCTATTCCCAAAGTAACATTTTCAATCAGCGTGTTTGCGCTAAAGGGGGTGGGGGGTGACTGAGCGGCTTCTCCCTCTGGCGCCGGGGTCAAAACTGAAGTCCAGCGGAGACTCGAAATCTCAATAGTATAAAAGCGTGCCTTGGGGCCTCATGTCAGTGTGCGGGCACAAATACTAACACACTGCTAACCCTGGTGTCATGGCAACGTCACACCCGGTTAACAGGAGTGTGTGTGTGTGTGTGGAACCCGCAGGACTTGGAACACGGCATGAACTCGCACCAAGGCATGACACGTGAGCAAGAAGACCGTATATACTGCGATAAACACACTGTATGGCCAAAAGTATGTGGACACCTGACCAGCACATCTGCAGGAGCTTGGTGAACATCTTATTCCAAAAGCAAGGGCATTAACATGGAGTTGCACCACTGGTGTAGCTAGAACAGCCTCCTCGCGCTTCTGGGCAGGCTTTCTGCTAGAGTTAAGGGCCTGTGGGAATGCACGTCCATTCAGACAAAAGAGCATTAGTGAAGCCGGGCACTGATGCTGGATAAGGAGGCCTGGGTTCAAATTGGCGTTCCAGTTCATCCTGAAGGTGTTCAGTTGGGTTGAGGTCAGGGATCCGTGCAGGACGCTCGAGCTCTTCCACTCCAATCAAACTGCGCACAGGTGTATCGTCACGCTGGAAGAGGAATGGTCCTTCTCAAATGCACTAGCATTACCCTTCTGTGAAACGGAGGTGCCCAAACCACTATCCCTCTTACCACCACATTCCAGTAGGTAATGTTCTGTGGCATCATCAGCTTGATTGACATGATTCATCACTCCAGAGAACGCATTTCCACCGCTCCGGAGTCCAGCAGCGGCATGCTTTAAACCACTCCAGCCAACTCTTGGCATTAGTGATCTTAAGCTTATGTGGAGCTGCTTGGCCATGGAAACCATCTTTTGAAGCTCCTGATGCATAGTTCTTGTGCGTCCAGAGGCAGTTTGGAACTCTGTAGTGAGTGACGGTCTATAGATAGGATTGGCCATTTTTACTCAGCAGCCCCCATTCTGTTAGACTGCATGGTCTACTGCTTCATGGCTGAGCTGCTGCCGCTCCTAGCCACTTCCATTTCACAATAATAGCGCGTACAGTTGACCGGGGCGGACCCAGCGGGGGAAAAATTCATGAACTGACTTATGGCAAAGGTGGCATCCTAAGGTGACAGCGCTACATTTAAAGTAACTAAGCTCTTCAGAATGACCCAGGCTTTCTCTACGGCGACTGCATGGCCATCTGCTTGATTTTACGAATCCGCTAGCGTGCAAATGTGGCCGAAACACCTGAACGCAACAATTATGAGTGTCCACATAGGCCATGCGTACAACACAATATTTTGTATTGCGTTACGCAGAATATTGTGGTCGACGATATTTCTGCAACCTCGAGAACCCCTGCTGTCACTCAAAGTAACAATTATCTAATTAGATGTCAGTATTTGTTTGAACCAAGTGTGTACGAACTGTTTCATTTTCCCTGCTTGTCCATATTAATAATGTATTAGTGCAATATAAAGATAATGTAATGCTGTATCTAAAGCAAATGTATTTTTCATGAGGGTGAATACAAATATAAATCAAACCCTCGACTAGCTACCACACTGTTAAACCCATACAGTACATCACAATGCACAGATGGCTCATTCAGTCATGACCAAGTCACTCATTCGGGTTAGTATGGATCCAGGGTGTGAGGCAGGAATACACCCTGGATGGAATGCCAGGAGACTGTATAGCACAACACACACCGGCAATTCAGCCTAGTCAATCTACCTACTGGTAGGTTTTTAGGAGGTGAAAGGAAACCAGAGAACACAGAGGAAACCCGTACGGACACGGGAGAATATGCAAAACTCTGCACGGACAGTAACCCGTGCGTCACGATATTTCGGCCACAGTGTCCCGGCACGTCTAAATTCAGTTCTCTTCCATAAGCAGGAATGGAGAAACACGGAAGTGTTAAATAATACAAGAGGGGTGAAGACAGGTGGAGCTGAGCTGATATTTATTACACCGCATGCACTTCTCATTATCACAATGTACGTTTTAGTAATGAGCACAACGGACAGAAATGAACATTACTGTGGGGTCAAACGACAAGACAACAGTCGGAATGCGTGTTAGGAGGAATTGGTACAGAAAAGAAGTCTGTAGTTAGGTTCTTCTCTTTATTCTTTATGTGGTATCTTATACGGAGGCATTATGTACCGTTTTACCGGCTGCTTGATTCTCTAATGGCATGCGCTATACTGTATATAGTGAACTCTCTCGCTGGTCATTATGTTAAGCCCTAGGTAGAGTGCAGACGTAGTGAATAGAAGGTCATTTGGGATTTGACCTACCTGTGCTGGCGGGCTATAAAAACATGATGTGTGTCGAGATGATGCACTTCTAATCGTGTTGTACAGTCATTACTGTTCCATCACTACTGCTGCTACTGGTTTCAGGCCATCTGTACACATCCTGAGCTAAATCTGCACTCACTGACTCGGTATTAAGGTAGGTGGGCGTTGATCTGTACGCTCACTTACAAGCAACACCTCAGTGGCAAGAAAACAAGCTTGGTTGATGATGATGCATGTGGAGTCAAAGCCCTACTGTTTCCAAAAGAAACGTCTGTTTTAATGCTAGAAAACATTATATATTTCTTCTTTTTATATTGCTCGGTTGCCTGCACTTGTGCAACATGTAGTAGCTGCAAGTGTTTAATTATTTAGTGCTTTTATTTTGCTCTACGAACAGTAATTTGGCTTTAAGGAGTGAAACACTGACATTATTGTTATGGATTGGGAAAGTAACCTGTAGAAACAACAAAAATATTTCACTAGCAGGGGGAGCATTTATCTACTTATTGATAATTAGAGATAATGGACATTCATTTGAGGAGCCACGGTGGTTCAGTGGTTAGCGCCACCACCTCACTGCGAGAACGTTCTGGGTTCGAACATGCTTTTCCTGGACCCTGGTTTGCTCCGGTTTCCTCCCACAGCCCAAAGACATGCAGATTAGGCCAACTGGCTACTCTAAATCACCCATGTGAATGTGAGTGTGAACGTGCATGGTTGTTTGTCATTGTGTTAGCCCTGCGACGGACTGGTGACCTGTCCAGGCGTACCCCGCCTCTCGCCTGAGGTCAACGGAGATTGGATCTAACTTCTGCGTGACCCTTAACGGAAAAGCCTCATGGCTCACACACAGCAATGACTTCCACGGTCTCTCAGGGGTTAAATGCCGTGCCGAGTCAGTTAACTAGAAATCTCAAATTTGTAACAGAAACTTCTGCTTTTGTGCAATGCAAGCAACTCGTGAGCTTATTTGGGGAATTCATGGCATGCTTGCCTTCTGTCATCCTCCAGTTTCCTTACACAGAAACAAAAGCCAAAGGGAAAAAAAAATAAATAGGGGAAAGAAATATTTCAAACCAAAATGTTGGCTAAAACGGAAGTGCATCTTTGAAAGTCCATGTAAAAGGCCTTCTGAAGTGACCAAGACCATTATGAATATAGTCATTTAATAAAGGAGTCTCAATGCCAGCAGACGCCATGTAAATAGATAAATCAGAAAATGTAAAGATGAATATTTTTGTCATTTCGTCATGACGCAGTCGTCGTCACGTCCTCGGTGCAAATGCAAAAAGGTTCATACTTAAATACTGAATTGAAAACAAATTCAGTGCTTCTATAATAAAAACAGATATGTATTGGTAAGTCTGTCCACATTTTTGTAAATGAATATTTCAAAAATGCAGATCTGTCTTTATTCCGATTCCCCATGTTGGTGTAATACGTAACTGCGTAAACATTTTGTTCTGCAGCTACGAGCTGCACAATCCTCCTCCCCCTGTTGTTGATTCGAATTCTAAACTCCAGGATGTACAGGACCTGATTAAATGCCCCTCTATTGTGTTTCCGCTCACATCGCGCCAGCAAATGAACAAACCTCACTCGGGATGCAGAGAGGAAACAGCAGTGGGATGATTGGGGTTGCATGCGCGTGTCAAAGAGCTGGTGTAAATTGAATTGGTGGTTAAACCTGTATAGTGTTAAAAGTGTATCTGTTCCACAAAGCACTTCAGAAAACGCGTAGTGGAAAATGGCCTTTTGTAATCCATCACGGCGTGCGAGCGTGCTCATAAACGATATTGCCGCAGTGTGCGTCTCGCACGCGCGCGCTCGCGTACACAACACGGGAACACCTGAGGGAGGATATAGGGCCGCGTTCATTTTGTTGACAAAATTGAAGACAAAAAAAAAAAAAAAAAAAAAAAAAGGCCCGACTTTTTTTTCCCCCCCCACGATGAAAACTAAAAAATTTCTGTTCGAATCATGTGATGAAATCTAATTCCGTTCCCTCAAAGAATAAAAAATGAGATGAAAATCAGAAGCAGTCGACGGGACAAAGATGAAACGTTTCCTTTTCATGTTTGTGCACTCGCTTTGTAAAGGCAATTATATAAGCGAATTAATAAAGACGTGTTGTTTGATCGTACGCAGCAAGAAACCAGTACTCACGCGCGCACTGTGGAAAACTGAGCCTGGATCGGTGTTCTCTGATCTGTGTGTGTGTGTGTGTGTGTGTGTGTGTCAACACGTCACAGCTGGAACTCCATGCTCTCATACTCCTGATTTATTTGGTAACATTCCTGCTACTGCGACACTGTTATGCGACAAGGGGGAAAAAAAAGAGAGAAGATTTTTGTGATGTTACGCTGACCTGATACTAGCTAGCTAGACCTGGCGTTCCTCATCATGCTGCATGTCAGAGCTTCCATTTAACCAATGCACAACAAGTGAGAAGAAGGAAGGCTTTAGTAAGCTCGCAAAGGCAATGTCCATCTGTGACGCAACCTAGCTTTTCATTTCGGAAATATAATTCAGGAAGTTACTTTAAAAACTTCGAAGACTGAAAGAGGGAAGAAGCTAAAATCTTGAGTTAACAAGACCTGCTGGAGCTTTTCCTAGACTGAAACGAACAATAACCAAATGAATAACATGACTTCTCTATTCTCGTCACAACACCAAGACTAAACCAACTCCAAATTAGCGGTTCAAATGATGCTGATACAGGGCTGGACCCAAACACACACCCCCACATAATCAGGCATTAATGCATGCACACTGTTCTCTCGAAGGCACAGACTGCTTATTATGTGTCTGCCCAGGAAGGCCGAGCACTATAAATACACAGCAGAAGCACTTCTAGCAAATACACCTGGCTACAACACACACACATGATAAACACATTCTTCACACGCTCACCCTTGTTTAATACCTCGATTGATTTATTTCACCCTGCCAGAAGCTTCGTAACCTCATAGTCATTTTTTCTTTATAATTTTCAGTGCCAGCTACGCAACACTGAGCTTATTCCATCGTCCTATATTGTAGACCGATGCACGTTTTAAAGCATTTAAGTGTTCTTATTATTCTGTTTCATAGATAAAATCTATGTGAATTTTATATCTCATATTTTGCTATTTCTTTTTTGGCATTTAATATTTTAATGCAGTTATTAAAATGAAATATAAAAAAAATAAATAAATGTTCAGCACTTTTTCAGTAAGCACTTGGCTTGTAAGGTGAGCAGAGAGCAAAACAGCTCGCACACACACACACACACACACCACAAATTCCACACAGTGGCTCTGCTCAGGCCGTTCAGCGGACCACAGTGCGCGTTAGTTTATAATATTAAAAAAGACAGACATGTAAAGTATTCGGGAAGCTGGGTGTCCCAGCCTACACTACTGCTTATAGAAAGGTTGTGACTGAGATAAAAACACTAACATTTGCATTAGATAACCGGGTACACAGAGGTCCACATGCCTCTGGTGATCATGTCAGAATGTATGATTATTGCATGATCACCAAGAATGTGTGCTTATCGAACACACTGAAGCAGGGGGCCAATATTTACTCACTCATTTTTACAGTAGCATAAAAGAAGTTTATTGTGAAACCTTGTGTTTGCGATCTTTCTTTCTTTTCTTTTTTTTTTTTTTGACAGAAATAACACTCCACTTAATATCTACTCTATCGGTTTATTTTGTAATTTTCATCATACTTCGTGCTTATTTTATTATAAGCCTGACTGAGGTTCACAACCACGACCTTTCTAGCAAGCCTGGAATTAACGGCCTTCTACTCTGAAAATACACAATGCGTCGCTGTGATTTGTCTTGATGTCTTGAAATGACCTCGGATTCACTCCTAAGCACATTCGCTTGTCGTATAGGACACAGGGAGAGCTCACGTGGGCTCCTATTACATTTGGGATCGTACATTTATAAATCGCCGTGTGTTAGAGCTCACGACAGTTGGCACTCGTCACGTCTAATGAGAGGACCGGACTGAGTGTGTGTCACACCAGAGCTTATTACAGTCAGGGTGCATTATTTAAAGCGTGCATTTTGTCTCGGCTGTTTCAGCTAACTTGCGTCAGCGCACAAAGCTTCCGGACCTGCGTCCCATCGGGGCTGGAACGACACGTTGACGTAATCGATTAGGTCGATTTCGTAAACGCGTCCATCTGCGTGGAACGTGTTGATGAGCCGCACTGTATAATCTACTCTGTAGCCCAGAACGCAGTATAAATCTAGTCATTTATAGTGTTGTATATGCGCTTGTGTTGCGCAATGCCACATGCTTTTGGAGGTTATGTTAATTAACCTGCGAGTGTGTTGGACGCAGTGCCGCTGCGGTCTGGTGTAAAAGGGCTTAAAGGAAACTCCAAATTAAATAATTAGGCCGGACTAATGAAATTTTGTTATCTTAAATTATGACGCAAGTCAAGTTAATCTGCATAGAACTCCATAATAACAGAAAGAATCTCCTGAGGTGCCGTCTGCATCTCCGCTAACCTTAAAGTGGAGGAATTATGCACTAGAGCTCCCGTTTCCGAACACAAACCCTGCAAGAGAAATTTGGGTTTTCAACTTGGTTACATTAGTGGATCTGAATGGGTTTAATCCAAACCTGAATAACCGGAAAACCAGCAGGCTTATCAATTAAGTCATTGATATTTTTTTAATAAAAACCGAGTTCCATCAGAGGATCAGAGAAGTTCAGGAAAACAAAAAAAAAAGCTTGGTGTCCCCAATAAATAACCAAAATATTATCATCCACATTTATATTTAGGACTTAATATGTTAAGAGTTGGAGCCTAACTGTTAACATTGAAAAGATTAACACTCAATGCGCCTAGAGAGCGCGCTCATTTATCCTTCTCCACGGTCAAGATGCAGGAGCTGGTCATTAATCTGGAACCGTTCCACACCTTTCCAAGAGAAAAAAGCCAGTTCTTCGTCGACAGAGGCAATTGGGTTCCAGCACGCTGCTAGTGTGGAGGCAGGAACCGATGATGTCAGGGGTTTGGGACAGCATCACTTCATCACGTTTTCTTTTTGACTGCTGTTAAAATACAGAATGAACACTGCGGGGCTTTGGGTGAGGAAACGGCAGGGAAAAGAAATTGAGCAATTTAAATATCGCAACGGTGAATCAGTGGTCCAAAGTGGAAACAGCAGGCAACGGCAACTAAATAAATATAAAACACATTGCTAATGCTAGAGCTGATGCTCTGCTATCCCGGAGCAGCTACACGCTCCAAATGAACGGCTACAAGCGATAAACCACGTGTGTGACGGGCAAAATGGTCACGGTAGACTTTTCAGAGACATCGTGGCGGCTTTTTCTAACATTTTAAAACCTCCGATGTTACGGGAATCTTTCAAATTCTAAAAGGCTTCAAATCGCTCATTTCTAGTTAGAAGTCATTAAATCAACGGCTCGTTGAAAGCGGACTTTCTCGGTTCTTTCGAAGGCAAAATTAGGGTTGTGTTAGCAAACCTGTATCAGCCATCTCTCTATGGCAGTAGTGCTGTGGATAAACACCGGGGGATTTGAACATGAGGAATCGTCCTCATCTATTTATGAAACGCTTTGCCCCTGTGGGCAAATAAGGGCTGATTTTAGTTTTCTTTTCTTTTTTTTTTGTCCGCTGGCTCCCTGAACAAAGCCTCCAGACCCAGCACAGACACCCGGGAAATGAAAAGGAGGCCAATTAGATTTAAATGCCTATCTAGTAGTGATACAGGACGGTAACGTAACAAAATCTGAATCCTGAACAGTGAATTAGGCTTGCGAGTTACTGTTCTCTCCCGGACTGCGATTTAGCTTTTTAAAATATCACAAGCAATTTAATAGGCTTTAACAGACGCCTAAAAAAAAGGCAGGAATTGAGTACGTCCACCATTTTAGGTTTAAGGACAGTAATATCGTCATCCGCTGTGCAGGCAGGCGCTGTAGCAATTGCAAAAACGCAGCAGGGCGGTGGATTTTTAATTGAGTTCAATGTAATCCAATGCAATGCAACAAATTGATTGTCTAGAGTTCACACAGGTCCGACAGTCCGTCTGAGGCTGCTCAGCGTGCAGCAGGTCCAAAACAAAACAAAAAAAAAACCCAACCAAAATCAGAAATACTTGCTCATGAGTTGTGTTCACAGGACTTAATCACTTCCTAATTATCATCATCATCAGCATTATTTGTAAAGTGTTACACCCGACACGTCGCTGGAGTACTATTTAATTTCTCGGGGTCGCAATCCTCGCTGAAAAGCCAAAAGAGCTGTTAACACATTCACAGTGTTCAGCCAAAATGTATGATGGCGTCCCCAAAAAAATATATATTCAGCTGACGTTAAATATACATGCGTGTCAGTTAACAGACACCGATAGAGGTCAATAAACTTGAAACGTTCTTCGCTGGCTGACAGAAAGCGAGCGTGCAGGAGGAGGCGGGGCTTTCAGGAAGAGTTCAAAACACCTGCGCAGGTCATTCCACTTTCACTTGTCAGTTGATTTCTTATTTTATTAAGAAACATACTGCACGTTTGGCATTTATTTGGGAGAGGTAATGCTTGCGAGTGTACTCGGACGTTTTTCGGAGCCCCTGTTCAAGACGATATAGATATATCCATATTGATATAGTTACGCAATATAATCAATAGAAACATCGCCAGATACCGTGCTGAGGTAATATGGTGTACGGACGCTAGCGCGACATCTCACGGGCCTAAATTTGCTATAATAAAACGGTACACGTGAATTAAAACTATTATTCTTAGGAAGAATGCAAAGCGATAAGCAGAGACACCAGAGCAGTGGCAGTGAAGTGTAGTGCATGAGTGCTGTAAATCTAGATTAACACATGATGTAACGCGTAGCCACGGTCGCCTTGCACTTTCTATTATTATTCCTTTTGCCTACTCGTTCCCTCACAGCATCCGTGTGTGTGTGTGTGTGTGTGTGTGTGTGTGTGTGTGTGTGTGTGTGTGTGTGTGTGTGTGTGTGTGTGTGT
>JAQQZR010000036.1:13680711-13691687 GCA_030068235.1 Notoglanidium macrostoma | reverse complement strand
CACACACACACACACACACACACACACACACACACACACACACACACACACACACACACACACACACACACTCGCTCGCTCTCTCTCTCATGGGTAACGGGAATCGGCCATACGCTGCTGCTGCAAGAAGGTCATGTGTCTAATAATAAACTAACAATCCCTGCCTCTGTGTGTGTGTGTGTGTGTGTGTCTGTAGGGTCCAAAGTGGGAGTTGAGGGGAGTAGGCAATTAATCATGTTCCACTCTGTAGCATGCACACCTGCATGTACGAACACACACTCACTTTCAGACACACACAATGATTCACACACACACACACACACACGCGCACACCAACACACATGCATTCATTCATTCACTCACTCATTTACACTATTCACATACACAGAAACCCATTGAGGAAGAAACACGCATACACTCACAGAGACGCACATTCACGCAGATCCACACAGGGATACACACACACTCCGGCGCGCACAGAGATGCAGATACACGCACTCCAGTGCTTTGCTAATCGGAGCCTGGTCCGGGTTCATATAAGGGTCAGTGGCTTGAGAAGGTCTGCTCAGCACAGCTTGACCTCTGACCTATTGACTGGGTAATTTACAGCGCTGCAGTGACAGCTAAACCCTGCGCCAATACGCCAATACCCGGTGGTCTGATGTGGAGGCTTCAGCGTGGAGTCACCGGTGCACACTGGACATCAGACGCTCGCCGCGCTGCAGGGAGTGCGAGACCGAGTCCTGACCCATGCTCAGGTCCTCAGTGGAGCGGTTCATCATGGCTCACGCTGCACTGCATGTGCTCAGTCCTGGGCTGCTTACAGTGTGTTAATGAAGCCTGCTCCTAGACCAGAAAGAATTTTTATGGTGGTCATGTGACTTAGCCCTAGGCCCGGGTGATGAGAAAGACGCAGTCAGCTGTGGGACTGACAGCACGAGTCAGAGAACAGCAAGCACACACACTAGCAGATACACAGTGCATTAGTGCTTGATGGCTGATTTCATGATAATAGGGCTTGGCAATATGATCCATTTACACAAACATCGATATTACAATCAAATGACATCAGGATACACTTCTGAGAATACTCTGGCTATCACTAGCGCTTTTATAAGATTGACTGACTGCAGCGTTACTCCACTACCAATCAATGAACTGGACATATTATTCTGTATGAGCTCAATTGCTTTCCTTTTCCTTGTTGAAATAATGTATTTTTGCAGACCTTAAAGACTGTAGCAATTCAAAGATTTCTGATTAAATGTGGCACCGCTTGTCAGAGCTGGGAATCTATGCAGCCCTCGGGACCCAATGAAAAAGTTGCAAGCATGGGCCCCCTTCTTTTCTTTTCTTTTTTTTTTTTTTTTCCCCCTCATGCGGGCAGGAATGAAGATAAGGAGATAAAGGAGGGCAGCACATAGTCGATCTGACCACTAATTAATAATGTAATTCCTCCACAGTCCATCATCCTTAAACTTGGCACGTGGCGAAATTAATGGCTACTGGAAGAGAATTTCTTTTTCCATTTCCTCAGCCCTGACCTATTCAAGCGAATTTGCATTTGGCCCGATTGCTCCTGGCTGGTTAAAGCTTAAGCAAGTAGCACAAATGTTGTAAGTGGCTGCTTTCACATACGAAACCTGTTAAACGTCTCGGGCAAACGTTTTCATTCCCACTTAGTCTTTCGTAACGGTAAAGTGACGAGCGTCGCGAAGTCCTGCTTCCCAGAATCCTCTGCTCCAAGCAGCGAGCTGGTATTTCCGATGCCACGGACATCCCAAAAAACGATCCGCAGCAAATTCGTAGATCTTAAATGTAACGCAAAACTGAAACTATCCCGTCAAAGTACCTACGTTTTAAATTTCGTTTGGAATTCCATTTCCGTATGGTCATTTCACGTACGATGGACCCGAAACGGCCTCGGCTGTGAAACGATGAGGCGTATTCTGTACAAAGACTCCATGCATGACACTTAGATGAAGAAAACCTTTGAGATGGGGTTTCCAAAGGGGTCACGAACAGTAAATTTGCTCCGACACGTGCTTTCAAAACAAAAACGGCGTATCGGATTCCGGGAAGGGCGAGCCGGCAGAACAGCGGCAAAGAAACGCTTTTCGGTGCGGGTGTGAATCGGTGTGTCCGTTAAAATAAAAAAAAAACAGAAACTTGGTTTAGATTTATAAAAATGGCCCAAAGATGAGAACTATTGCTGGGGTGTACAAACAGAAATAACAGTCCGAGTGAACGGGCAGCAGATTGGCTGGTGGGACGGATGGGTAGGCACGGACACAGCTTTCGCCGGAGTGAGCAAGAGCAGGAATTAAATTTTTTTGAAAAATGTCACACCCACTGCTGCATTTTTGTTGACAAGCCTAAATACTGAAATATTGTAAAAATGCCTTCAAGTATTGTGATATGATTTGTTTTGGGTTTTTTTGCCATACTCCCCACCCCTACTTAATAACCTCCAAAATATATTGTGACAAAGTGTCAAACTGCAGTTATTTCCCTAGCGACCGACAAAACCTGCCGAAAGTCTGCAAATGTACACAGAAATGAAATGAACCTAGCATTTCCTAACGCGAGAAAAGAAAGGCTCACGTGAAACTCGGAGCGCCGAGTTAAATCTCACACAGAGAGAGGGCGCGAGGGAGCCAAGGGGAGGGGGGGGGGGGGATGGAGAAAAAGAGATTAAGAGGGTGAATGAAAGAGAAGACGACAACCAAGCCTGGTCCCCGAGGACTCTGATGGCAGAGAAGACGAGATCAAGATCCTCTAAATGAATTAAGTGAGTGAGCAAGGGAGCAAAAGAGAAAGAGTGACTTGAGAAATCTAGTCAGTTGAACTAATGATGTTTCTTGTCTGACTGAATAATGAAAGCTGAGAGAGCGACAGGATGCGGCAGCAAAAGCCAACAGTCCTGGATTTATCCTACAAGTGTCTTAACTGCACACTCTACCCCCAAGTCTCCTTAAAATGAATGGGACTACAAAACAGCAGTGCGGTACACAAAAATCTTTCATTGGTGACACATATGGTGTTTACGAAGTATGGAAAAGGTTTATGAAATAAAACCATTTGAAATGCAAGGAACAGAACACAATGGGGTGTACTGATGTCGAAAACCAATCAAAAGAGGGGTGCTGGGATGTGAAGTGGAGAGCTGTTAGCACCGTGCAACTGATTGTTTAATTCCTCAGCAATTCACTAACGATTCTTTTCTTGGTTATTAGAGACCGAAACCATATACTTTTGTCTATTTGCGCTTATAGTTAATGTTGCAGAAAATCCCTGAAAACTGGTTACTTCCTGTTATCGCTTACATTATATGAGCTATAAACAACTGTTCCCTCCCTGTTCTGTTCTCTACCGCTCTTAAAAAAAGAAAAAATAAAGCCGCAGCTTCCCATGTTCCTGAGAAAAATGCAAAAGTTTTCCGTCTTGAAGCCTTTACGGCGTTCCTTCCGACCGTTAAAATCCCCCGACACTGGAGACTCCTTATAAAAATGCCAACGTCTCCTCCCTGAAAACTTTAACAAATCAATAATTACACGCACGTTTCAATTTTTTTTACGTGGCGCGTCTGCCATATCAGACCCCGAGCATGAAACTGAAACAATGCGCATTAATATAATCCTCGCAGAACATTAAACGCGATCCGACCAATCAGAGCCGAGCGTTCAACATCGTGACGGTATAATCTAAATTAAAATACGTAAAGCAGAAACCTTAATGCTGAACCTTCTTCATTTAGAAGGCAGAACGACGCGCAATGGCACCTTCAGCCATTCTTGTCTAGGTTTGTCCAATCCACGCACAATTGATTTCATCTATATACAACAAAGGTTACGTTATTATGTCCCACGATTTTCCCGACTGACTGGCGTTCCAGGTCTCCGAGCCGGAAAAGTCCACACGCAGAATTCAACAGGTGTGAACAAAGTGTGCGAAGCTGAAAAAAAGAAATGGTTCTTCTAAGAATAATCAAGTGAGGAATATTCAGATTGTTCACGGAGCAACTAAAAATAAACAATCTGTTATGAGCTCAGCATAATGAGGCCCCACGCAGTCATTCAAAGTAGTTAATAAAACCAAGTTAAAATCATGACTCCTGATTATCAACAATGCAGGTCTGAGTCATGCTGTTAACTACACAAAGATTGGGTTTTTTTAAGTAGGCTATATCCAGTCAAAACAGCACGCGTCAGAAATAGATATGTCTACAGAACAGCTGCATACTGAGCCCATGTCAGGATGTTAATGTAGGACAGTTCCTTGGAGAGCAACTACCCACGCATCTATTTATCTCTGTATGCAAATCAATGGTAATACCCTACAGTCTTTTTTCCATCATAGCGTGGACTCACCGAGTTGATGCATGCGAGTTCCTTGTTCAGTAGCCAAGGCAGAGACAATTTGCCTTCTCCTCTGTAGCAGGACTGGATCCGCTCTTTGATCTTTTCTTTAATGCGTCTCAGAGTGAAGAGGCACAATGCCGACTCTTTCGGGGGTTTGGCCCTGTTTTTCTGGCCCTGGGAAAAGACCGTGAACAGGATGTCCTCGTTCTCCGACACCCCCAGAGAGTTAGCCAACTGTCTGCCTGGCTTGCTCAGGTAGGCGTCCTGGATCAAACGATATTCCACCCCATCCTTGGTGCAACCGATGGGGAACTCGACGTAAGAGTAAAACTTTGGGTCGTCGACGCAAAGCCGGACGATCTTGGAAGTGAAGAACTGCTCGCCGCTGGCGTCTGGTGAGGTCAGCTGGGTGTCCAGCTGCAGAGTAAGGTAGTACACAAACTGCTCGCTGCTAAAGCCGTAGATGTAGTAGATGTCGAACGCTGGGAACTTGGACAGCGTGTCTGATGGGATCTTGAGCTGCGAGGAAACAAACTCGTCCTGGTAGACGAAGCTGAACATGTCCGCGTTCTCCTCGTTGGCCATTAGCTTGCGGCTCGAGAGGGTCGGGAAGTATTCGGATTTGCCGTCGATGGGGGTGCCGATGAAGAGCTTGCTGAGAGTGCCTTCGGAGATGATGACCCCCGACATGGTCCCCGACTCGGCCACGCTGGAGAGATAGTGCTCCTTGCGGTGGTGGGGTTCACCCAGTTTGAAGAGATCGTCCAGGCGCAAGAACTGGCAGATACCTTGCGAGGCGCTTCCGCAGGCGATGAGTCGGTTCTGGCCATAATCCACCAGCAGCAGCTTGTTGACATTGTTGGTTGGAGCCAGTTCGTGGGGGCAGGATTGGACACTTGGAGGAGGGTAGCACTTCTCATTGTCCACTACTGGGCCGGTCATGTGATGCCTCAGCATGGTCAAGTTGCTCGAGAGCTTGTAGATCCAGTTAACAGCACCAACGTACACCTCACCAGTGGTGTTATGAATGGCTAAGTGGGTCAAGCCCCATTCTGACGGGGAGAAGGCTTGGAAAGGCTCGGTGGCTCTTCCACAAGGCAAACGGACGAAGGCGAGGGTAAGCAGCCCAATGAGGGCACAGTGTGCCCCTGGCTGAGACCACATATCAGCTCTATTCCACAGAGGGGAAGACTGGGCTCTGTGTCAGTCTCCTATAGACCACCACTGTAATTTATATATATATATATATATATATATATATATATATAAATGTATACACACAGGTATAAATCCAAACAACAGGAGGGTGCAGAAACAGTTCTCTTATTGATCCAGTGTCCTTTTCTCTCCTCTTCTCAAAGCAGTCATTTAGTGCCTCATATGTAACAACTCTACATCCACAGGCCCTGCAAGACAAGAAAAAAACAAAACACATGAGTACAAATGGAACATTTCCTATTGATTATGCATCACACTTGAAAGGCAAGGAGCAGAGAGAAGCGACGACATCATCCATGCTAAATAAATGGTTCAAACTAATGTGGTCCAAGAGGGCGAAACCTTGACAACATTTAATTACCAAGACGGATGGTGAGGAGCTTCAAGATGGATTAGGAGACACACTGTACATAAACTCATCATCGGATACCACTGCAACAGCAGACGCACTATGGTGCTCTCTTCAATGAATTCATAACACATCCATTATCACAATGTGTCTGAGAGGAGCTTTTTGCAGATTAAGTATTCTCTCTTTCTCCCTGGCTTACTCACACACACACACACACACACACGCACACACTTTGCTGTAACGTACCAGAAAATAAACCCTTTTCGGCGATATGGAAGCTTACTCAAAAGCTTACTCAAAAACTCCTTAACCCGTATTCTTCCACTGGTCATCATGTCAAGGATTATGAAACTGCAATATTTACATACATCGCTCCATAAGTTCGGTTTGATCAAAATGATAATTTGGACAATCCTTTAAAAATTCCACAGTCCCTTATCCACCGTGATCCGACTGCTCAGATGATCATTTCCAAAAGTTAGAGTCTACAGCAACCGATGAACTTTTCCAACGATCCTTTGCCACCATTATTAGACCAGCAGTGCATATTCCCTGAGCAGGAGGAACAGCACGACCGGGACAGTGGCTCCAGCTGGAACATGAACGATATGTTAATATTAATGCCTTATTGTTTCTACAGTAACAGCTCATACACAGGGACTCGCATAGCGGATGCGCCACATAATCCAAGACTAATAACGAACAGATTTTTAATAAAGCGTGCTGTTTAACAAAGTAAAATGTGGAATCGCTGATGCAGTGGCGTTTTGTAGGAGACATTTATTTAACATTTATGGAAGGAACCTTAGTGGTAACAGTCAAATGTTTCCCAGCGCAGGAAAGTCATCAGGACAGGCGTTTACCCCTTACACACCCCCAGCATGCATCGTTTTTGTCGAACAGCACGGTCTGCCTTGTGTTATTCCTTACATGCACATCACGGGGGGGTGATGTGTCTCGGTGCTAGAACTACAGCATGCGCTGCTCATTCAGAATTCAAACGAATGCTGCACTACGCAATCTGGTTTAGGGTACAATTTTTTATTTACAAGGCGGGAATGTTGACCACTAACTTGCCGTCTAAGGTGCAAACACAGATGTGCAACATTACAGCCTGTTAGAAAGAAGCAACCGGCATAAACCCGCGCATTTCTCTTAGTCTGTATCGGTAGAGTTTCAACTGCTTGGTGTGCTAGCAATGAAAGTTGATTTGTGCACTCCTGAACATGATTAACAAATCCCATGAAGCTAAAAAGACAGGCTTTGCTAGAGTATGACAGCACTTGACATGATTTTTGAGCCATTTTAGCGGTGAATTGGTTTGATCCATCTAGGCCATGGAGACTAATCATTTTGCATGTCAAAGTGTATAAATGATCCATTAGATTCAGTCTGTATTTTCACGTGTAGCTAAATGCCATGCCTCATATCCTCCATCATATTCAATATCCATGCTAGTGAGCCGAGACGTTTCAGGGTGAGAGGGTCAATGCAGTCTCATTAGATCACTGGGGGAAAAAAAACTGGACTTTGTCCAGAGCGTATTTAATCTTTTTACTGAGAAACAGTCCAGCAGGCCATCTAGAGTCGATATTAGGGAACACGGTGATTGTTTAAGATGCGGATGGTAGAGCGGTCCATGGCAGGAGCTCCAGATTCCGTCGTATTCACATCAGAGCGACCGAGTGGCTGCTGGGAAAGAGAACGAACGCATGGAGAGCGGCAGCAAGAACGGAGAAATTCAAACTGGAGGAAGGGCAGGGGCGAGAGAAACCTGGGAGATAAGACAAATCTGACCAGGAGAGAGAAAGCCAAGAGGAGTTAGGAATGTTTTTCTTTCTCGCACTTCTTTTCTTTGCCCATTTCTTATCTCCGCGGCCTCTTTTCCTTCGGCGGCTGATTGAGGGCCTTCTTATCTGTCCATCATCCCCAAGGACGATGGGAGGGGAAGTGGCGTCACTCCGCACAGCTCCAGCAAATAAAAGAGAAGAGAAAACGAGTGATGTTATTCCTCTGGCTGGAAATGCAGAGAACACCCGGCCATTAGCGCGCACCGCAATAGCGCTTTAGAGCAAGACACAGGCTCATAACGACGCACGATAGCCAGCAGGAAAACATCGCTGCATTGCCACGTGGCCACAACTCCGAGATTGATGTGAATAAATACTACATAATATAGCCTTATAGTGAAGATAAAAATCATTAATGTTTTATATATACACACACACACACACTCACTGGCCACTTTAATAGGAACACACCGGTAACCCCTCAACAATTATCCAATCATATAGGAACTGCGCAACGCAGACGCAAAAACATCAGAATGGGGGGAAATGTGATCTCAGGGACTCTGCATGGAGATCAACCGTTCCTGAAATACTCAAACCAGTCCATCGGGCACCAACAGCCATGCCATGATCAACCAGTCTGTTTATACAAAATGGTGCGAAAAACAAAAACCAGCTAACAAGCTGACAGAACGGACAGGACATCTGCAGTAACTTAAATAACTCCCACTTTTCTAATCTTCAGCTGTCCAGTTTGGGCGGCCTGAGCCCACTGTAGGAATCTGTAATTTGAAGTCTTCGTAACCCGTCCAGGTCAAGCTTTTGATGCTCACCCCGAGACGCTTTTCTGCTCACCACGGCAGTAAAGAGTAAGTTAACACAGCGTTCCCGTCACCTCGAACCCGTCTCACCATCCTCCAAAAGCCATTAGTGGGTTTTTTTTAAATGCGAAAAGAACCCGATTGTGCACTTTGTACAGTATCACCGCACCACATGTTCCCCAAATCGATTTAAGATCGGTAAATACATTCTTGACATAAGCAGGCACAACCACAATCCAATGATGGGCTTGCTTGGGAAAAAAAAAAAAAAAAAATCTAATTTTGCTCTCAACTGTACAAATCACATCATGCACTGAGAACAGATGTCAATTTAAAAACAACACTAGAGCACAGAGACAGCAAGCTCATTTAGGCATGCCATTTGCGCACTGAACGTGACTCTGCGAATGTGTGTAAGCGAGAGAGAGAGACAGAAAATGTGGAGCGGCAGGAACCTGTAGGAGATTGTCTCAACACTCATTTCTCTTCATTTGAGAGGATCAGTCTTGACGTAGCAGACCGTAAATTTCGCAACAAATTGCATCTGCGCACTCGCGTTGTTATCCGGCACAGTAATGGGTGACATGCTATCAGCGCTCGAGCCCAACACACACAACCGTTTATAGCCAGCGGAGTTGGTGCACAATGGTGTGCAGAGAGAAACCGATTCGGGCTGGTTATCAAACCTGTGCTACGCTACAGTGCCTGGAGAATGACTGACAGCTGGGAAAATGGTCAATTCTCTTCTCTGGATTAAAAAAATAAATAAATAAAAATCTCCTCCTCCAATTTCCATAAAAGCATTCTTGCTTCGTCCGACTCGCCAAATTTCAATTTCCTTCCTCCTTTTTTAAGCACATTTTATTTGCAAGTCTAGATGGGAGTCAAAAAACAGAAATGAAATTTTATACAAAGCAGACAGGTTGGAGGGGGCCGATGAAAAGAGAAAAGATAATAGATGACGAGGGCACAAATTGCAGGATGAAAGACGGAGTATGGGAAATGGTGAAATTTGGCGGGGAACGATTTTATTTCGCCTCCTTTCCCTTCTCCATTTGTTTGACCCCAAGGACGTCACCCTGGTTCAACATCCAGGTACTCTCATAGGCACTCGAGCCACCCCTCCCAACATACTCACACACACACACACACACACACACACACACACACACACACACACACACACACACACAAAAACTCCTCATATACCCAGACGGAGCCTCTGGACAGGCCGCTAAACCTGTCTCCTTAGATAATGGGGTGTGGTGGCACGGCCGGCTGCTGATTTATTGCTTGTGGCATATCAATTACAGCACTCGCTTCAGAGAGAGCAGAGAGAGAAAGAGTGCGAGAGAAAATACTGCTCAAACACACACACACAAAATTCTACGCTCGCACACAACTGTATAGATAAACAATGGGCTTTTCTATGCACACACTCAACCAAATACTCGTTACATTTCCACATATGCATTCCAATTCAAAACAGTTCAAACCCCAGAGTCAAACAGAAATAAACAGTAATGCAAACACTCTTCTATGTATGCACACACACACACAGTTAATAAGATCGTAAACCTCCGCAGCGTTTCCGAGGTCTGATAAGATTCACAATATCTCGACTCAACGGCCAGGAAAAGGGGAGGGATACACAAGTAGCAAACACAGGAAGTAGCTGGTCAGCAATAAGATGGTCATTACACAGCTCACTATCCCAGTAATTAAACTAAACGAGCGTAGGGGAGAAAGTCATGCACAAAACCACACAATGTACTGAACAGAGCTAGGGCACGGTCCTCATCTGTCACAGCGAGAGAACTCACCAGGGCACAACTGCTGTATACCTTCCAGCAGGACCACATGTGTGTGTGTGTAGGCTGAGAAGACAGCTGCCCTAAATACCCCCAAACAGATGCACTGATGTTTTATTCCATGCGACTCCCCATCATCAACCCTTCAGACACACACCCCCTTGTGTAGTAGCACTTGTGTTTGCAGCAGTAAACTGGATTACACTGTGGCACACAGCATGTCGCAGAACAGGCCACGTGCCCTGTATGCATACAAGAGCTGAACTATATATATATATATATATATATATATATATATATATATATATATATATTATACACCCACAGAGACAGCCAGAAAAATGTATGCACCCTTCAGGAACACATAAATGTCTGGAAGCTAATGGCCATCATAACTTGTATCAATCTCGTGATGTCTGAATATTATTAGTATTAAAATATTTAAACAAATTTTTCTTTTCCTGAAATGTGTATACATTTTTTTGGCTGACTCTGTGTATATACACTACCAGTCAAAGGTTTGGACACACCTACTCTTTTTCATAGGTTTTTTGCTTTCTACGTTGTAAAACATTACTGAATACATCAAAACTATGAAGCAACACGTATGGCATATACTGAAT
>JAQQZR010000036.1:13658098-13670596 GCA_030068235.1 Notoglanidium macrostoma | reverse complement strand
TATATATGCATATGCATATGCATATGCATGTGTGTGTAGTGCTCGATAGCTCGATAGATAGATAATTCCCTGGTGTTTACATCTAGATATGTTAAACAGAATAGAACAGAATACAATTTGCATCAAACCACCCAGTTTTTTAAGTGAGCTAAAATATTGGTACATAATGCTTTTTTTATTAAATTAAAGTCAAAAATACTTAATATTTGGTTGCATATATATCCCCTGCTCACAATAACTGCATCAAGCCTACAACCCGCAGACTCCACCAGATTTCTTCATTGGTTATGCCTTTCCAGGCTTTTATTAGAGCATCGTTTGGTTGTAGTCCGTTTGCCAGGTTCCCTTCAGCCTTGCTATTCCAAAACTTTTGGAGGGGACTGTGGATAGAATGCTAGATGGAAGTAACCGGAAGCTAAAAAAAAAAGTCAGGCTTATAATGGTCCCTGAAATTCAAAAGATACATAAAAAAAAAAATTGTGCAATGTTGCCTCACAAAACTGGGCAGGGGAGACCATGTCGGTCTTCTGTCAGCAAAGTCCTAGCCAGCTAACCGATGAGTGATGCATATTTACTTCCTCAAAACACTGAACTGTGTAGTCAACGTTATAGATTAAACGAGCGACTATGTCTGTATGTTGATGGCACTAAAGCAAACACTGGTGTATATACAGTATAAAGTCAGTTATAAATGAAGTGTGACTGTTTACACTTGATGCTGGGAGCAGCCATGTTGATTTCACGTCACGCTCTGAACTCAGGGCTGAGGAGCCTGTCTAGACTCTTCACGGAGGAATTCCATGTTGAGGGGGTATTTTCTTTGGTTTTTCCTAGTCAGAGGTGGGAAATTCCGAGTTAGGAGTTGAATGCTGAATTAGAGCCGCCTCCTGCCAAAACAGAGCTCCTGATCTCCAGCCACTTTCTTTAAAAGCTAGCTCAAAAGGCGTGCGTGGTGTCAATAGAGGGGGCGTGTCAGTCAGCGGGGCGTGTCAGTCAGCGGGCTGTGGTGGTTCAGGAGGTTTGTGAATTCACAGAGTCTTTGTTTTCGTTGCAATTACAGGTCCCTCTCAGGGGCTAAAAATTCCCTTAAAGTGCATAAAGTCAGCTTTATTTCAACCGTATTTAGAAACATACTGGCTGCACCGTACAGTAATAATCGCAGCACTTCTTATACGCCGGTGTTAGCGACTGCCAAACGCAATAAAAGAAATGAATGCTGTTTAGTGTTTGCTTGCATATACTTTGCAGTCAAGGAAATGAATGACCCACAAACATCACCAGATCCTGTCTAGGTTCTCTGATGAAGTCCTCAGAGTCAGTACAGCCATTTTCATTTTCTGCAACTTTCTGCCTTCACTCTAGTTGTCCATGTGATACAAAAATCCATGAAATAATATGTCCTTTTTAATGAGCTACCAGTCAGGAGACGAGCTCACATCCTTCATCCCATAAAAACATGGGCTTGAAAATCAAGTCACCGTCTTGCTGCAATGCCATCTAGTGATTTCTGAGCACCTGGGCAGCGAAAACAAACGCAAACGTTTCAATCAAGTAATTTCGATTCTTATACGGATCAGATTAAATCCCATGATCTGCGTTTTAGCCTCATATTCGCCGTTTTAACTTTCATTTCCAATCTGATGTGATGGAGTACAGAGCCACAGTCCAATTACTTACTGACCGCACTACATACACGCACACACACAGAGAGAGCAGGTAAAGGGCTGTTAGATAGCGCTCCTCTGTGAGATGAAAAATGTAATATGTGGTTTGGAAATGATATATTTATATTATGCTAATCTTTGCCTCTGGAAAGCAGTCTGCCATCCCTCTGCTCCACAGACAAGTTCTTCAAAACAGAGATCTTTTTAACACTGCTCGTGTGGAGATGTATACACACGCGCACACACACACAGAGCTTGTGATGAAGCCCAGATCTTCAGTAATCAGCAGTCTAAGCTACAAAATTAAACTCTAATTCCTTGAAATCAGAATCAGCAGTACCATATGCCATATTACAAAGGAAGAATGAAGGAGTGATGAAAAGAGAAGAGAGCACAAGGATGAGGAAGTGAGAGCGGAAACAAAAAAAGATGAAGAGAGTGGGAAGGAGGTAAACCCAAAACAGCTGTTTGGCTTCCAGAACACCAAGAGTCACAGAACAGGAATGAGAGCGCAAAGCAAAGTGTGCGTGCGCGTGTGTGAGGCAGAGTGTGAGAGAGAGATACAGTGACACAAGGAGTTTAATTTAAATCTAAGTCAGCTCAATCACTCACTCTCTCCCTCAATCACTCATTCCCGCTATCTTCCACTGCAGCCTATGAGCCCATAAAACACATGTTTAGCAATAAACAGACGTGCACACGCACACACGCGCACAGCTGTTCCCCCTCCCCTATTCGCCTCAGCTCTCCTCTGGCAGAGAAAGCAAGGGCGTCGGTTTGGTAAATTCCTCACTGTCCGTGCTGCAAACAGAGCAGAGGAATTCTCCACGTCCGAGCAGAGCCATTAGAGAGGCTGACCTCGCACCCGGTCCTCTTTAAACTCCAGCACCTACAGCCAAACACTACACGGCACACTGTCTCAGAGCTGAACCGGATCACCTTGCTCAAACGAGACATGACATTCCTGGTGGTGGAAAACCTGTACACTGCATATTTCTGTGATTTCCCTGCATTAACTCACCTGAGAGAGAGAGAGACAGACAGAGAGGTGCAAACAGTCACATATACAAAAACTGATGAACACACAAATGCTTGTACTTCTAGCTTTGTGAGGACACTAATTGTTATAAAGCATCCCCCAGACCCTTACCCTAACTTTACCATCGCGACTAAATGCCTAACCACAACCTAAACCTAATTCTAACGTGAACTCTAAAACCAAGTCTTAACCGTCAGGCAGCCCTCTGAAGAACCGGGGACCAGCCAAAATGTCCTCACTTTCCAAAAATGTCCCCACTCTGTTGGGTAAAAATGTGTTCCGGTACTCAAGGACACACACAAACACACACACAGATGTACTAGCATATGTAGCAGGTATGTAACATAAGCTTCAAAGCAACATAAACTGATAGATACTGTTAAGAGCTCAATGTAAACCTGTTTCGCCATCTGCTTTCAACAGGAACTACAAACTCGACTGAATTATCCATACAGCTTTACCCGAACAGAAATGGTCAAACTGAATTCTACTTAAAGCAAGAGCTTATTTTTAACTATGAGCTTGAGGAAAAATAAATACGTCGCCTAACCGGATTTAGAACGCAGTTAGCTCACTTATCGGCAGTTTCCTCCACTATAACAATGTATCAGTTCTGAAAACCTTATACGGGATTATTGCCAAGAACTAAAAGGATTAGCCTTGATCTCCACTTGACACCAGTCAGACTAGTTCATCCAGTTCATGAGAGAGAGGAGGGAAAAAAAAGGCAGGGGGGGGGAAAAAAAAAACCTGTCCAACAGTTAACAGGGGGGGGAGGGCCCGAGAGGCCGAGTCATCATCAGGAAATCGACGCAAAATAAATAAACGTGCAACAAGCCGACAGGATACACGAGATACACGAGATTCCACAGCGCGAAACTCATGTGCGAGAGAGAAACAAAGAGACGGAAATTCTTTTATCACTCACGCATACTTGGGCAAACACATTTAATTATTCATCAATGACTCGGGACTTGTCAGAGCTTGATATATCCTCAGACAATTAGGTGAGCCTAGAGTACATTTCAGTCCTAATGTTTATGGCGCTGGAAGATTTACAGTCTTTTTAATCTTTCAGTTCTTTCTCGATGAACATCAAAACCCTTTTCAGAGCTACTGAAGTGTTATCTTTAATAACCCCGCCTAATTTAGGATCGGTATCATCGCCACGGATTCATTTTCACGGCCATGACAATAAATTAAGAAGAAAAGACCTCACCCAACGCCTCATTCGGGTTTGAGCAGCGGCTGCGTCTTATCTTTATGAGCGCGATGACGGCAAATTCACGGAAATGCCGTCTCCAATGCAACATCAGATGCTTGTAAAGTGACGAACACAAGCACTTTGATCAAACAAGGCACCGAAAATGAAATTAGAAATGAAACAAAAACGCATCGTTCAGCAACCGATATAAAAGTTAACGAAGAAGCGATACGAGTATTATCCCGCAGTAAGAAGCGCCGACGTGCCCCGAAACAAAAGCACGCTGTTGTGACGAGCAACGCTGGCTCTCTGTGATCGGGTGTCCTCTCAGATCTAATCTCATCTCCATAAAAATCCACTCCGAATCATTGCCGCGGCACGCTCTTTATCAGATTGGTACAGTCTCGGCCTGCTTTTCAGCCTGCACATTGGATTACCCTATTCAGAACAAGGACAGGGGGGATTTAACAGGTCAAAGTGCAAAACGCAGGCCAGAAAGGCAGCAATGAAGTGAAGAAGCCCCCCTACTCAGGTTCTAAACAAGGAAGAGTGGAAAATATATACTGAGCTTGCAGGCAGATTTGCAACCCCATTTCTAACGTAGTGGGATCTTTTTTTAGTCGGAGAGAATCGCCCCAAACAAAAAGCACAGCACAGCAATTAGAATTTAATTAGTCAATAATGTTATTAAAACTTTTTTTGATTCACCCAGCAGGGAAGGAATCTAAAGTGGGGGATGACTTAACCTCTGTCACAAAACACTTCTCCTCCCCCTCCAAAACACACACACGGTGTGCAGTGGTGTCTGGCTGCTGGAATTATCCCCCCGTAGCCCATCACTGCCACACAGGGGGCCACCAGAGTGAGAAGCGAGAACGCTAGAGGGGAAAAAACCTCTGGTGCAGTGCATACCGACAGCCCCGGCTACGTCTGCTCCAAACATCACGGCTCCGAGCGGACACGTGTGTTTCTACTTAACACGGCAGACATGCACTGCGAAGAACGGGGGAAAAAAACCCCGTCTCCTCTGTGGAGAGAGACTGGAGCAGAGGTCATCGGCCGGCGAACCACGGTCCAGATGCGAACCGGCAAATACTGCAGCAGAGACGATAAAAGCATGAAAAACACCCTAGCTTTCTAAACATGACTCAGGTGGGCTTCTGTAGCAGATCCTCTGCTGAACTTTACACAATCACACACTCATTCTAATGATTTAGCTGGAGGCAGCTCATCAGACCAGAACATAGCTACAGGACGAGAGATTGCATGAAAAATACTAAAGTAGTAGATATGTATTTATTATATAAAGTCACATTTGAGTGTTTCATAAAGTGATTTGAGTTCTGCATGTTTTCAGATTCCTGGTTCAATAAGCTCTATTCTGATACCAAGTTCATTACTGGATCATGTCCATGTATCAACATGGCAACGGTGCGAGTGCGTTTACAAGGAGGGCATCGGAAAAGTCCGTCGGAATCTTATTTTTAGAATATTTTAAAGAGGATTCCATGACTTAATACGAAAGAGGGAATCCTCAGCCTCATTTTGACACCAGGATTTGGTTTTTCTGCTACCCCTAAAAATAACTTTGCCAACAGAAGGGTCTTATAGAGAGACAGAAATGCAAGTCTGTTTAAATGAGAGGAACAAGCATGGATAGCGTTCATTACAGCGCTTTAAAACAAAGTTTAAAATTAAAATTTCTCAATTCTGTTGAACGGTCAGGAAGTTAAGGTAAAGATCAAGTGATTTTGGGCAAAATTGTGTGTGTAATATATACAGAGTCAGCCAAAAAAAAAAAAATGTACACACACTTCAAGAAAAGAAAAATTTGTAGAAATTTATTCAGACATGACGAGATTAATACAAGTTCAATATTTGGCCTCTACAATTACAAGAGATTCTCAAAGTGGTGGCTGTTAGCTTCCAGACATATATGTGTACAAATGTGCAGTGTGTATACATTTTTTTTGGCTGATTCTCTATGTATGGGTGTATATATACACACACACGCATACACACACACACACACACACACACACATACATATATACACACACACACACACACACACACACACACACACACACTATTGCAGATAAAATAGGAACGGAATAAGGGCTTGTTTTTAACGGCGAAAACATATTTAAAAACAAATGGCCAAAGTAGTATCACATCAAATTAAAAACACTCGTGACATTCGCCTCTGGTGCTAGTCAGTCTGAAGCACCACTAAAGGCCGATTTATACTCAACATTAAATACGTATATGGATACAGACAGGGCCTTCCGTCTGTACTGTGTGTTCATTTTATCCATATTTCTGCACGTTTCCTGAAAGCTTACCGATACAAACAAAACGGAGCAGTACCACAGGAAATTGCAAGCGCACTGTAGCTAGTAGCTCGACTGAGATATGACGAAGAAATTGTAAAAATGGTGGAAGTTTCTGAGGAGAGCTTACGCCATTAGTATGAACTTTTAAACATCTATATGATCTTACTCCGCTTTTGCCTCCTTCTTAACAGGTGCATTATTACGACCTCCTCCATCTCCACCACGTTCTCTAGTGGACGCATTGCGTAATATCCGTGGTAATGTAAGTGGAAGTGTTGGGGCAGTTTGAAACGGGTGTGTATTTATTTTGGCATGTAAAAGGGAGCATAAATGAGCCTTAAGAATTCTCATTCATAATCTTAAACTAATGACTAATGGTTAAGCATTAAAAGGCATCTTGTTGCCATGTTAGCTGCTTATCTGGTACTGCATGCAAATTTACCCTTAAGAAATGTGAATCGACTAGTGGTTTTGTGTTTAGGCTACGTGTCAGTTGCGTAAGAAACACCAAAGGTGCTGGGGAATAAATTCTCCATTAGATGCACGCATTTTCTAGTTCCACAGCAGACGCACACATGTGGACGACTATTCCTCTTCCTAGATCATTATGCCCGAATACATCAAGTAGACCTAATGGAACAAATTAGAACCAAAAAATATATATATAAATAAATAAATACAAATCATATACTATATCTAGCAAATTACCATTAGGAATCCTGATTATTAGGACTGATTAGGACAAGATAGAAGCACTTAGCATGGTTAAATAAGTTATGCCTCGTAGCGAAACATGGATACAGCAATTAGCTTTTAGCTCCTAGCTTTGGATAATGGGGTCTGTTTAACGCATACCAAAGGCTAATCTACACTAAAACGGCTTCTACATTTCACCAGTCATTTACAATGAGGACAAACCCCACCATCAATGACTCTTTGGGCCAGTTACGGACACAAAAGAGCTGAGAACAAGGAGACAGCCAGAGAGGGAGAGGGAGGCTGAAAGACTGAGAGATAGATGAGGTTGAGGTTTCAGAGGGGTCAAAGGCGTAGCAGATGGAGCACGGGGCATGGCCAGGCTGGCGTGGGTGCTGCTGCATTCCAGTGGGATTTGCGTTCGCTCGGATTCTCCTTTCTAAAGCCAGCAGAGATTCTCTCTCTCTCTCTCTCTCTCATATTCTCTCTCTCAATGAAGCTGTTGCTAAGACAAGCTGGGAGATTAGACCTAGATAACATTAAAGGCAGGAATTTTGGATTAAACTAGTCACCGACACAAAAGGCACCGAGATTACACCAGATCGTGTCGATAATGATAGTAGCTAGACTATGATCTTAGCACCAGATCGACTTGTATATTTACACACACACACTTTCCAAGTTCAATTAAATAGGATTATTATGCCGATACATCTTCTCACCACTCATGTGCATACACTCTTTATCCTCCTACACACACGTTGCCCATATGTAAAGGTCTGCGAGTGGGCAAGCTTGAAGCATACTGCAGAAAAGCTGCCAGTCCACTCCGCAAGCACAAGGTAAACAAGCAAGATAAATGAAGAAAGAAAGGCATCTGGAGCTCACATGCTCATTCCAGTGCCACTTAGAGACCGTGCATGCATCAATATCCGGGCTAATATTGACTGCGATCGCAAACACGTGCACAGCTCATAAAAAAAAATAAATAAATAAATAAAAACCCTCTAGGAAAACAGGAGCGTGTTCACACGCCCATTTGGGTGAGCTTCATCAGTCAGAGCCAACGCGATGACCTCCGACCTCTGCTTAAATACCCTGGCCAGCTCCGTGGCAACAAGTGACATCACTAATGAGCCAGTGAATTCCTTTCAGACAAAGCGGATATCTCGAGGTCGTTATGTAATTGCTATATATGCAGATAATACTCGGAATTCCGAATTTGAAACGAGATACAATCCGTTACTGAATGAGGCGTTCGGAGCAAATTAATGCTGCGCATCATTCTCACTCTGTCACTATTCCAGTGCGTAATCATATGCATGCTCAATTGATTTGGTTATTCATAGCCATGAGGTTTGCATCTGTCACATTTCAGCAGGTTTCTCTCAGCCTGTCTGCTGCGGAAGAGGCCACTGGTGAGCGAGCAGCATTCCCACGCTGGAGTCAAGCTGCTGAATTATTCACTTCAAGACTCGCTACACACTGCAGGAGAAGTGCACAACAGTGCACAACAGAGATCATTGTGGAAAGAGAAAGTGTGTGCGAGATTGTAAATGAGATAGCATGTGAAACCGGGGCTCGGAGCGTGTGCTGATGCTGTAACGGCGCGCACTCATTCTGCAGATAACATCAAGCACTCACTTGCTGATCAATGCTTGCTTCGAGACTCGGACACATCCAGTCTGGAAACTTCACACTCGGACTAAACCCGAGACCTAGATCAACCCAAGACTCCAGCGATACATTGTTGTTCGAATAAAATAAGGATGCTAGAGATCGAGAAGATCGATGGAGGGACGGACGAGAGAATGAATGGTGCTGTTGTGAGCTGTGGTGATTCAGCATAGAAGTGTGAGTCACTGTTAGGGCTGGGTAGTGAAACTCCCGGGTTTAAACTGAGGCTGGTCGATACAACCTTCAAATATCCTCAGAATAATATATTCAATATTTTCTAATGTTGTATCTAGGGGGGAAGCTTTCGATATTTCATTTTTACCTCGAAACACAATATTTCTTACGCAACACAGCCAAACTGCAGCCGATCTGTCCGCAACGTCGGCATCGAGCCCTCTCTCGGCACGCGCGGCCATTTTTGTTTCTTGTTCCGTTTCATGAGCATGACGGCCTTCCAATGTCAATATGGTTCCACGGCGAGTCTTTTGCCACAACGGTTAACTTGGATGGAATAAAGAACAGACGCACACAGAAATCTAGGGGCACAAATCTAATGAGCTCTTATTCGTTAGAATAGTCGTCATTAAACATTTGAAAAGGTTTTATAGAATAACTGTCCTAAAAAAAACAACTCAATCCAGCTTGTTCTGATCCAAAACACAGGACAAGTTTAGCGAATTAAGACTATGGTTTTATTTTTAGGTTGCAGGGCGGACCAGTGGTTAGCACGGTCACCTCACAGCAAGAAGGTTCCGGGTTCGCTGACCAGGGGCTTTTCTATGAGGAGTGCAGATTCCCCCTGTGCATGAATGGGTTTCCTCCAACAGACATGCAGATTAGGTCAACCGGCTACTCTAAAGTGCAAAAAGGTGTGAACATGAATGGTTGTTAGTCTCTGTGTTGCCCTGCGATAGTTTGGTGACCTGCCAGATGTGCACCCTGTCCCTCGCCCAATGTCAGCTGAGGTAAATCTTGACCGTTGTGGTATTTCTTTCTTCACTATATTGTTGCATTCGACGTGGTAAATCAAATCTGTCTAATCTATTACCAACCTGGCCTGTCTGTTCAGCAGGAAAAGTATTAAATTGCTCGTTAACGTTAAATTCTTGATTCGCATTGGTCATTTTCTACAACAGCAGCTCTGACAGCAGTTCCAGCTGCAAACTTCATGCAGACCTTGCAGCTGGAACTGCTGTTGTAGAATATGAATGGTTCTATAGTAATAACTTATTCAGGCCTTACACCAAATGACTTTTCAAGCGATCTCACCGTCGGAGGCAAATTTCTAATGTCGGGATGAAGTCAGTCTTATTCGTCTCGACTTTCTGATAAAAAAAAAAAAAAAATCAACTGTGTTTAATATCAAATCATAAGTATTTAGATTGATCAATAACCGATAGGTGAGCTCTCTCCAGCACCAAAGGAATATCTCTGGCTGGAGAATCTAGTCGACGTCAGTCTTTTAAAAGTCATCTCAAAACCTTGTAGTGTAAGGTTAGTGTTACTCCATGATTTAAACAGTACATAAACTAATTAAAACGGTGTGTAGTAGACCTTTCTGTTGTTTTTTTTTTTTTGGTCTCCAGTGTCAGGGCTTCGAACCAGTCAGCGGTAAAGCAGGAAAGTCTTCAGGATAGACAGATTTGCATTTTCTCTGTCCCAAGACATGCCTTATTAAATTCACAAAGGAGACAAAGAGGTAGATTGTTGAGGGAGTGACTGTTTATAGCTGCTATAATGTGAGTGATAACAGGAATTAACCTGTCTCGTGGGTGTTCCACAACATTAAACATGCCTATAAATGGATAAAAAAAAAAAATTTCTTTAATTAAAAACCATATTCAGCAGGAAATTGGTATGGTATGTGTGGAATAAAAACAGCTCAGGATGTGCAAAACAACAACAACAACAACAACAACTCGACTTCAGAGGGGTAACAATGCTTCAAGCAGCATCACACCTCCCTGTCATTGATTGCTTTCCTGTAAAAGCATATGCCAAAGTATTTTACAGTCAAACAGTCCAGTTATTTCATTTTAGCCAAAAATAAGCAACTATCCCAACTCCTTTTTCTGGTAACTGGTAACTTTGTAGACTCCAAAAACACACAAACTCAGAGATAAAAATCTAGCTTCGTCTCCAAAGCAACAGAAATTAAATTTGCAATCTGAACAATAAAACCACCAAACGGTCTTCAGTGATCTTATGTTTGAATAAACAGGGCTGTGATATAAATATTACAGCTAAGACGAGAATACTGGCTCTCATCAAATCTAGCTCTTTTTAAGCGTTAATAATCACGGGGGTCAAGGGTCATTCCTGTTCGTGTGTTTTTACTTCGGCGTGACTAATATAGTTGCATTGGTGCCTACGTTTAGTTCAGTGCACTAGTTAGCAAAAGTCCTTCAGACCAGTTCAAGTGGTAGAGAGATGATAGAGGAAATAAGAGACAAGATGGAAAAATGAAGAAGAAAAAAGGTATAAGATGAGTCACCCAATAGAGTAAAAACAAAAATAGACATTGGGCCTAAAATACTATTAGAAACAATAGAGAGCGCAGTACCTTAATCCAGAACCTGTTACACACACACACACACACTTCAACAGCCTGTGTCATCTCTTCCACTTTGACATTTGTTCATTTCTTTTGAAGCTTCTCTTAAGTACAGCCCTCTCATCATGTCCCCCGACCAAACCACCACCCCCCCACACACACACACACACACTTGCTGAACAAGGCATATGTTTAAGCGCCAGTCACACAGTCACTCTGCACTCTGAACCCTTCCAACAATTTAAACCAAATACTTTTGACAAAACTACTCAGCAGCCCAAATCAAGTGCACTCCATCTATAATTCTAATCACCTCTCCTGAGTGCTGATAGCTGAACTGCAGAAGTGTCCATTCCTCAAGCCCTCTTTCAAACACGTGGACTTCATCAAACAGATATTTCCTTCAAGCCTGCTGGAAGACAGCATGCTAGGGAGTCTTTTGAAGAATGGTAAAATGTGTAACAGATAAAAATAACAGCAGAAAAGGCCGGGTATTAATAATACATAGCTACTATGAGTGCTGTGACAGCAGTGGGCGAGCTGGCACAGGTATCCAAAGCTCCGTCCTACTCGTTCCCATTCTCCAACACTGAACCCTTCACCTGAGAGCGGGTTTTTTTCCTACCAAAAGGTTTACGGTGTCGGGGATCGTAGCCTGTCTTGGTTGCGTGTGTTTATTTTACACGGTATTGTAAAAAAGCAGCCCTTTCCTGGCCTCTGCACTGCAGAGCACTGAATGATAAACATGTTATTGCAGCAAAGGCTAAATTCTTTCACAGTCACCGCATTGGAAAACCTCGTGTGTTCCACATAACCTGTCCAGTCAGCGTGTGCGTATAAAGTGATCGTAAGGCTTGCTGTGCAGCGTCTGCAGCGCTGGTGTTTTTGAGCGTGCTCTCTCAAGGGAGGTCAATCTCCCTGCATAGTGAGCGCCTCAGGGAGAAGCACAGTTGGTGTTATACACATGTGTACGTGTGTGTGTGTGTTCATGCGTGTGTTCGGGAACTCTTGTTTGCTTTTTATGACCCAGCACTTCACACTGGAAGCAGCAGTTCTCTTAAATGCTTTTTAATATCACCACATGCCTAAGGACAAAGAGAGCGCGAGAGAGAGAGAGAGAGAGAGAGAGAGAGAGAGAGAGAGAGAGAGAGAGTTGCAGCTTCTCCATACGCATCTGACATGATGATGAGAAGCTCTCACCTCACTGTATACTACCAATATTAGATTCTATGCTGGGAGCTGAACAGGAGGAAAAATTCAATAAAATTTTCAGTTGATCACAGTCCCAGTATATAACTTTACCAGAGATGGACTGAGACCCAATTAAT
>JAQQZR010000036.1:13623548-13637472 GCA_030068235.1 Notoglanidium macrostoma | reverse complement strand
CCCACAGTCCAAAGACATGCAGATTAGGTCAACTGGCTACTCTAAATTGCCCATAGGTGTGAATGCGAACGTGTGTGACTGTTTGTCTGTGTTGGCCCTGTGGTGTACTGGCGACCGCCTCTCGCCCGAAGATGCTGGGATTGGTTCCAGCTTCCCCGCGACCCAGACGGATAAAGTGGTATAGATAATGGATGGATGGATGGGTGGGTTCTAATGAGAATGATTGTTAGAACAATATAAATATAAACAAATTCTATTGCTAGAAATGAAAAATAAATATTGTGAGTAATGTTTATTTTAAACTATAGTTACTGCTCATTTTTAAGATGGGTGCCAACCATATATCAAGAATGTATTCCACCTCCTCTGCAGCCCATTTCCCCACCATTGTGAAACTGGAAGTAACAACCAATCAACATATTTGATGCCTAGCCCAGGAGCTTTCACACATCATGCAGTTTGAGTTCAATCAAAGGGAGCCCCAGATCACCAGAATATCTTTTTTTTTAACCACACCTAATAGCTTTCACCAAACAGACAGAACTCTGTGAAAATGTCCTTCTTTTATTTTGAAAAAGTTTAAATGTGAGGCACTCTAAAGCTAACTACGTGTAACACCAGGACCGAACCTGGTGTTCAGTGCTTTCATAATGGTCAGGGTGAACATTTATATAGTCCTGGTCCAAAATCATCCAGTCCTTTGACTTGACACAAACATTTTTATATAGCAATCCAAAGACAAACTAGGCTTATATGCAACATTATATAACATGGCATTGAACAAAGACTTCATAGCCTGCTTGCCTCACTAATTTTACTAATTTCTACACCTGCACTGTCAACACAAATGTCTTAGTTTAAAAAAAAAAATAATATGTACAATTAAGTAACGGCACTTGTATTGGAGGCATTTGATAAAAAATGTTTAACTAATAACATTATTCAGTGTTTTTGTATTAACATAAAACAGTGTTGAGATGTTTAGAAAATGACCTTTTATGATTTGAAAGGAATTAATGGAAAGACAGAGTCAGACAGCAATAAGGGAGGAGAGGAGGAAGGACATGAGTCGACCTCCTTCATATGTGAGAGAGCCAATAACTCAGACTGAGGTAATTTTAAAGAGATTATGTTTTGTTAATGTGGTTTTATGATTACTATTGGAGGAAGCAGAAGAGGGAAGAGAATTGCAAGAGAAAGTGAGAGGAGAGAGGAAAACTGGAGAGCAATAAGAAAAATGGAGACATGAAATAGGGAAATGTCAAGACTTGTATACTTATGAATTATTGACCTTTCTTGCTGTGTATCTTTCTGCAACTATCAGGTCAAAAACTGCCAGCTATACTGCCTTGCTGTGAGATAAATAAACGTGCTATATATAAATCGGATAAATCTGCTAAATAGTTAAACCTCAACTGTCGAATTGCTTGAAAATGTTGTACTTAACTGCAAATATGTACATATTTTTCCTATTAATGTGGTCTGGGCTAAATCATGCATGTTTTCAGATCTTAGAAATGCTCCTATATTCTGAAGCCTAGTTTCTACACAAGCAGCATAATTCACACATATAATATGTTATATGTTATATAAGTCTCACATATTGTCCATATCATATGGTTTATATGTTTTGCATCCTGGAATCTGTGCTCTTGTTCTCAGTAGCTTAGAGTTCTGCATTGATTTGTAAGCATAGAACATTTCCCCCTTGTAGTCCTGTGTCTAAATTAGTTTGATTAGTAAGACTTTAATGGATCTAGCGGGACAAGGTCAGCCATCGACAGGGTGATGCAATCCAGTACTTATAGATTTCTCTGTATATGAAGTTCACTATTGATATTTGAATGATATGGCAGCATTATTACATATATTTATTGTGAATTCAGGATAATGGGTAACGAAGCAGCAGAGCTAAAAGAGCTAAAAAGCCATGAGAAGCATGCTGAAACAACATAGTATAGCTAACTAATAATTAAAGGTTAGTTTCTGATTTTACAGTGTTGTATGGCCGTATTACATTTGCATTTTGAAGCTGCTGTTGGATTTGTTGTAGGCGTTGGTTTTCCTAATGCTCTCAGTCTGCAGTGCATTTCAGATAAAGAAGTCATAAGCGTTAGGTATCTGTAATGTCCCGCTGTGCCTGAGAGGCCATGTTTGCTTGTGGTTGTAGGATGTGGACTCATTTGCTGCTTCTCTCCTTCCTCCCAAGGCTCTCAGTGCAGTAATTAAAGCGCAGGGGCCAACTCTCTTTTCAGCTGAATAATTGAAGAGCAGAGCAGGAACAAGAGAAAAGAAGAGAAAGAAAGGAGCTGACATATGCACTCTCATGCTGATGAAGGCCATGGGAGTGTGACCTTGAAATGGATGACATTAAAGCGTACAGCTTGCATGACCTTAGTGTTCAGTTTCTCTCTAATGTGTATCACAAAGCAGGACATTTTAATATTTGCATGTAATAATAATAATAATAATCATAATAATAATAATAAAAATAGGCCATGCGATTGATTGGCAACTTGTTCAGAGTGTACCCTGTCTCTCACCCGAAGTCAGCTGGGATTGGCTCCAGCTTCCCCTTGACCCTGACGGATAAGTGGTATAGATGATGAATGGATCGTAATAATAATAATAATAGCAGCAGCAGCAAATTTATATATCTATATACAAATATATATCTCGATTCAACAGAAGTCTGAACCTTGCAGAAATTCCATTTAGACCCAGTGTTGTGTGTTATATAAAAAGCTGATTTTCAGACCTGTGAGTGTGAAAATAATCTCTTAAAGCCAAAGAGGAGCCGTTAGTCAATTGTCTTGAAAACAGTTTTGCTAAGCACACATAGCCATCCATTTACTAATCCTGGACAGCACAATGTGTGATTTCTCTTCGCACATTAGTAATCTTTTGCACAAATTACTGATTTCTGTGAACACATTTCTGCAGACACACTGCCAGAACTACTACATTTCAGTCAGAAATGTGTAAGCATTGTAACCCCACCTTTTATAAATATGAACCATCAAAACCAAATAAATCTCAGCCCCATAGCCATCTGTGGCCAGGAGTCCTAGAGAGCATAATTGGCCCTGGTCTATGTGTAGGATGGATGGCATTACTATCTCCCCTGTCAATTAGAGCAGCACTAGCCAAATTCTGGCCATCTGTGAGCTCATGTATATAGAACAGGGCAGTTAGCGGTTTTCTCCGAGTGCATTCAGCTGTCCTGTAATGCTGCACCAGTAGCAGCTTGAAAAAATTGTGGTGTCACATGTCTCAGAGGACGCACGTGATCGCCTTAACCTTCCCGTACAATAGGGGAGAACAAACAAGTGGGTGGTAACTGATATCAGCTATTAAAAACAACATAATAGCTATTTGCCATCCTTTATATTTCAATTATGCTCAAAGATCCTGTAAAAGTATAACCTTACATTAACTCTTATTTAAATAAGTACTGTATATATTACCTTAACGTTTTAATGTTGAAACTAGTACTGCTGGTTAACTGGCATAGTCATGATTACTGACCTGTGTTTTTATAGATTTGGAAAAGAAGCAATGCCAAAATGCCGTATTATTTTTAATATTTTATTGATGTCTATTCTGATTGTGTGCTCTTGGTAACTTGCATAGCACTCATACTCATTTTTGTTTTGATTGTCCTTTTTGTGGCTAATTAAAATAAACATTGTTGATATTGCATGTGAAATGAACATTCTGTAACTGGTGCACTTTTATTTATTTATTTATTTAGTCATTCATTCATTCATTTATTTATTTGGGTGGCAGTAAGATTAATAGCCAGTAAGCACAGAAGCTAGTTACTAATTACTAGAAGCTAGTTGAATAACTAGTTTCATTTTAATAATGTAATAAAGAAGGAACTTGATTATGCTATAAAATGCACCAATAACAGCATGTTTTTCTATAATAATGCAAACCAGTTGCAATATGTTTTTAAATAATAATAATAATAATACAGCAGCTACAGTATTTTTGACTACAATAATACACCAGTCACAATATGTTTTTATTATAATACAGCAGTTACTGTATGTTTTCACCCAAAACTAGCTTTAAAGACCACCATTTTTTTATGTTATATTGCGTAATAAAGTGGTCGATGTTTCACAAAAATTATCATTACATAACAGAAAAAAGGCGCAGAAGCACCTACAACTTTACTATCATTAAGAAATCGAGATTCAAATATGGAAGCACCCCCAACTCCACACACACACACACACACACACACGCGCGCATCTTCACACCCTTCTCATAGCTGTGCTGCATTATCTGCATTTGCATATGGGCTCTTGTAGTTTATAACACACTAATGCTTGTCATGTGTTTAATCCTAAACAAGATTTTTAAGTGAGAGTTTCACCTCCCTCAGGTTCTGAAGAGAACATGGCAAATCTGCTTCAGTGCATTTTTTTTGACAAGTCTGCTCAAGGATTTAATACCAGAAGGATTAAAAAAAAAGTTTTATAAAGTTTAAAGCCATTCATGTCATCTTCTAAAGTCGATTTCACTACCACCATTTGTCCATTTGTAAAACTATCACAACAGCCTTCAAAAGTTGTTTATTTAAAGCCTGCTGATCTGATAACAGCATGTCTAGCTGTTCATGTTTATTGTGTAGGTCATTATTATGGTCTGTTGTAGTTGGTTTGTGAAATGAAGCCGTCACGTTATTCGCTTTCTACTGCTGTTTATGTGCTGCTTCACTGCTTCTGAAATTGTCAGAGTATGGGAGTATACACACTTTCGAATTGTACATTTAATTTAGAGAGGCGGGTGGGTAGGACCCTGAAGTAATGCTGGCACGGGGGCCGTCATGACGAACCTCCAACACTGTGCAGACACCATGCCAAATTACTGTGTGAAATAAACGTGTCAGGGCTGAGGATGAAGTAGTGCTGCTTAGTCCTACAGAAATTCTTGGGATGTGTTGATGAAATATGAAACGGATGTGATGCGTGGAGCGGCCCCGTGAGAACACAAGACAAAGTATCTGAGTTTCTGAGATCAGGAGAACCAGGGCATCTAATGCACACTTGTATGCAAGCAAAATGGAAAATCAGGATGAGTATGTTGTGAACAATCAATCAAGCAGTAAGGAGGATAGGGGGAAAATGTGTGAAAAATGGAATGCTAAAATAGAAAGTTGGTAATTGAGTGGTAGAAAGGAAGCGTGTGCAGTGCGAGAGCTGGGGTAATGATGAAAAGAAACATGCCTTTGATCTGATCAGAGCTACATGACAGTCATACTGATGAACTTCAGCAGCCCTTATTCGCATGCCGAAGAGTGTGTGCGCGTGCACACACACACACGCGCGAACACACGCGCACACACACACTCACACAAACACACACAGAAAGGTTGCTCATTAATACTCATCATCTGCTTGCCGACACATCACATCCCCAATGAGGCAAGACATTACACCAATCTGCACTCTCTCTGCATCTTTTCTCACTCACACACACACACACACACACACACACACACACACACACACACACACACACACACAATGTATGTTTCTCTGGATATAAGCACAACATTTTTGTACACTGTCATTTATCTACTCTTTATCCCACTCTTCTGAGAGGTGGCAATGAACACACACTAGCACACACACCCCTCACAAAAATGACAAACAGTCAAGGTCTATAACGCTTTAATAATCTTCCAGTTCTCTGATCAGCTCTTTTGGGCTCTCCTGTCCTATTAGGGAGGATTAATTTTGGGATGAAGTCAGGGAAAACGAGCCTGATTTCCCTTGGGCCATTCTAGCTATAGAGGGTAGGGTTTACTCAGAAAAGGTGAGCTCTGCCTAAGGTAGAAAACACACATGAGCCCTCTACCTGGAGGTGGTGAGGAGCACTAGCACTGTGGGAATGACTTAATCTCTGAATAACTTCTTAAAACGATATGGGAAATGATGTATCAGGTTGCTCGGGTGTGTGTGAAGAGGCGCTTACGGTGAGTTAGATGTGTGTACAAGCCTCAGGCTGTGTAATCATAACCACTAAAGAGGTAGAAGAAGGACAAACATTCTCTCTCTCTCTCTCTCTCACACACACACACACACACACACGCATACTCAGAAGAGAAGTGACAGGTGATCACACTCGTATACACGTTCACAAGCAGTGCTGGGGGCCAGAGGTTAATGTCTTTTCTACGCTTTTCATCTGGCGGCAAAGTACGAACTCTGCTCCAACCTGAACTCATCAGGAGGAATGACAGCCGTCCCTAATGGCCCCCTCAGGCCATCGTAACACTATCAGCACCAGAACATTGGTGCTAAACTAGTGCTGAACTACACAGAGTGCCTCTACCAAACTTACTGTAATTGCTGAGAGAGAGAACATTTTATTTCATATGATTCATTTACAATCATTAAATTATTGACGTATATGATGAATATGATTTATTCAGAAATCACATCTTCCTAAATCAACATTTCTTTTAAGGAATCAATCAATGTGTCCCTTTTGGTGTTCCCACTCAGAAGTTACTTGAAAATTCCTCCCAGGCACACCAGTCGGCTTCCAGCCTGGAAAATTACTTTGGTGTTTCAGAGTGAAGTTCATGAAAATTAAAATAAATTCTTCTTTCACTTTCATAATTCAGGGTCCATAAGTATTTACTTTGCCTCTGTACACCACCATTATGGATTTGAAATGAAGCTAGAAAGACATGATTGAAATGTAGACTTTCAGCTTTAATTCAAGGGGTTGAACAAAAAGTAATCAGACAATTGACTGATAATCAGTTTCCTGGCCAGCTTTGGCCTGTTTGCTTGTTTCGCGACAAATTAAGGATCTGGAGTTGATTCCAAGTCTTGAATTTTCCTTCTCCATGCTCTTAACAAGGAAACAGGCCACACCTGGCCGTAAAACTGCTTGTCAGTCAACTGTCCAATTACTTGGAGGTAAAATGGAGGGACTGTGTAAAAATGTCTGTAATTCCTAAACAGTTATTCTGATTTTTTGTTAAATTAAAGCTGAAAGTATATATATATATATATATAATTAGAATTTGAAAGTATTATATATAATTATACTGTATGACTTTCATTTAATAATAATAAAGAACGATGGAAAAACAGGCAATGAACATACAAGTTATATATTTTAAATAATTAAATGATTATTTTTGGAGAATCCAGCAGAGGTGGTCTGTGTGGGCTTGATGGACTGGCGGCTCTGCTGGGAAGTGACGGGGGACGTTATAAAAAGGAAATCATATTTGCACAATCCACGGCCAGTGCACTCACATTGTGCATGGAAGATTAAGGGCAGGGAAAAGTTGCCGCTCAAGATTGGGTCTGGAGCTATACCACAACCATCAACCAGCAAAAATCTGACAAACAAACAACAACAACAAAAATCTCTATAAGTATCAGTTTAGAGCACTGTTCATTCCAAATACTCAGTTACATCCCTAATGCATACAAACTACTAAAGCCCTGTTCAGAATGGATTAGTATTACACGGGGAGCTGGGTTAATGTAATTATAAATAAATAAGTATCTCTGGGTATTTTTTGTCCCACCTGAATCCAACAAGACAGTAATTTTTGCAAACATGTTATTAAAAACTCCATTATATCCTGTGGGAAAAGACTAATCACAGAAGTAACATACATTTCTCTGGGTTTTAGGTCACTTGTTCAGTTTTGAACACAGGTTCAACCTACCTACCATGAATATAACAACTACACACCCCTGTTAAAATTGCATGTTGTTTTGCAAAATAGATTGGTATTAGGAGAAGCAGTCCCATGACATGATGCTACCATCACCACCACGCTTCATTGTGAGTGTGGTGTGCTTTGGGTGATAATCCTCTTGTTTTTGCACCAAATATATCTTTTTGAATTATGCCCAAAACATTTTACCCTGATCTCACTAATCATACATGTTTCAGCAAAATGTAGGCAGACTTGGATGGGTTTTTTTGGGGTTTTTTTTCATGAGAAAGGCCTTCTAAATGTTTTTAAGAGCTGTCACATGCAGGGTGTGAACAGCACTTGCCATATATCCCAGCAGCTCCTTTAATGTTGTTCTAGGTCTCTTGGCAGCCTCGCTTCTTGTCCTTTTGTCAATTTTGGAGGAATGTTCCATATTTTGTGATGTTACTTTGGTGCCCTGTTTTCTCCATATGTTGATGATGGCATTCACTGTGTGCCATGTTACATCTGATGTTTTGGAAATTCTTTTGTACCCCTATATCCTGATTGATACCTCTATGCAACAAGATCCAGTACATGCTTTGTAAGCTATTTGTGGACCATGGCTTCAGCAGTCGGATGAAACCAAGAGGATGTCAAGAAAATCTTACAGAAACAGCTGATCTTTTTTTTTTTGGTGTTAATTAGAATCACACACTGATGACAGTGTATGAAAATGACTTTTGAACATGAGTTTCAATTGGTGAATTCTGAGCACAGTCACATGCCCCATTATAAAAAGGAAAATAGCAAGCAGATTATTGCTATTTTTTTTCTTATTTCTCCTAAAACACTTGTTTGTTTTCCACTTGAATTTAGTTGGCTGCTATATCATGGCTCTGACATGCAATTTTGACCTGCGGTTTTATCCGAGGTGTGTAGACTTTTGATGTCCACTGTACGTTATGGTCATGTGAATTACTAATGATTAAGCACAACTTCCATGGTCACGACACCTACAACACATGCTTATAATAAAGACAAAACATTTATTAAAATGAGGTGTATTTAGTAAGCATGTTTTTAAGTGTCATGACAAAATGTACATCATGAAAACTCTCCAGAGACTCCTGTTTATACAGAGGTTGCTTAAGTCATATTTACTACAGGCGTCGTCTGCCAACATCAGTGATATGCCTGAAAAGCTTATTCCATAAAAATAGTAGTTAAGAGTGCTTGTTTTGGGGTTAAATGATTGACTGAGAAATATCACCAATATCACAATCAATATTTGAACTGAAGTTCAGAACTATGCAAAAGCATTGTGACTGGTATTATATGGAGAGAAATCTTTTAAGCACAGGAGCACACGTTTGATATGAAATGGCAGAGAATCAAGGAACATGTGCTCTGAAGTCATTCACCTGAAAGATGTGCTTTAGAGAGATTATATATGATCTGGTAGTTTGATGCCATTACTAGAGGAATGTACGCAGCAAATCATGTGACGTATGTAAATGCAAGGTGAGGAAGTCACAATAAAGCGATTTAAACAGAATCATCTGTACAAAAGCACAGAGAAAAGATTTTGTGATTAGATGTTGGACGATCCCAGTTCCTAGCAGGTGGTACATAAAAATCCCACACAATATCCACATAGAAATACAGGTGTTACTGTGAGTGTGCAGATCAGATGTCCTCTGAGGGTCCACCTGCTCTCTTGTCTCTTCTCCAGATGTCTCTCGCTCGCATTCTGTCGATGGGTGTGTTTCTGGTTTGTGGTCCATACTTAGCACCTAAACTCACAGCTATAGAATACCTTGCACCGCAAGGCGTGCCAGCCAAGGTGTCAACCTAACAAGAGATTCCTGTCACTTGAAACCGAATACTTGCATTTTATCTCACCCTACATGTGAGCCTTCTCTCACCTCTTCTTTCCTCAGAGGAAACCTGTGCAAGATCATTCTCCATTTCCACAATCACACCGAGCATTACAGAAGATCAATCTGTCACACTTTTGAGTAGGCATGACCTGAAGGTGAGTGAAAACACGAAAACAAAATATGAGGTCAACCTCAGGGCTGGTGGCAGAATTCACACGTGTGCACACAAACTTTAGGGCATTATCCATACATTCTTATGCAAATACATGCAGTGCCAATGAACTCATATTCAAAACCCTGCAGAGTGAATCTGAGCTTAAAAGCAGGATTTTTTATCTAATCAATTGTAATCTAATTTACTGCCATCTGCTTATACAGTAGATTAAAAAGATAATCGCCTTTTGATTAAATCAGATTAGCTCTGATTATGTGATATTTCATCAAACGGATTAAAGGTGTCTGTGTCTGATTCCTAAAATCTCTGTACGCTTTCACTCAGCTATGAATGAGCGATGTGCTGTGCCACTGCATTTAGCAGCTGATGAGAGACACATACACACACACACACACACACACACACACACATCTTACTATCCTCATAAGGACCTTCCATTGAAATAATTAATAATGCAGCTCGTTATTATTTAATGCTATGCCTACACTTAACTCTAACTTTAACCTTATCTTCCTTAACCAAAAGGAAACCTTTTGTTTTTTTGTTTTGTTTTTCTCATGGAGACCAGCCAAATGTTCCGATCTGTCAAATATTCCAGTGGGTTGGTACCCACCAAGATATAAAACCATGCCAACACACACTCATAGAATAAAGCATGATGCATCGTGATGCATCATACACTGGTAATCTCACCCTTTCAGATAGGAAGTAAAAGGAAGATGAAACGAAAACAAAAGAGCAGCTAAGAAAATGTTCTGGGTGGCACAAATCCTTGAACCTTATACTGACACCCCTAGCCTACACCCATTACTACATGAGACACAACACCTTCCTCCTTCCTGCACTTGTCATCTTAGCTAACTTGCATGAATCAACAGCCACAGACTTGCTACATATTACATACCATGTATAATTTGGCACAAAAGTTTCAGTGTGGGGAAGCTCTTACCACAAACATGCAGTATACCAAACCATTTTACACAATAGAGGAAATATTAACTTATATGATAAGTTGCAAAAGGAGCATAGGTCTTGACATAGTTTTATTAAATAGATGTATTTCAGACGGTCCCATTCCACATCTTAATGGACTACTAATTCAGCCCCCATAATAGTGGGGCTGTGATGTGCAAAAAACAAAAAACAAACAAAACAAATGGGGCTTCTTGAAAAAGAAGTCATTTTCCATTTATAAATTATAACAGCAAGCAGTAATTTGCAAAACATAACTTTAACCAACTCCTGAACCAGATGCCATGTGGACCTTTCTGGAACGCTTTCTATCTTCCGTGTAATATGACTGAGTATCAATATTTCAAAACAATGACATCTTTCCCAAATCAAAAAACTCTTATTTACAGTTGATAATAATAATAATAGCCATCAACGATGGAACGATGGAATCATTGATCATTTAAGTAGCCTACACCAAAAACACTCACACAAAATGAATGCACAAGTTCATATGTATAATTAAATGATTATTTTTAGACACCCCTGTTGAGATATGCGTAAATTAATGTTTTATTCTTTCTTTTAACCCCACAAACAGGGTCACCAGGTTCCATGTAATCGTATTGCAAATATATAGTATATTGCAAATCAGAAATGCGCATCACGGTTGACTTGTTTCCCACAACAATAAGAAATGTTTGTCTGCCTTTTCCTATATGCCAGTCTCAAGTCTTCTTGTGCAGTATTTGAATTGCTTTTGTGGAGGAATTTTGATTAAACCTGGCAACCTTTCTACACTTATTCTGAAACCCGTTGGCCTGTTTATAAAAAAACACAAATACCCCTGAATACACCTCCTATTGTTCATATCTGTATACATATTAATTTAGGACACATTATCTGTTCAACCAATTCAGCTACAGCCATAAAAGTCTGATGAGGGACTTGAAATGACCTTCCATAATTAGAAACAGGCAGCAAGATGTTCGGGTTTCTGGTAACGTCCAAAAGTCACTGTGTGTTGCTGCGTTGGAGCATGTAGGGCTAAGATTGAGGATCTCCGAGAGCTTTCTCATAACCAGCAACCCTAAGGCCCTGTGTAAAAATATACTGTATATACAAATCTGGAACTCAAAGCAAGAAGAAAAAGAAGAAGAACTTAGCCCAAACACTTTATCCTACTGATTAAGTGTGACATTCCTACACAGGAGAAAGACACCCCTCAAACTTCAAGCCTCTTGTTAAGAGACTTGCTTGTTACTCCGAGACAGTCAAACAGCATGCCCACCTCACAGGAAGTCAAGAACCCAGCATGTCTAAACACAGTATCTAACTTTGTCTCTAAACTGGTCTCACTTACTCTGAAAGATTCAGCCCTAGACATTTTAGAACTCTGAAGCAATAACATGATGCTCATTTATTTGTGTGTGTCTCCTCTGAAAGTATTGGAACAGCAAGGCCAATTCTTTTGTTTAGGCTACACACTGAACTGAACACATATGGGTTTAAGATTAAAAGATGAATTTGAGACAATAGATCAGATATTCATTTCCTGATATTTACCTCTAGATGCCAGATGATCTAGAAAACATGCCACCTTTGTTTGAACCCACCCATTTTGTGCAACGTTAGAATGACTGTTAAAACAATTAATAGCTTTTATAATAACTACACTTGGTTTGAGCTTGGATTTCACTTTTGAAAACTGTATTGTTTGTTAAAAAGGATAAACCAACATAAAGACCAGAGAGCTGTCTATGGGAGAGAAGCAAGCCATTTTGAAGCTGAGAAAAGAGGGAAAATGAATCAAAGCCATTGAACAAGCATTGGGCACAGCTAATACAACAATTTGGAATGTCATAAAGGTTCTGTCATCAGAACCTTTTGTCTCCTATTATTTTCTTTGGCCAACCTGTTTGATGTCTGGTTGTTAGTACACCAGTGGTTTCTTTCTTTTCAGGATGCTCCAAATTGTTGTATTGGCTATGTGCAATGCTTGTGCAGTGGCTCAGATATGATTTTCTGTCATTTCTCAGCTTAAAAAAAGCCTTCACAAGCAAACCACAGGGCTCAAACCTGGAGTAGACATACAGAGCTATTAATCGTTTAAACAATTAATCTACCAGGGCAAAAAAAAAAATGGCTGGATGTAAATATCAGGAAATGAAAGCTGAAATTCTATCTTCTCACATTCATCTTTAGTGAAAACCAAAAGAATTGGCCTTGCTGTTCCAATACTTTCTGAATGTTCTGCACTGTATGTAGGTAGGTTGCCCTATAGTTAGGCTAAAATTCTTAAAACTAGTTATTAATGAACCTGGCTTAATTGTATTTAGCACTCTTTGAAAGAAAACATAGGTTGTAAAGAAATTTGGTTTTAAAACATCTTTAAATATTGCGAAATGTCAGCATGACAAAACTGCGTTTCAGAAGGCCAATTTGTGCTCATGGGAACCTTCTGAAAGGAAATTATATAAATGAGGAAGACCTCTGAAGACCCTTGTGATTGTTTGTCTCTGAAGAATAAAGATAAAATGATATTTTTACAATATTACAAGGTTCGCTGAAGTTTTGTGTTAAGTGGAGTGACATGAGCTTTTAAATACTCAGTAATTTGACAGCAACAAATAATTTCATTTGACTCCCTAGGATCAGATTACTCTGTTTAATATGATCCAAGTTGGAAAAACTACATTGTATTAGCTTAAGGTCAAGCAACAACAATAACAACAACGATATGGTACCTGTTGTCGTCAAAAACCATTTTACAGTTTGCACATTCATGGGTAAAAGTGTTGGTGTTTCTGTGCCTCTGTTGTCAAATGTTTCTATTCTGATATGTCAAGCGTTTTTGTTTTGAGATTAAGTATTAAGTTCAATCACTTTAATAGTGTATGGTTTACCATATGATTATAGCAATTACAGGCTATTAAAGCAAGACGCTGCAGGTAGAAACAACCATTTCAGTCATGTCAGACATTTTTCAGATTTTTTGAATAAACTGCATCTACAAAGTCATAGATTGCAGCACAAATCTACAGTGTATCACAAGATGGCTGTGATATTGTCATTATCTTCAATTTAGCAACTTTGAAGAAGGCTTAAGCTCCACCTACTCTGCACATTCACATCACGCCTTACAGTTTATCCCATCCATCCATCCATCCATTATCTATAGCGCTTTATCCGTCTGGGTCGCGGGGAAGCTGGAGCCAATCCCAGCAT
>JAQQZR010000036.1:13611492-13623448 GCA_030068235.1 Notoglanidium macrostoma | reverse complement strand
GGCAGGTCGCCAGTCCACCACAGGGCCAACACAGACAAACAGCCACCCACGCTCGCATTCACACCTATGGGCAATTTTAGAGCAGCCAGTTGACCTAATATGCATGTCTTTGTACTGTGGGAGGAAACCGGAGCACCTGGAGGAAACACACGCATGCACGGGGAGAACATGCAAACTCCGCACAGAAAGGCACCCTGGGTGAGCCGGGGATCGGACCCAGGACCTTCTTGCTGTGAGGCGACAGTGCTAACCACTGCACCACCGTTTATCCCTGAAAAGCTTATTATCTGATCTATACAATATTGTGAAAAAAAAGTCTTATTTTTTATACAAGTTTTGTATTAGATGTTAATGTTAGAACTTCTTAGAAAAATAAAAAAACAGTAAAAAAAAAAAACAACAACCCACACACATTTAAGATTTCTTTAATTTTCATACAAAGAATTAAATATTAGAGAAAAATGTTGGTATGTCAGTAAGGCAAGTCGCATATTATATAATAGACCACTTTCTAGAGAAAAAAAGCCCACAGTGAAGTCTGGCTAAAAAAACAAAAGTGCACCGAAGTTTTCAGAAGAACCGTAAAACGTACCAGATAATGTTCTCATAAAACTGCACAAAATCTACCTAAAACTACTCAAGCATTTTTAAAAAAAGCAAAAGCTTGTCACGCTAAATATCGACTTTTATTGATTTTATTACTGTTTACTGTTCTTCACAGTAATTTGTTAATGGTGAAAATATAATATCATTATTTTGGAAGGCATCTTTGCAATTTTTTTGCATGTGCATAAGACAGTACTGTATGTCAGTTTATGTGGTATTATGATATATAGCCTATGGAAATTTCTTTTATTAACCATATAAACAACACTTACCAGAGTGGAAACGCATGAAATTGCATTTATTTTTAAAACCATTTTCCACAAAATCACATTTCTATATTCAGAACCATTCATAACATTTTACATGTTTGTTCCTATCCCTATTTAGAAGAACATTAATGAGGACTTTCCCAAAATGTCATTAACTGTTGGATTTATGTTAGATTTTTATCCTGGTGTTTTCTTGGTTAAACAGTGAACTAATGATTTTCCAACAAAGTGCTCTGTAAAAGCCTCTTGAGAGCATCTCACATAATAATTCTAACATCTTCCAAAGACAAGATTTTTGGTTTGATTATGTATGCAAATTTAGGCAGATTTAATTAGAGGAAGCCTCATTTGTATAAAGAAATGAATATTTTTTTTTAAGTTCCAATACAAAAATACTTGTTAGCGTGTCAGCAGTCGACGAACTAACAAAGATGATTAAAAATAATAAAAAAAAAAAAGACCCTAATCAGCTGTCGCTCCTTACCTTATTTTCTGAACAAGTTTAGATTATTAACAATAATAACCAGATTTCTTTCTTTCTTTTTTTTTTTTAAACTTCATGATCTTGCTCTGTTTTTCTCCCAAATTAGTCATAGCTAATTTCCACCCACTGGTCTGTTCTCTTCTATTGCATAGCAGATACCAATCCAAGATGGTGAGGGCTAACAAATGCTTCTTCTGGGACGTCACAGTTTTGCAAATTGCAGCTCATACAATGTCATAAGGCAGACATGCGTGATCATCTCCTGTCATTCTAATTGCTAGTATAGAGAGTAATGCCATCCTTCCCACCCAGAGAGCAGGGCCAGGTATGATCTCTTGGAGTCACATGACTATGACATTGTCAGGATTCAAACATGTAATTTCCTAAATATAATGCTTTAAAAAAAGAATAACACTCTCATTCTCACAACATCTAAAATATCTGCAATCAAAAAAACTGCTGTCAGTTTTTTTTTTTTTTTTTTTTTTTTACAAAGGACCTAATGTTTTCTCATGACATGATCAATCCAGGGATTTTTTTTTTTAATAATGAGGTTTTTTTTTTTATAACCTCAAACAGGCTTCAAATCAAACTGCAGCATCAACTTTAAAGAGTTTAGTTCCCTCAGATAGCTAATAAAAAGAAGGATTTTAATCTCAGACCTACTGTTTTCTCAGGACCGGTGATCAATCTGAGTGTTGTCTATGATCGGTTCTCTTCGGAATTAAATTGCTTCAGGGTGAACCTCTGTGTCCGTGAAGGTCAGCGTTCCTGCTTCGTTCAAGATTGTTTAGCCTCTTCGGATTCTGTGTAGAAGGCTGTTATCGTTTTAATAATAGCCAAATAGAATCAAAGAGTCCTTCTGATCTGTTAGAAGGCACCGAGACACCCAGCCGTTTAATGTCTTAGTAAAAGCAAAAATACTAAGCAATTGGAATAACAGTGTGACACTTTTAGCTCTGCATCACTCTCTCTCGCTCTCTCTCTAAAGCCTCTCCTCTCTTGGGTTTTTATAGTTTTCACTATAACCTTGATGACAGCTTCCTTTCAGATCTTGCCTCTTTTCTTCACCAGCGCTAGCAAAGAGTGCATTTCCACTTCACTCTTATATATACGCATGAGTGACTTTTCCTGTTTATTTAATTGCATGGTAGTGTGGGGGGCTTCAGACAGAGCTTCAAAAAAAATACTCTAGTGCTTTTACATATTCTTCATCCTTTCTCCCCTACCCTTCTAATGTTCTGGCTCTCCTTTGGTGTGATCCTTTATAGTATGGTGTGTGTTCTGTTTTCATATCAGATGGCAGCACAGGTCCTGAGTGACTATCAATGTCACAAATAGCCTGAGCCACGTCAAGTGGTACTTAGAGAACAAGATGTGTACCTGAAATGTTTATACAACCTCTACACACACACACACACACTGATTGGAATATAGTCACCCTGCCTGTAGGCACATGCCTCACAGCACTAAGCCGTGAGCCGGCACACTCATTACTGACATTCTCACACACCTGCTTGTTCCTCAGTATGAGCACATGCATGTGCGGCAATACACACCATCCACATACAATACAGCTTCAGGTAGAAAGCCCCAATTAAAACCGCTTAATATGAATTTATTAGGAGCGTTATGTGTTTGGCATAGATAAAAGACATGAGTGGCTCAATTCTGCATTGGTTAATGCTGCAAACAAAATGTGCTGAAAACACACACCTGTAGCTACGCTTGGTTATTTACCACCTGCCTTTTTTGCTGTCTCTCAACTCGCTCACTTCTTTTATCTTTCCCTCACTGCTTTCTCCTTTTCACTCTTTCTCTTGCACACTCTCACTGTGTCTCCCTCTCTCCAGGCTTATCTGATAGAGGGATGTAACGATAAGTCCTCCACTTCAGAGCTTTGCTTTCCCTCAGGCAGAAAGTGTTATCTGTAGTCTGCATGGTGAGAGAGAGAGACGGAGAGAGAGAGACCGAGAGAGACGGAGAGAGAGAGAGAATTGTCCTTTTCATCAAGGGCCAATTCCGCTGGCAGTAGCTCGCCAGCCGTAGCGCTGCAGCCACTGTAATCCTTTCCTTCATGTTAAAATTCATGTAACAGCAGTTGTGAATTTCATGACTTTCATGGGTTTACTCATGAGATCTTGTACAACATCTGTGTTAAACTCTGATGCTCCACACCTTCTCAATATCTTGATTAGCCTGGGCTGTGCTATATGATGCAGGTACTTGATCACATACTGATACAAGTACCTGCATCATGTTGCCATCACTCGTGCATACAGACCAGCTGTATCCAGGAAACGACAATCATCCTTCTGTATTGGAATCCTTTGGTGTTGTCAAGGGTGAGTTTATTAAGAGAAGAACTGAATGGTCACGACTGTAAAACCAACAACACCCACACACACACACACACACACACACAGAGAAAGAAAGACAGGCTGAGAGGCTCCAGGCATCAGCATGCGGCACATGCATTTCCGCAGCACTTTCAAATCACTGTTCGACACTCTCTCCCACAATCACACACGCGCGCAGCTGCGGTAATTTTCTGCAATGGGAGATCAATAAAGCACATCGAGGAAAACGAGATCCCATTTTTTGACCCGTTACCTTCCAGCTGTCTTCGCCAATCAGACGCACCGGCGTTACCATGGCGACGGCTCGCGAAGGCCACCTCTCTGAGCTGCATGAAAGACCTGCGCATTTACATTTTATTTTCAGTGCCTGAGATCTTCGTAAATCAGCTCAAACATTAACTAAGCGTCATTAACCGGCACGTGTTAATGCAGCTTAATTAGTTACAGTGCAGCCCGGAAGTAATTGGCCGCAGTTGGTCCTGGGTAATGAAATCAAACTTCAGTGATGATCTTTTGAAGTGAAGACTGTCAGGAAAGTGGATCAAGCATATTAATGATGTCACTGTGCACTTACGTACAGACAGTGCTGTGGAGATAAAACGATTTCCGAGCTAGTGCAGTGCTCATGCAGAGTTTAAAGAAATATAATGAACGTGTTTGAGCTACTGTGAAAATGCCAAGATCCTGCAGACAAATGGGGAAGAAGTCATCGCGGAGGTGTAAATGTTCATTACAGAAGTCTGCCTTTGTATTATCAAAATCAATAGCAGCTTCTGGGAGAAACAGAATGAAGTGCTAATGTAACTGACAAAAGTATAATCATTTACAATAATAATAATAATAAAAAAAGAAAGACTAAATGTAGGAAATGACCTTTCATGCCTTCGGTGTTTTCAGTCATCAGAACAAGATGTACAGCCTGAGCCTTACCCAAACACGTCCAAAACAAATCTATGTTAATACCGCTAATAGGTTGTACAGCGCCTTGTTTTGTCTTTATTGAGCTGTATTTGTGGTCAGGGCTGTGCTGTGAAGGTGCCTCGGCTTCCTCTCTACATCACTTGGGAGAAGATGGAGGTGCCGCATAAGGGGTCTGAAGGGCCAATTCCTCCATTTATGATGGGGAGAGATTCAATCCTCCATACCAAAGCACGGCTTATTGGGGTCAAAAAACAGACCGCAGAAACTCTCTCTGGCGAAGACAGGCACAAAGAGGGATGGCGCTTTACAAAGGTACAGGGAGAGAGAGAAAGACAGAGAGAGAGAGGGAGAGAGAGCGTGAGACAGTCAGAGAAGGAGAGACAGAGAGAGAGAGAGAGAGACGGAGAGAGAGAGGAGAAAGCAGCATTTAATAAAAAGGAATCGGTGACTGTGGGAGAGCTGCACTTTCGAGGCTAAAGGTTATCGCACTTCCTCTGAACCCCACTCCTGACAACACACAAACACACACACGCGCGCGCGCTCCCGTTACCATGGCAACATCCGCCGCACAATGACGAGAGGTGTCAAGGCTTGTAGGAGCTACCTGAACATTCTTACACAGGAGAACATTCCTTAGACAGAGGAGAAATGCAGAACTCAGAAATAAGAGAGAGAGAGAGATTAAGAGAGAGAGGATGCAACCAGGTGAGACGAAGAAAGTGTGTTTGAGAGGGACAGAATGACAGAGCGAGAGACAGTGTAAGATGATAGTGTGTTCAAGGTTACTGCGGAACAGACCTTTGCGTGTTCATTAAGGATTCCAGAAGATAATTGGCTTTGGATATGAGCTGTATAGAGAGAGAGAGAGAACTAGTGCACAGCATGATCACACAAAACACTGTATGTGTGTACATGTGTGTGTGCGTTATCCCTCTTGTTTGGGGAAAATAATAGTAATTGCCACATATATCACATGTATGGTAATACAGACATTAGGTATATGCCCTAATATACAGGTTGAATGTGGGTGAGAGAGAGACACTAAAACTGAAGCTCACAGTAGAGTGACTGGTATTGCAGATGTTTTATTGTGTTAGATGTGCCACTGTCAAGACAACTATACCCCAGCAAATCAACATTTCTGCAAACACACGCACACATGCCAAGATAATATCCCCCTCATTCCACAGTGGAAGAAGGAATTCTGTCACACACACACAAACATTTCTTTTAATATATATACACATAAACAAAAGAAATTGTTTGCAGGAATGCACACACTCCTCCACAGGCTCTCTCAGACGTGCACGTTTAAAACTATATTGTTGGATTCAAGTGGTGAGTTATGCTGCAACTTCTTTCCTCTTCCTCATGCTCACGGTCTTCATCAGCTTCATCTTCATGATCCATGGTTGACCATTATGTTCTGCACAGGAAATAGAAAAACAGCCGACTGTTTACATTTATCACTCACTCTCTTCTTTACCATACCCTTCTCTCTGAGCGCTTCTCTTAAAATAGTTATTGGATTCTTACACGAGAAATTCACACCCACACACAATTTTATGCTTTAAGATATATTAAACCGCAAAGCTGTTGAATTTTTGATTCTGACTGGTCAGAAGGTGCTCATTTTCTATAATAGCACGGCTCCGTAGTGACGGCCGCAGGGTAAATCACAGGTTTATACTAATGCACTTGTTTTAATGTTATAGTTTCTATAGTAACAGCTAATTCAGACGGACTTGTGTGGTGGACACTCCACATGAAGCCTAATAACGTACGGATTTGAAAAATGTGTTGCTTTTTGAACAACAACAAAACATGTAATTGTTTATACAGTGTAGTTTTCAGTAAGGAGAAAATGATTTAACATTTAACAGGAAAGGATCTCTAATGTCAGCACTTTTAGCAAAGGTAAGGCTGGCCGCTTGTGTTTTCGGAGTCTGAGAGAAAAAAAAGAGACTGCTGTGGCTGTGTGCTCTTATTTAATAAATAGAAAATTGTAATTGCTGGTGTATAATGCATCAACTAGGCTATCAAGTGCTATCCTATGAAAATAATTTTTCCAACACTAGAGGACATAGAGGCAAAACACAATGGGGCGGTGAGCTGAGAGGTGCAGTTATAGCCCCAGGGTAGCCGGTTTGATCTTGACTCCGTGTTACAGTCTGTGCTGAGTTTGGCAAGTTCTCCCCATCTTCTCTCCTCCGGGTTCTCCGGTTTCTACACATGCTAGTAGGTGATCTGGCTACACTAAATTGCCAAAAAAAGTGTGAATGAGTGTGTGTGTGTGGTGCCTTAAAGAGGTCTAGCATCTCACAACCTGTGATAGGCTCCGGATCCTGGACCAGGATAGAGCTGTTACTAAAGATAGATTAATCAATGAACGAACAGAAGACATAGAACCTTAGTACACACTATATGGCCGCACATTATATAGACACGTAACCACCACATCACACCCGTATTCCATTCCAAAACCATGGGTATTAACACAGTTGTCCCTCCTTTGCCTTTATAATAACCTCCACTCTTTTTGTTTTGGTTTTGGAGTATGGAGCATGGTCGTGGGGATTTGCTTTAAGCCACAGGAGCATTAGTGAGGTCAGGCACTGATGTTGAGTGATGAGGCCTGGTACACAGTCAGACTTCCAGTTCATCCCAAAGATGTTCAGTGGGGATGAGGTCAGGGCTCTGTGCAGGACACTTGAGGTCTTCCACACCAACATTGTCTTCATGGAGCTCGCTTTGTGCACAGGGACATTGTCAGGACAGGTTTGGGCCGTTTACTTCCACTGAAGAGAAATTGTAATGCTGCAGTACACAAAGACATTCTAGGCAATTGTGTGCTTTCCAACTTTGTGGTAACGGTTTGGAGAAGGCCCACATACGTGTGTGTGATGGTCGGGCGTCCAAATACCTTTGGCCATAGTGTGTGACCAGATTTCTTCAGACACAGTCTTTTACTTTCGGAACAGAGACCACAGTGAGTTTATAAGGACAACAATGAAAAAAATTATTGAAATAGTTTCTTTGATGGTGTGAGTTAAAGCTACAGGAAAAGCTGCTTGCAGGATTGACTTCACCTCTTCTGCGAAGAACAAATAATAGAAGCCACAAGGCAATTTGTTCTTGTTGGTAACCAACATGCTTCTGAATTGAATTTTGGTTCCCAACTAACAAACAAACAGCTATATAATTGATTGACTAAATATATATCTAATTCCCTATTTCCTCCCTAATTTGGTCACCAGCCAGCTCTCCATTATAATATGACAGCTACAAACTGGGGAGGGTGAAGGTGAACATGTGCGTCCTCTGAGACACGTGAAGTCAGCCAGCGCATGAGTAGCATCATTTTGAACTGCTCGTCATGCTGCGTCACAGGGCAGTGTAACAGACTCTAACGAGAGTGCTATCTAGCCTTTTCAGAATGCACCGATACTCATGATTCACTAATGTCACTGGGATTGACAGGGAAGAAAGTGTAGGCTATCCCTCCTACGCAGAAACACAACCAGTATTGCTCCCTAGGCAAAACAGGGTGAATGCCTTTCTGTTGCACCACATACACTGATTTATACCAAGTTTCCCTAGACACATGTTTTCGGGAGGTGGACCAAAACAGGAGAACCTGGAGGAAACCCAGGCAAATGTGAGGAAAACATGCACAGCTCCATATGGATAGTAACCTGAGCTCAGGGTGGAACCAGGGACCCCGGAGCTGTGAGATGACAATGCTACACACCGAGCCACAATGGCGCTCAGCATCAAGCGTGCGTGATAGAAACTTTACTTTAATGTTTATAGTTTGTACATATGCCAATTCTGCAAGAATCTTTTCCCAGCGTCATCTATTTTCATTAGAACTACTCTTTCACAGTGGAGAAGTGTGGAATGGTTCCAGGCTAAGGGACCTTGTCAGTAAAAACAGCTAGAAGTGAGAGCGAAGGGAAGATGCACTCTTGATTAAAGGTACACTAATGGGAATTGGTGCTTTATCACATTTAGTGTGATGACCAAAAAGTGATTTTGAAAGGGGAAAAAAACAACAACCAAAAAAAACAGTGACTTCAACTCATCCTGCTGCCTGAACGGAGTGTGTGTCTCTCTGTGTGTTACTTATTTCCTGTCTAGAGGCTCTCTGCAGTAGCTACGGAGATGTCGAAGGCGCGTTATCAGTAAGCAGAGCTGTGCGGGTATGTCATCCGTTCAGTGGGAGGGGTAATAATGCTGTGTTATAGCGACACTGATCAAGCACTCCAATGGAGCGAATGTGTGTGTGCGTGCGTGTGTTTGTCAGGAGGAGACAGAAAGTGAAAGACTGCATGCATACTGTGAAAAAGACAGAAAATCCAAGGTGTGTGTATTTTATTGTCTTCCTCATATCAGTGCCACTTTGCCAGCCACCACCTCTGTGTAAGATTATGCTAAAAAGCTCTCCCTCTTCCATCTTTCTCCTGCTCCCTGAAGCCCTTATTCCTCCTGTTCTTCTCAGTGGTGTATCCAGGTACTTGGATATTAAGGGATGGCACCACATAAGTGTGCACAGGACAAAGCTGCATTTGCAGAACATCTGATATGTTCCTTAATGCAAAATTAATGACCATGTAATGACTATGCATCAGCTTCATAGTTGCCCTTTAGTTTCGAACAGTTGAGAGATTTATTTAAAACACCTACAGCGCTAAAACTATAATTTCAGTCAAAATGAGCTGGATATAATTCATTATATCTGCAGGAATTACAGGGAATACTAGACCTCTGTGAATAACCACATGACAGATTGGTTTCACTGCAGAACCCAGAAAGAGTCACACAGAGGAAATGATCATATAGAGTGCCTAAACAGGTTTTTAATCGCGTCTGAACTTTTTAAAATACAGCTGGACCATTCAGAAGGAGAGATGCATCAATTTAATGCATTCGAAGCTGCAATAATCATGTGGCTGGATACCAGTAATGCTGCAATGAAGTACCCATGAACAACAAGTTTAATGATTAAAGCATCATCTGCAAAAATAAAACAATTAACACGAAGAGGACAAATGAAACATTTCGTACAAACTATTTTTTAATATAGAAATTCCCAACACATTTACAAACGGTTCAGTGATGTTTATTTTCTTTATGTATGTTGATAGATGCCAATCACCTGTAAATTACCAAGCATAGCTGATTTACATTTAGTGATGCTAATGAAAGACAAAATGAAGACTAAATGGTGAAAGAGCACCTGCTAAGCTTAATGCGTGATAAATCTTCCAGAAACGCAGCTCAGCCATTACAGAAACCGGCTACCCCAGACGCACACCAACTCTTCCACTTGTTATACAGAGCAATTTCATTTGTCCTAACTGAAGAGCTAGTTTTAGGAATTCTTCTGGATTACTTTCCAACTCCTTTATAAAAACTGGATTTTCATGGATACCGTATTTCTTGGATAACTGCTTCTGCAAACAACGGACAAATAAACTTGCCTGTATCCAGTTTGATATGAGGCCTAATTTGAGTATCGGAATCAGTTAGTGTTCCAAAAATGCTGACAATACCTGCGACCTTTTCAGGAAAGTTTACGGTGCAGCAATTTATCACAACATCAATATTATATCGTCGTATCCCATCAGTGAGTGATACCTGATCATTCTGCTGCTTTTCCCTTAGTTTTTCTCTCTTGCTCTTTCTCTAAAGTTCAGCCTCCAGTCTTTTGGCTCCACGTGCGAGTCTTTATACCGCGATGAGGGCTGTTAATGTCACAGGAACTGAATGAAGATGCCTACCTGACGGACAACTGCTCAACCAATTTGCTCCACATGCGGCTATGTGTCCCAACAAGCCTGCTCATTTTATAAAGGCCATTCCCACAATGCAAAGCAAACAGAGAATAAAAAAAGAACCCGGCAGTCAGAGAAGTGGAGAGGGCAGGAGTGAATGAAAGAAGATCAAAAGACAGACGGAGGCAGAATGATAAAAGAAAGATGAACAAGTGAACAAAAATAAGGGACACGTCATTGGATTGACATTTCTCTTTGGTCCTGGGTTTTAAATTAAAAGGGAGCACAACAGGAGCATCCGGTATAAAACTGCACTACAGCAGCTCAGAGTGGAAAGGCACAATGGAATACCCTTAAGACAAGCGAGGCAGAGCGACGGATGGCAGCCCAGAAGAGATAATACAGTGAGATAATGTCACAGACTGTGTGCCTCACATGGACAGACTTAACATTTCCACAGCTTATAAAAAGGATGGTTTAAACAATGCCTGTCAGCCTCACTAAATATATGAGTAAAATCACTAGGCAGGCACCCACACATATGCATGAAATATATGCCCAATATGCCAAGGGAAATGTCACAGACACATTACATTTCAATGTTTATGCTTCTGCTTGTCTTTTTTAGCACGGCTTCTCTTTTTATTGTGCTCACTCACTTAATGACACCTCTTTCTCTTTTTCCAAGGGGGGGGAAAAAAGAACGCTCCACGGCCTATCACAATAACAATAATGCCTGTGTGTCTGTAACTAGTCTCTTTTTGGCACCATTATTAGACCAGCCTGAGCCGCAGATGGGGAGCTGGTCTCTCTTTACAAATATACAATGCTCCTTCAGTTTCTTTGAGGACTGTTAACCTGGATTAAACTAGCACTTTCTCTGAGGTTGGGGTCTAATTATATGCTGGTAATGCGGGTATATGCAGCAATAGATTCTGATACAATCAGCCAGGAGGCATAAAGGCACTCCGAGAACAAATTCAGTCTTAAGTGCCGGAAAACTTAGACCTAAGAATAAGAGCAATGCACATAGGTTTAAGCCTTAAGAGTACTCCTGAATGAAGAAGTATTTAGGAGTACTTCAGAGGTGTCTCAGATTATGATGAGTAATAGAAGAATCTTCTTGAATCGAGCTCGGTGCGCAATTGATTGATTATGTAGAACTCATAAAGGCGTTCCTGGTTATGACAAATTTCTCATTTTTAATTCCAGATTTAATTAGTAATGAAAAATCTTCAGCTATTTAAAAAAACAAAAAAACAAAAAAAAAAAAACAAACCTGTAATAATGGCTGACTGAGACAGAACCATATAGGACACTAGATGTGGTCATAGCTATAGCTGTACATGTAGCTGTTCTGTTCATTTGCTATATATATATATATGTATATATATATATATATATATATATATATATTAATTATACACACACACACACACACACACACACACACACACAGAGCGAGAGAGAGATCGTATATCAGTGTGGACGCAGTATTAACACTCACTCACTCAGTTCTGAATGCTTCTTTATGGACCA
>JAQQZR010000036.1:13599686-13610047 GCA_030068235.1 Notoglanidium macrostoma | reverse complement strand
ATATATATAATACACACACACACACACACACACACACACACACACACACACACACACACACACACACACACACACTAATATATATTCACCAAATTCTTTCAATAAAATGGTACACTCGCTGGTCACTTTAATAGGAACACATGAAAGCCAACTAAATAATTCAACTGTCTAATCAGCCAATCATGTGGCAGCAGTGATATGAAATAAATCATGTACATTCAGGTCAAGAGCTTCACATCAAACATCAGAATGGGGAAAAATGTGACCCCAGTGGCTTTGACCTCGGCATGCTGGTGCCAGATGAGCTGGTTCGAGTATTTTCATGCACAACAGTCCCTAACGTTCACACAGAATGGCGTGAAAAACAAACATTCAGAGAGCAGCAGTTCTGTGGGTGGAAATGCCTCGTTAATGAGAGAGGTCAGAGGAGAATGGACAGACTGGATCAAGCTATATGAGTCTACATTAACTTAAATCAAACCATTCTTTACATCCGTGGAAAGCCGGAAACGTCTGAGGACATACTGAAGGTTAAGATGGACGGGCTACAACAGCAGATGACCACATCAAATTCCACTCATACCAGCTCTCTTTAGCACTATACTCTGGTCTCTAACACTAGACTCTAATATTCTGGTCTGTCCGTTATATTCTGTTAGCATTACACTTTGATGTTCTGGTCTCTCTCTAGCACTACACTCAGGTTTTCTAGTCTCTCTTTAGCACAATACTCTAATATTCTGGGCTCTCTTTAGCATCACATTTGTGGTCTGGTCTTTCTTCAGCAGTACTTTCTGGTTTTCTGGTCTCACTTTAACACTACACGTTGATCTGGTCTTATTTAGCACCAGATTGTGATGTTCTGGTCTCTATTTAGCACTACATTCTGGAGGTCTGGTTTCTCTTTAGCATTACTCACTAATATTCTGGTCTCTCTTTAGAAGTTACGCTCTGAAATTCTGGTCTTTCTTTAGGGATACACTCTGATGTTTCAGTTTGTCTTTAGCACTACACTCTGATAATTTAGTCCGTTTTCAGCACTATACTGATGTTTTGGTCTTTCTGTACGACTTCATAGTGGCGTTTTGTTTTATATTTAACACTACACTTAGGTTCTGATCGCTCTTTAACAGAATAGTATAATACATCTTTTTTTTCATTAGCACTATATACTGACATTCTAGTCTGTCTTCAGTCATGCACTCTAATGTCCTCATCTGTAGTTAGCATTTTCACTGCTGTTTTGGTTTCTCTTTAGCAACACAGTATGATATTCCAGTTTCTTTTTTAGCACTGAGCTCATTTGCAGTTTAGGAGCTGCTGTGTCTCTAAAGAGCAGGCGCCGGTGATTTGGACCTTTTTACGTAAGATCTTTATGTGAAGTCTGTGGTCTTTATACAACAGTGATGGTTTTTTTTTCACATCTGTTAAAGTCTGGGAGTGGACTGGACTATGGTGATGTCTAACTGGCAGATGAGTGGTCAACCAATCTGCTCCAGATTAGTTGATGTTGTGGTTACGGTTTAAGGCTAGGCTCTGATGTTCTGGTTTCTTTTTACCATTGGGCTCTTTTGCAGTTTGGGAGCTGCTGGCAGCCTACACTGTCTAGTTGGCATCATGCCACACCACACGCCAGCATTAGAGCTCAAGGGCTCGACCGCTCACCCGCACACTCTTTGAGATGTGTGTAATAAGCGCGCGCACACACACACACACACACACAGACAGTCTTTAATGAAAGCTGTTGTTCCCTTTCGTTCTGCAAAATGCATGAGTGAGTCTGTATTAAAAGAAGCTTTGTGTTGTACACACAGATAAAAGGCTTTATGCATTGAACACACAGGCACCCGATAATACAAGCCACTGCATTTTAATATCCTGAGTGAAAATTAGCAAAACATGTTTCATGATGCTCAAATATCCTCTCACACATTAGCACAAAATTATTTTTGCTAAAGCAGGAAAAAGCCCCATAGAGAAGAGACAAGTGCATCAGTTTTAAATATAAATAAGTACAAATATTTCTCCTAACACACACACACACACACCAAGTTGTTTTACTATCTTTTTGAGGACCTTCCGCTGATATAATGATTAATGCAGCTAATTCATGCTACACCTCCACCTCAGTAATGAAAAGGAAACTTATTAGATCTTTAATTTTTCTTATTTTTGTTAAAAAGACACAAAAAAAACACTGTGAGGACCATCCAAAATTACTATCCAGGTGAAGACGTTTGGTTCTCATAAGGGTATATAAACGCGCACGCACACCCACACGCACTTACTTTCTGAGGATTACACCTAACTCTAACCCTGATCCTAACCTTAAAGGGGTGTGCTCATCCTTTCCAGAATCGAATGCGTCGTTTTTGTTTTGGAAAGCTTGGGACTGCTTCCTTTTAGCGCTCTGTGCAGCAAAACTTCCAAAATCCACTGTGAGTGATCACTTTGAAAACGATAGCAAACTTTTTTTGTCATCTACTTGTCATACATGGCAGCTTTGAACAAAATATGCTATTCTTTCCTTTACAGCCACCCATGAGCCAGCCGAAGCTGGCGTGGGTCCGTTATAACAGAATAACCGTATGAAAGACGGAATGGATTGGTCGAAAGAATATAAAATATAGATCCCTCGGGAAATTATCTTCAATTTCACGTGACAACTTAATGATGATAATTTATGGCTGAGGGTGTTTGCGGACTGTTTTTGGAATATTGATGGTACAGAATGGTGACTTGCTACTTGGTGCAGAGGAATCTGGGAAGGGTGAGCTGGCCCCTTTAACTTCATTAAGAAAAAACAGAACATTTTGACCCTTTTAGGCAATTTTTTAAATAAATATAATATATAACTATACATATATAACTATAAACAGTCAAAATAAATGAATAAATAAATATTTTCTCGTTCTGACCAGCCAAATGTCCCCATGCTGTAAAACCTGACAGATATTACAATTTTTTTGGGGAGACTTGGGGGGTGGGGAACCACACACACCACACACTCTCACTCACACACTCACCTTCTTGGCAGAGTTAATGCAGTTCATATATTCCTTTGCCAGGCTGGAGCAGTGCAGAGTCTGATGTCTGTTCTCTTTAAAACAGTTCAGCACCTGAGACTGCATCTCGGAACAAATGGGAACCGTATTCTTCGGCCTGAAAGAAAAGGCAGCAAAACGTAGACAACGTAAATCTTCAAAAACGATCTGGACTCCAAATATGGAGATAAATAATATTCTGTTACAACAATCCAATAGGGTGTTGAGAACTGATGCAGAACTCATCAGAAGTCCTCAACATGGCCTTAAGTCACATATTATGTGGCTTGTATCTTTACTGGGACATGCTCATCTATGACTAGAATCGTGACTTTGAGTTGATGTTATGAGACTTTGACACGTAGTGTAAATTAGCTTTGGGAGTAATTGGTTCTTTTACATGAAATAACGGTTTCAAACTACAGCCTACTGCAACTCTTTAAAGCAGGCGGAGTACTGCTCCTCAGAACGCCACCTTACAGCAGGCGCAATTCAGTAATGGTCCAACCCAACTCTGTGATATACAATATTAAAGGAAAAACTCCACCCTGAAACATTAAATATGTTTATATTGAATTTCTTTATTATTAATGAAATTGGGGGCACGGTGGTGCAGTGGTTAGAATGGTCGCCTCACAGCAAGAAGGTCCTGGGTCACCCAGGGTGCCTTTCTGTGTAGATTTTGCATGTTCTCCCCATGCATGCGTGGGTTTCCTCCGGGTGCTCTGGTTTCCCTCCCACAGTCTAAAGACATGCAGATTAGGTCAACTGGCTACTCTAAATAGCCTATAGGTGTGAATGCGAACGTGTGTAGCTGTTTGTCTGTGTTGGCCCTGTGGTGGACTGGCAACCTGCCCAGGGTGTACCCCGCCTCTCGCCCGAAGATGCTGGGATTGGCTCCAGCATCCCCGCGACCCAGACGGATAAAGCGCTATAGATAATGGATGGATTAATGAAATTGATGAGGAGTTTAAAGATTCTGGTTCCAGCCTGTTGCTTGATGTATTTCTGTTAGAAGTTTGCAGCTGTGTGCCACTTGTACATTCCTAATGAAGGCAGAATGGCTTTCAATAAAAAAAAAAACAAGCTTTCAACAATCTCAAATGTCTGGTTTTTCACTGTTCTCTCTTAAAAAACGAGAGAGAGAGCATATAGCGGAGATAACAAAAGCTGGACTGCACGTTCCAGAAGGCAATGCAGCTCTGCTCTTAATGGCATCCAAAATTTATTTTATAATGAAATTCTGAGTGGACTTTTTTAGTTTAAACTTCTTTCACTGACGTCTCACTGACTATGTTTCTATTCTGACTTCGGGTTCCTACATTACCTACAAAGTGAGTTTATTTGAATGGATGGCACAGCAACACACCCAATCACACCTCTTGATAGGCCTTATTTGTAAATAAAGAAGTCCCTTATGCTTGAGTGGACAAACACTACCAGTCTGCTGATCAGACGAGAACTAAAAATGTAACCTCATATATAAAACAGTGCGTACTGCTGCAGTGCTAACTGAATGAACCACGTCTACTGCGTTCATCCTATAGTGCAAACCCACATGTTCTGTACAGCCTTTAGGACATCTAAGATTCCTTTATTGGCATTGTACAGGTACAACGGGATATGTTCGGAGCAAGCCCGTAGAAGCCAAGTAAACAGTGAAATGGGAATTTAGTGCGTCATGTGTGCGTCAGCTTTTAGAAAAACTCATGCAAACTACATCCAGGTTTTAGGACAGCTCATACATTACACTGCACCCAGCCCCATAGGGCAGCTTAGGTGCAGCATATACAGCCTTACAGGCAGCATGCATACACCATGTGTGTCTTTAGACCAGCTTATGTACCAGACAGCTAATGTTTGCTAGATGCAGCCTTCAGGGTCTCCGACATGCTACAGAGCTACTCTACAGAGCGACTCTTTTGAGCCATACCAAGAGTTTAGACAATGAAGATGCCATCATTCCCAGTCTTTCTGTGCTGAACATACTGTCTTTATCAGTATTTAAGCCAGTACATAGACACACTGCATCATAACTCACCACAGCCTTTAAAGCAGCTCGAATGCACCATACAGAGCTTTTTTTAAAAAGGTCTGTCGCACACTGCTATACCATGACATATTTCTTTGATGTTTTTCCACATTCACTGTAGCCTGTCCAGCCAGCTCAGGTGCTGAGAGTGAGAGCAGATACCTGCTAGATTTGATAAATACACCGCTCATTCACTATTGGCGCAGAGAGACTTGATTAGAGTCTGAACTGGTACTGCAGACTTACTGCGACCAGCTGTGCCCTGGCACAAGATAAGCAATGCCACACCCTGATGAAGGGTGTCATTCATTATTCTCTCACTCTATCGGAGTGGCTGAACAGTGGATGGAGATATCAGCATGGAAGCGACAGAGTCTGACAACAGACAACAGAAAACAGACAACAGAAAAGAAAAGCAGGAGAGACAATGGCTTGGACAAAGATGGAGAGACAGAGAGTAAAAATGACGGCCAGTGCGGAGGCTGGGAAAAAGAATAGGGTGAAAAGCACTTTCATATCTGTGTGTGCATGTGTGAAATGGACAGTCCTGTCTGCTGTAATGAATGTGCTGGTGCAAAGAGAGACCAGTGTATGTGCAGCCTAATTGGCTTCAGTTATCCATCTCTCTGCTGACCAGAAAACTATTGTGCCACACACACACACACACACACACACACACACACACACACACACAGTTACAAATACAGAGAATTTTCAAGGAATGTCATAGCAACCAACACATTTAGAAAGTGTTAGCTAGTTTTCAGTTTATCGTCTTAGCTCGTTCTCAGTTTGACTGATTGCTACTTCAAATGCCATTTCAATCAAATGCCCTTTAATGTTGAGTGTGTGAGTGTGAGAGAGAAGAAAGCAAAGCGAAAGACATGGGGAAGAAGAGGAGAAAAATCCTCAGAGGAAACGCACTCAGAACTTCACTGAACATCTGGCTACACCAGACATTAATGTCATTGTTAATTAAAATTCTCATCAAAGGGCATCGTCTTCATTTCTCTGCTCAGATCTGCCTCGTGAATCATGGGTGTAAGGGTTCTTAGTGCACTTATTATAGATTATAAGTGTAAGGGGTCTTAGTGGACTTATACATTATAAGTGTAAGGGTTCTTACTGGGTCTGCGGAACAGTACGCCATTTTTGCTTGTTTGTTACAAGGCTCTCAATATGTCTAAGTATCGAACAATTCTTCCAACAGACTGCATAAAGTCGATTATTTGTCATAAAATAGTGCTTATACTATATATGAGATTCAATTTAACAATTAAACTCAATCAAGCCACACTCCCACTATCTTCCGGTCACTATCTCAAATCAGGAGAGGCTACAGGGGTTTAAAAACCACACTGTTTATCTAACAGCAGGACGGGAAATAAAGCACTCCATGCTATAGACATCCCCAGAACCCCAGGAAGAAAAAAGCGCCTTCCTCTTCCAGTGGCCTCTAATGAATATGTTTTAATTGATTGAAATTGGAAACCCAAGGTACATGTTCAGGCAAGACTATATCGAGTAGTGTTGAGACGCCACTGTATCGTAATGTATCCCAACACCCCTGGTCCTTAGAGTGCATATTCTAGATTAATTGTAAAAGATGTTCCTTCATTTAGTCAAGAATATAAGAGTAAAGACTGTTACACGCTGATTCACACCAAGTGCACATATTCTAACTTAAGTGTAAAGATTATTATTTATTTCATTCTAAATTAAGTCTCAAGTCTTTTACTTAATTTAGTCAGGACTATAAAATGTAATAGTCGTTAATAAGTGTAATAGAATGTTGTTAGTCTGCATTACAAGCGTAAAGGTTTTAAACACCATAATTCTAGATTATAAGCGTAAATGTTGTGTACACACCTGTTCTAGATTATAGGTATAAATAGTGTGTATGCACTTGTTCTAAATCACAAGTATAAAGGTTGCGTTTGCACTCACTACAAACTATAAGTGTAGAAAAATTTTTAACACCATTATTCTAGATAATAAGTGTAAAGGTTGTAAGCACCGTTGGTGTAGCTAGGGAACATTTTGGTAAAGAGCTTATTCTAGATTACAAATGTAAATGCTGTTACTACATCTTAAAGGTTAAACTACAATTAAAATAAAATTTTAAATAACAAACATTTTAACGCATTGTTTGTTAATAAACATTAGATTAGCGGTTCTCAACACTGTGCCTGGAACATTTTGGCAATTTCCCTGCTCTCTGTAAACTAATCAGATAATGAACAGGGCTTTTCTAAGTCAATGTGTGCAAGTAAGGCTAGGGCTGGACCAGGTTTGGAAACAAGAGCAAGAGTTGCTGTTCCATTTCCTCTTATGAGATTATGAGTGTAAGGGATGATCATGCACTTACTTGATGTGGGTGCTAGCTTTAGTTGCTGCCTCGTTGTACCTCTGGGTTGACTGCTGGTACAATTCTTTATTCTGTTAAAGAAAAAAAAAAAAAAAAAAAGTTTCACTTGTTACCTAGATGCTAGATCATGACTCTCCGATGCACAAGTTACTGTCGTTAATATAACTTTTTGAAATATGTTTTGACACTGGTGCCTCTCCAGTCTTGATGGCACAGGAGGCTGCGGTTCCCTGATGCAGAAGGCCGTGGTTAAATAAAGCCATTAAAGTGCATTTACACCTCCATCAGCTCATCAGGTTGGTGGAACAGACTTTGTGAGGCGCAGTTAAATTTTATTCAGTGAGACAAGCAGTGGCATTCAAACTGCAATTATTGAGGGAAAAGGTGAGACAAAGAGAGAGAGGAAGAGATTGTGAGTGAGTGAGCGAGAGACACAGACAGACAGCGAGAGAGCGCAAGAGAGAGAGAGAAGGAGAGGATGAGGTGAGAGTGATGCAAAAAGAGGGAAAACAGGAGACAAAAACAGACAACACGGAATAAGAGAGCAAGCTGGACTAAGATATAGAAAGCAACAAAGATATGAACTTCCCACAGGTTAATCTTAATCATTTTTATTTACGGACCTAAAGTATCATAATATTTCTTTAACTGAAGTGAGCTTGTTCACTTGAGGAAAAAAAAATAAAAAAATCTTCAATGGATACCCAAATAAACAATTATTGGCACCCTTGCATTTAGTACTTGGCGAAGCCTCCCTTTGCCAGTTTTCTCCTACAATGCATGGAGAGATTGAAGGATACGGAACAGGGAAGAGGCGACTCCTGAATTCAGAATCTCTCTAGATCCCTCAGAGTTCTAGGTCTTCTCTGGAGGACTCCCCTCTTAAGCTCACCCTACAAGTTTATAAAGAGGCTCAGGTCAGGGAACAGGGATGGCTTTCACTAATGTTTCATTCCGTAGTCATGGAGCCATTTTTAATGACCTGGACATACGTTTTAAATCACTGCCCTACTTGAAGATCTAACTAGGACCCAGTTGTAGCTCCTTGGCACATGCAGTCAGTCCTTGGTAATCCCATGATTCCATGTATTCCAACAAGGTTCTCAAGAGGACAAACAGGAGCCCCACATCACCCGTCCTCCACCATACTTAACAGTGGGGATTAGTTTTCGGTAGAACCATTCTTCTTCTTGTTAAGCCAAACCCACCTTGGGAGTCTGCTGCCAACAAAAGCTCTATTTCTGTATCATCTAGCAAACTCCTGTGGTACTTTTGTGGTTTGATGAAAGAAAAGGCTTTCTTCTGGCACGCCTTCCAAACAGATTGTTGGCATGGAGGTGGCGTTTAACTAGAGACTAATTGGAGACTTGGTGACCCCAAAATGCTACCATCTTCTCTAATTCTCCAACTGTGATCATTACTGAAATGTCTTTTCTCTCATATTTTCAGTCTGAGATTAAGCACAATTTAATTAATCACAAAGTCCATTTTTTCATAACCCATGTTTTTCTTTTTAAACCTATGTTTTCCAAGGGGGCCAATAATTCTGCAGCTGTATAAATGAAAAAAAAAAAAAAAAAAAAAAGACAATGCTATTTAATGCATTTATATTATCTATTTATATGTTCTTAATCCAGTGCAAACAAACAAGCATCTCCATTTAGATATCCTAATGTTATAATCAGACATTTGGTTACGATAAGAAGCTTTAGTTATCATAATTTGAACAGACTTAAATTTTTAATTTACAAAAGCTTCACCATGACTTAGTCCCAAGCGGCATATAAAACAATTAGAGTCAGTGCGCCGCAAATCTTTTAGCACAGTGGCATTAAAATCTCAATCTCGTTGGTAATCCCAAATGCGGGTTCAAACGGCCGGGGCTGTTTCATTTGGCGGGATAATTACAGCCATTATTCCCAGTCGGAATACGAAAAGAGCGATGGGCGGAAATGAATAACTGCAGAAAGAGAGTGAGAAAAGTGTTGGAATCAGAAGCCATCATGCAAAATCTCACCATTAAATTCCTACGACTCTCAACAGGAGGATGTTCATTTGAACATGTCACACTCACTGAGCTCCTATAATCCTCCACTCTGACCTTTTAGTCTTAGAGGGAAGAAATATGAAAAAAAAAAATAAAATACATTCCATTTCCACAGTATGTGCTCCTTCTTAGTTTTCACCCTCTGTTCTCCCCGTACTTCTATCCTTCTTCCTCTTGACCCTGGCTCTCTCCAATGTGGCTCCAGACATTATAATTAAAGTAAAAACCTGCACCTTTGAAGCTGCTTATGTTTATTTATACAGTTTCTGCATTTCTCAAGACTACAATATCATGCGTACCACAATAACTACTGTTGCACTGCTTGTGCTTCTCTTTAATTAAATGTTGTGTCAGTGAATATGAAGTGGTTAGGTCGGTCTGAGGTGTCTTCCCCCAAGCTTTCCACAATGTTTGTGTCAGATAAAATAAAATAAAACAAATTAAAAAACATACAATGCTATTCATAAAAGTGGAATAAGGAATGAGAGCATAGCGCTATCTCTCTCAGAGGCTTAGGAATAAATGAATGGGCGATGGAGAGGAGCGCTGCGGATTTGGAGCTTAAGCTGAGGGTACGGGTGGAGGTGGAGGGTTAGAAGGGGTAGTCCTTCACTTCTCTTGCCCAGGTAAAGTCTCTCTTGCTGGGTTGGATATCACTGCGACAGCCCGTCGCCCAAAGCCTCCTCCTCCAGAGATAAGCTGTTGAGGCTGTTTTGATTACCGCCGCTTACAAATGCGCAAGTGCTTAAGAGAACGATTTGAAAAGTGGTGACAAGCACATGAATGCCTGGACACACACATATGCACACACACCTCTTTTTGGAAACACAGTGATGGCACAGAGGAGACCAGTAACATTAAGTGTGTGTA
>JAQQZR010000036.1:13552044-13599680 GCA_030068235.1 Notoglanidium macrostoma | reverse complement strand
TGTGTGTGTGTGTTTGTGTTATATCTGCAGCTCACTCAGGATTACTCTCTATGGCAGAACTTAACAAAGAGAGTGCCGGATTAGTGTGTGTATGCTGAATCTTAAAAAGCCTGTGTTTGAGCTGTCGATCAAAACACTTTTTGCAAAAGCGCGCACATACACAACTGTGCAGCGCACACGCGTCAACTGAGAGGAGATTAAAGGGCTCGCCTCAATAGAGCGAGGGATGGAAAGAGAGAGAAAATGAAAGACTTGGAAAAAAAAAAAGTGTCTTTTCATATGTTTCTATTTGGTTGTGTAAGCAGGGGAGTGTATCAGAGTTCGCACCTGTATTATGCGTGCGTACGCATGCGTCTTCATGTGTAACTATGACTGAGTGTATGTGCAAATGAGGGGTTGAGAGTGGATAACAGAGCGTGTGTGTGTGTGTGTTTGCTGTTACCGAGTGCAGAATGTGATGAGGTAAACAGACCAGAGGATGTCTGTCTGGGTCTAAGTGGACTCAAATTCAGAGAAAAGCTGCTGTCAAAATGTTATGTACCTTCACAAAGCAATGAGTTATGTGTGTGTATGGGGGAGAAGAAATGAAGCTTTCTGCAGGACTGTAGAGAATTGCACAACAAATCATGTCAAACTGCGACATAAAAGCGAAAGTGCCACAAAAAAGAATTCGAATTATTAGTCCAGTGTGTAACCTCTACTGAAGTAAAGAAAAAGGTTGCACTCCAAAAAAAAAAAAAAAATCTCACACACAATTCTGAACTACTGAAATTGACTGTGTTTTGCACTGGAACTAGGCTTAATTACTGCATAAACTCACGGTTAAATTTGCAAGGTACTCATTAGGAGAAAAGGAGGATTGGCTGTCATTTGAATGGAAATTCTGTGGTCCTTCTCTCTCTTTTTATTTATTTATTTCCGATCTCTCTCTCTCTCTTTCCCTCCATAATGCTAACTGTAGCGTATAAATGGTTTACTCACATGTTAAATACCCAGAATGCCGCAGGGTGATAAGGGAGCACGGGAACAGCAGTTATGAAGGTGCGGAGGAATGAAGCAGAGAGAGGGGGATAAAAAAAAAAAAAGAAATAAAGCTGAAACAATTCAGCTGCGCAAGTCGAAGCTCATTCACTGGGCAAATAGAGCGGCAGCCCTGGTGACTCTCAGCAGCCAATATCTCTGCTCCATTTCACTCTAGCACTGCAAAACACACTTCAGGACAAGCTCGCGCCCTCCGTCTCACAGGAATTAAGTGAAGGCTAACACTGACTACAATAAAATCCTACTCCGTCAAAAACAATGAAACATATTACATTCACGGCTTCACAGAAACCAGGAAAAAATATGAGCAGACATATTTTTATATTGGTTGCCAAGTCTCGGTCAAAGAAGCCTGTCTACAAGCAGCTCAAAATTTGAAAAGCATTATTACACCTTGAAAAATAGTTTATTAAAGGCAATTTTTGTTAAAAGCAACATGGATAAAAAGGACTATCTATACATTACAGCCTTTTGAAAGGTAATCCCATGGAATTAAAGGTCCACTATTGTGGGATTCAGCCGATTGCAACCACCTGAATGCCCCTCTCTTACACCTCCCTTTCCAGTGTGTAGTAGAATGTACGGTGGCTGTCAGGTGCCTTGAGCATACTTCCAACGCTTACATTGACACTCCCTTGCTTTAGCTGTACTAAATAATAAGTATGATCTTTCAAAATTTGGGTTCTCAAACTGGCTAGCCAGCAAACATCGATTCCTTTTATTTCTTCTTGTTTGTCTTCCTTCCTGTGCTTCCTTTCAGATTCGCACTGCCACTTGCAAAAATGTGAAACACACTCGAGAGGTTTGTCCATTCTGGCCTAGAGTTTGTTGAAGAGGACCTGCTCCCTACCTAAATATAAAGGGCTCATCACCAAACTCACAAAAACACATTTGTAGTTACAGGTAATTATTATTATGAGCTCGGGTTAATCATAGGAGTAGTAACAGTAATACTAGTAGAATTAATTAAAATAATAGTAGTAGTAATTGTAGTATAATAGGAGAAGGAGGAGGAATTATAGCAGTAGTTGGAGTAGCAGGAGTAATAGTAGCACCAATGGTAATAATAGAAGTATAAGAAGTGGTAATAGTAGCAGTGGTAGTAGTAGTAGTGGTACTGATAGGAGTAATATTAGCAAAAGTATTAGTAGTATAAATCTACTTCCAGTTAAGTTGAAGCCATTTTCGCTTGCTTTTCGTTCGTATCTCAGCACAATAAGCTAGCATCAGTATACAGCGAACGCGCCGCCTCACACAAAGAATAATCATACAGTCCTACTGTGAGGAAAAGAAGAGTAAGAACTCAGCTTTATGTAACGTTTAACAGCTAACCGACTCATAAGTTGGCAGAAGGACACATTAAAGAAGGATGGCCATGAGCTGAACTTCTCTCTGTCTTTCCAAAGAAAAGATTGTTTTAAATTAACATGTTTAACAATTCTTCCTTTTTTTAAATATTTACAATGCTTTTGTTGGGATTCTGGCGAATCCGTTTATGGGCGATGTCCACTATCTGATTTTATTCTGTGAATTTTAACATGTAAAATCAGCAGCCTTACAAATATATAAATATACAAGTGCCTCAGCCATACTTGTCAAGTTGCATTTTTGATGTAAAAATTGCGGCTTTAGGGATGTTCAACATTAAAATGAGGCTTAATGAAAGACTGTGGGGACTGATGCACTCACTGCACTGCTGAAATGGAAATCAAACAGTGACAGCTCATGCTACAATTCTGTGATAACTACAAATGCTCAAGAGTGGAAAGCAAGTTACACAATTGTACAACAAAGAGCGCAGCACTCAAGAGCAAGTGACACACAGCTTTGTGTTTGCGGAGATTGATATCAATGAATCTTTTGGAAAAATATTCATCCCTTTTTATTTAAAAAACAAAACAAAACAGCAATGACAATAAAAGGAGAAAAGGAAAAGGAACACTGTTTTCTTGGAGGTTCACTGTTTTTTTTTTTTTTGTTTGTTTGCTTTTTTTACAACTACAGGTTTTCCCATCATCTATTTGCATGTTTTCTTTACAGACAGGTTGCCAGGTATGTTCGGCACCATATGAAACACAGTGAAGAGCCTGACGAAAAGAGTGAAAAACTGCCAAGAATCACAGCAACACTGAGCGCGAGGTTGGTATGCTTGGTTACCAGAATTAGCAGTAGCTTAAGGTTAGCTAGTCATGCACATGCTAATTAGCTAGCATAGCAACAGTTTACAATGCTCACAGATGTATTTCTTTTTAAAGCGTAGAACACTGCCATACTATTTAGGTATAATGGCTTATATTGTAATTTTTATCTTTGTGAATTATTTAGTAATTGTTGTGGGATGTGCTTAAAAGTGTTAAGCCATGTTTACAGTATAAATTCATTTGTGCTTATTATGCTCCTTTGATTATGCTGTTGATGATTACAAATACTAGTAATATTCCATGAGGAAAACATTATTACCTTGTTAAAATGAAGCTACTTTGTTATTCAGTAAGTATCTTTTGTGCTCACAGGCCACAGAAATAAAAAAAAAAAACGTCATCTTCTATAGTAGGTGTTACTACCATCATAGCTGCATTTCTGAAACAGCCTGCAAATGTTGGGGGGGAAAAAAAAAAAAAAAAAAAAAAAGAAAAAAAGACCTTCAAAGACCGCCTGGCCATGCTTTGTTTATTCTTGGATCTATCTTTCTGATCCATCTTTGTCAATACTGTTTCAATGGTTATTCTTTACATGCAAAGATTCTCAGAAACCTAAATAACGTCATTGTGATTGGAGATTTTCAGTGAAGTGTTTTATATGCATCAGAAACTGGACAATCAGTAAACAATGTCTGGTTAGATCCACATTATATGTGCATGTGAGGAGCGTGTGGCAGTGTTACCAAGGCAACAGCGAGGAGCGTGAGTCCAGTCAGAGTGTTCAGCTTTTTAGCTGTTTAATCACGCCTGTTGTGTTTTTAACAAGTTTTAAATGATTTCTGCCTTAGCATTATTAAAAGGATAGAAAGAAGACATTGTGACTGCGGTAAAGTTGCTCAGCATTTGAAATTTGCCTGACATTCTGCAGCAAAGAGCTTTTTGAAAAGAACATGCACACTTTTTCGTTAATTATTTTACCAACTTTAAAAAGACACTGCCCATTCCACCACCCGTCCTACCTCATTCTATATTTTGACGGACTCTTTCTGTTACACAATTTATTCTTTCTTGTTTGGTGTTTTTCTTTTCTTTTTCTTTTCTTTTTTTTTTATTGTGGTGATGGGCATTGCCATCTCCTTGGTTGAATCCTGAGCTTGGGTGACTGTCTATGTGGAGTTTCTGTGCATGTTCTCCGTGTCTGCATGGTTTTCCTCCGGGTTCTCCAGTTTCCTCCAACCTCCCAAAAGTATGCCAATAAGCAGATTGGCGTGAGGTAAGCTGCCCCTTGGTGTGAATGCGTGTGTTAACTTGTGTGTGCATGATGCTGTGGGATGGACCGACATCCCATTCAGGGTGTATTCCTGCCTCGCGCTTATGTTTTGAGGATAGGATCCGGATACACTGCAGTGTGAGCTTATTGTGACTCAACCACACAAACATACAGGCTGGTTCTGATACTGAAAGTAACTATTTAAAATTCTATTATATAAAAAGGATTTCCAAAATTTTTCATTCGGATGGTCCTCAATCTCGTGTTTACTCTATTCTTACTATGGTGTATACATGAATGTTATTCCGATGAAGCCATCAGTCTGATTACTGACAGATTAACAGGCTGCATACGAACGTGGCTAGTGTCTGTTGTTCGTTTGTCAGCGCATGGAAGTGTGCGCATTCGAGTTGCAGAGGCAAAAGTATAGGGCCCAGAAGTAACGCTAGCACAGGGACCCATCATGACTTCCAGCACCGACAGCATCACTTTTATTTTACATTCTCTAACTTGCTTTCTTTTTCTCCTCTTACCGCTCCCTCCCGCTGAGGTTCTTTCTCTCGCTACAGGTTCAGAGTGGCATGAAGGACGTGGGTGTTGACAAAGTACATCTTCAGCTCAAGGTCAGGGCTTTTACTTAGAGAGAGTCGCTGAAAGAGTGCTTTCGTAACATCACTGCGGTGGCTTTCAGCCGCTGACTCATTAAACACTACGCAGCCCTAATTTCTTGAAAGCACAACAGGAGTCGTCGCTCGCCATCTCTGACGCCGGCTGTATTTATTTGATGACCATGCTCTGTAAAGCAAGACTGATAAGCACAGCACCTCAAAGTGGACCAAATTGGATTACGTCCACCACTGGCTTTTTCAGAACCGCACATGTACCAACACAGCCAAATAGAAAACAAAATGGTCAGGCCAGCCTAAAAAGGTCTTCAAACACACTTCTCCTTGGAGGAGTGCTGCCATGCAGTGGTTTCAAAAGAAGTGAGCACTGAGGAAGCAGTGTCTCATCAAATCCAACCAGCTGGGTAGGGTAACCTGCACTGGTAGGTAGGGCAGAACAGGTAAAGGAAAAAAAAGAAGAAAAGAAAATGAAATCATCTTCATTCGACACACAAGCTTGGATGGCTAGGATTATCTTGGATGTGTGATTTTGGTCTCTCGGAGCATGACAAATTTTACTACTTCCTCAGAAGGCCCCAGGAAAAGGAGGTCATTCTTTTTAAACGTTCTTACATTTTTTCTTTTGGATAGCTCCTTACTATACACTCACTGACCACTTTATTGAGAATGTCTGTACACCTGTTCATTCATTTATCCAATCAGATAAGGCCAGGTGCTGTTTTTCCAATCTTCAGCTGTTCATTTTCTGGTCTTCTGCCGTTGTAGCCCATCCGCCTCAAGCTTTGACAGTTTGTGCATTCTGAGATGCTTTTCTGCTCACTGTAGTTATAAATAGTGGATATTTGAGTTACTGTGGCCTTCCTGTTAACACAAACCAGCCAAATCAAAAAAAGTGTTTTCACCCACAGAACAGGATGTTCTTTGTTTTCGCACCATCCTGTGTAAACTCTGGAGATTGTTGCGCAGAAAAATCCCAAGATATTAGCAGTTTCTGAAATACTCAAACCTGCCGCTGCGCCAACAACCAAGCCACGGCCAAAGTCACAGAGATCACATTTTCTCCTCCGTGCTGCGGTTTTGATGTGAAACTCTTGTAGCTGCATCTTGGGTCTTGACCTGTATCTACATATTTAATGCAGTGGATATGGATAATGAATGCATGAACGAGCAGGTGTACAGGACTTCATTATAAGTGGTGGATGAGTGTATGTTTCTCTACATACACACAAATAAAATATGAATGTGAAATAAATATATCAGCAGCTACACACAAAATATGCTGCAGGATATTTCTTTAAAATACATAGAATTTTTACACTAGTGATTAAGTCCCAAAAGAATATAAACAGCCGGATCATAATATTATGAACATAATACAACAAATAGTTAGCTTTCATTCTTTCTAAATATCATCCTATAGCCCAATGTTGGGAAGTATTTCGCTTCAAGTAGCTTAACTCCAGTTCAGCAGTACCTAAACAATTTGCAAAATAATGTTGCTTTTGCAGTAACCAACTGCTTTTTTTTTTTTTTTGGCCATGTCGAGGTGTAGCATGACAAAAACACTAGCCTGCCTTTTCCCTTTTCACATAACCGGATGAATAGTGTTTTTTTTTTAATCAAACAAATCAATGTGTCCAAACCACGTTCAATATTTCTAATTAGTGTAGAAGGCACAGAGGTGCAGGTCAGCTCACGTGGACCTGTCTGGAGAATATCATCATCTCGTTACAGCTGAAGAGGGTTGAAACAAGACTGAACATCCATGGTCACATTTAGCAACGATTATATACCTGAAACGGTCACACGGCAAAACAATTCATGTTGGTTTGTAACCTACGCAAACTTGGAATGAATATACTGTTAATGTGCACGACCGCGTGTCCGGTTATAACGTTATCTAGAAAAAGATTACCAAGCTCACTTTTGTCTGATACTACCGAAAGGAAAAAGCAGTTTACGGTTATTATGGCCAACGTGACAATATAATGTTGACTTTGTGATAGATTACGTCATAGTACACCATTCTGAGATATTGATGGCATCATGATTTTCAAGTACATTTTCAAAATATCTTTGGTTGGAGGCCAGGTATTTGGTGTTAAGGTTTCATATTGAACCTTTAAAATTTAAAATGGTTTAAAAAAAACAAACAAAATTACGTAATTCCCTCCTTTTCAGTGTTAAATAATTTATTTGTTTTAGATAGGAAATAAATGTATCCTCAAACTCAATTTTTAAGGAACACTACAGGCAGTTTGTCTGCTCATTGTGAAAAGATCTTCAGGTATCATGATATGTTGTACTTGGTGTACACAACTCCCTTCAACATCACACATTTAAGAAGACCAAGAACATGAGGATGTTAAAACCTAACTGCAAAAATATTGATTATTAGTTGTTAAGCTGGAAATAACTCAACACTTGACTTATAAATGCGTATGTTTATTTGCAGGGACATGGAGAGTGACGATATAACAACATAGGGTCACTAATGTGATTTCAGCCTCAATTATGTCATCTTTCTACAAAATTAATGATTAAAACAATAACCGAGCTAAGAACTGATTATTGTTAAAGTGTGTAGATAATGATTTGGGTGATTTGGATACTGTAGTTTTGGTGGTGGTGATGTTATAAAGTAGCAGCAGTTATAAAGTAACTTAGGCGGTCAGATTTATTTTCCCAACAATGTAAAGCAGCTGTTCTGTATTACTCAAAGAGTGGGTGAGGGATTTCAACTACAGTGTGCTTGCTAGTTCAGAAGCCCTTTATTAGCTGTTGACAGGTGGTTAGCTCTCCAGCTCAATCATACAGGACTGCGCTCGGTCATTTCACATGTCTTAAATGTCCTGACAGAAATGGTGCACATAATGAAATGAAATGTAAGCCACGAAATGAAAATGAAAAGTGTAAATGTAACCATGATGTTTTTAAGTCTGATCACTCAAACCACTTCAGGAGGTCTGAGATGCATTTTAGCCACAACGTACCAGGGTAAATGCATTTCTCTCTCCGAGCTACATCTGGCAACCGAATCCTCTCCCAGTGGGCAAGTTCAAGTCCAATCGTCATTCCTCCATGCAGCTCGGATACACAGGAATGTAGTATGTGGGACTCCATAAAGTGCAAATACTTTATATGACTCAGGACACAAGAAGAGTACTGTAGCAAATAAGTGACGCGCACGCTCCATGAATGCTGAGGTGGGCACCTTCAAAATGCTAGCTGAGTTTAAGGACAATTTTTTTTTTTGACAGGACAACCATTCATAAAGTAACTAAAAACAAGGAACACTGGAAGTGGATGAAGTAAAGGAGCCATTTAATGCGTATTAATGTGAAATACGCTCCTATCAAATTTCAGTTTGACTGACCATTCAGAGTACAGGTGTAAATTCAGAATGTTAAAATCTGGAGAAATAACAGATACAGCATGCTCGAAGGTCCTGGTTGTTTTTAAAGTGCTCCACCATACCTATTAATTTCTATTAGCTTCACTTTTATTCCTCAACGTAATGTATGCAAGTTCTGTTAGCCCTTCCTTGCAAAGCCTTGACATTCCTACAGTGTGCAATTTCAAGCCGTATCATTAGCGTGTTCCTCTTTTGTTACTGCCGGTTTCCTTGTTTCTACCTATTTGATTGCATTAGTAGTCTGGTACTGGTTTTTGACTCTCCTCTTGTTTATAGTTTAGGCTTCAGGGATGTAGAATGTGTTAAAAACGTTAATAAATACGCTCCCTGAATGCACATTTCGTCTCGCATTTGTGACAATACGCTTGAAATGAAGGCTCTTTTTGGAAAAACAAATCCACCCCTTCTTGTTGGCTGGTTACACCCCTGATCTGTTTGTGTGTGTGCGTGCGTGTGTGTGTGTGTTACCTTATTCTCCATGAGCTGCAGTTGCTCTTTGTAGAATGCAGCCAGATGCTTCAGTTCAGCGTCTTTCCTCGCTAGCTGTTTGGCCTTGGAGAGACGGTGAGAGAAAGAGAGAGAGATAGAGGGAGAGCCAATGAGACGTAGATAAAGACACTTACAAGTGTGTAATCTCACTTCTGCTGACATTTCCCATTTAAACAGAGTTGTAGTCCATGGAGCTTTTCAGAATTCCAATGTCATCTCGTGCCCCGGCTCTAATTACTACCTAAAATTCCTGCATGCACCTTTCACTCCGCATGACTTGCTGCAATGTTCTGCAATGTCACTCAGAACAGACTTGAAATTAATACAACTTCACCACCATTATTTGGACAGTTCAACTGGCAAAACAAATGTAGTGTGAAAGAGGCTTGAGGGCCATGTTTGGGATCTTACAGGAGATGAATACAATTTTTGTAGTGCAATAGGTGGGATGTTAGTGGACATGTTATGGTCTCAGTTGATCTGAGGGCTCATGGAGTGGGCGGTACGCACGAGGGAATCTGATCTCAGATCAGCACCCATACAGAAATAAACTACATGCTCTGTGCCTTTATGTGGAACTGCCATCCTACATGGTGAGTAGCTGAAGTATGAGTGCAGCTGTACCTGAGAGAGAAAGAGTCAGACACAGTGACTGAAGCTGCCTTTAAAAAGCCATTAAGCACACAAAGCGCTTTGCAGCATGCAAAGGGAGAGCAGGAAAGAAAAAAAAAAGATGATTAAAATGGATAACCTGAACATGGGCAGAAAAGACAATTCTACAGAGAGAGATAAAATAGACAGAGCAGGCTGTTTGGTGAAGTTAAGCCATGCACCCAATAAGTGAGACAGAGTGAGTGCATAATTCTTATCGGAGGGAAAATTAGAACAGGGGCCCAGGATGACGGGGCCAAATTAAATCTGATCCCTGTTCTGCATTTCATTTCTCCCTTTTCTTTCTTTCTTTTTTTTTTTCTTCTTTCACCCATCACATATTCCAGTGGAAATGTGTGAAGCCATAACACCTGTCCACTGGATAGCCACCTGTATAACTGGTATGACACATAAATGAAATGGCACACAGTGGGCTTGCTTTTAGAGGCCACACACACACACACACACACACACACACACACACACACACACACACACACACACACATTAGCTTACAGATGCACACATAATTACATACAGTGTAATCATACTGCTCATTTTTCTTCATTCAGTTAGTGTTTGTTGGCAGGAAGGTTCCATTCACTCTACTACGCAGATGATGTGCAATTTTCTAGCTGAATAGCTCCAAAAGTGTTGTGATGGAGGTGTCATCTGTGTGTGTGTACGTGTGTGTATGTGTGTACACACGCTCACACTTCCATTCTGTTATAATGCACAATGAAAACACGCCATTTGAATAAAGAGAGAGAAAAGTAAGATTAACAGGGAGCAGCTTCTGCTTACCCAAGCGTTCAGCTCAGCTGGCTGCTGTGAAAAAGCAAAGGGGGGGGGTAAGAAAAAATGGGACAGAGGGGGGAAAAAAAAAAAAAAAAAAAAAAGGAGGGATATTGAAGTGTTAGAGGACAACAAGCGAGAGAAAAGAGAAGAGGGATAGAGCCAGAAAGATGAGCGAAAAACAAAAAAGGAAGGAGGTATTGGGAAAAGATACAAAGGGTGGGGAAGAGAAAGAGAAAAGAAAAGAAGAGAAGAGGACTTTAGGCTGGGTTAGGTGCTAATGCGGAATTATTGCGCTAATACAGCTACTGGGCTGTGTGAAATTTATCACGAAGAAAATAAAAGGGTTAAATGGAGCGACCGAGTTATCCCTTCGTGATTAAAAGGGCAGATCCCAGCTTTCTCTGCTCTAATAAATAGCAGAACATAATGTAATCTGCGCGAAAGAGATTCTTCGACAGACACAGACTGGCTCGGCTTATCATCCCCGGCAAAAATCCCACAGCGATTCTAGTGAAAGGATTAGCAGTATTACAATATAACATTAAATCTAATAGCATTTGAGATTTCAGCACAGAGATATGCAGCAAGCACTACTTACACGTTCATTTCTCGGGTGCTGAAGCAATATCAATACATAGGGGCAAAAAAAAATAAAAAATAAAAAATAAATAAAAGGCGATATTCCCAGAACATTAGCAGCAGTATTACCATATTGCTTAAGACTCTTATTCGCCTTTATATACAGCAGCTCTGGATGCGTGTGCCTTTAAGATACGTGGAGGAGTTCAGTAGAGGGAGTGTGAAAATGTACTGACTGATACGAGTGATATCGCAGCATGTGTGTTTTAGAGACAGAGACAGAGGAAGAAGACAGCGACAGGAAAAGAGAACGAAGAGTTACCTCAGGTAGGCTGTTCAGCTCGCAGTCTAGACTGTCTCTCTGAAGAGACAGTGAGAAAGAGCCAGAGACAGAGAGATGGAGTAGAGCGGGGAGAGAACCTGCCAGCTCTGACGCGATGCAGGAGTTTAATTGCATTGTAAAGTTTCTATAGAATCAAAACCTGGAATTATTTCTCCACTTGGTCTGCATGCTCGTCTCCGTCTCTGTCTCTCTCTGTGGAATTCCTGCAGCTGATAGGCAGCATGCTTTCAGTTCTCTGTCTCTTGCCTGGAGCAATCTCCCTCTCTCTGACTCACAGCTAACAAGTGAAGCAACGTCGAGCATGGCAAAATCCTTCTCTTTGCATGCATTTAAATCTCATCAACACCTTACCCCTTTGCTCTGTCTCTATTCCTCTCTTCCCCTCTGTCTTTAAACCATTGTTTCTTGGTCAATCTGTGTGTGTTTGCCTGCTTGCTTATGTGTGCGTGCTTGTGTGTGTGTGGGGCGGGCCACTTCGTGTGCTTGTTATATGGAACTGCTGCGTTTAATGCCAAGTCAAAAAGGTCTTAACTTATACATTATATAAACTATGCAATGTGTTACATAAACATGATAAAGCTTTTATGTAAACTCTTACACCCCAGACTCTCATTCCTCACTCTCACATAGGAGGCCGAGGAGAGAAACACGCGAATAAAGGAAGATGGATAGATGTGGAAGCATTTCAGACTGAAAGGGGCAAGGGGAAATCTGTGAAACACGGTAAAATTGAATGCGAGTGGAAACGTGACGTAAGGCGTGCGAGAAAGTGAAGAGAGAGAGATTAGGCATAGTGGAAAGGGAACCTTTAAGTCACACTACATTTAACGTGGAACAGAATTTTATTATGATAGGTTTATATGGTTCTGGCTGGGGTGAGCATTTGCGCAGTACGTCCAAACGGTCTCCCGTTTTAATGTAGAGTTTTGGTGGCTTTTGTTTGGAAACGTGAACGAAAATCCAGTTTAAAAAAAAAAAAAAAAAATGAAAGTTCATATTAAAAGATGGCATCAATCCGGTATCTTGTAGCTACGGCTCATAAATATCAGCAGAATGAACGGAGTAAAAGAATGAATCTGATTCGATTCCGTAAAAAGCAAACACGCTTTGGTAAAATTTTTTATTTTCATTTTAAAGTTATGCAGGCAGTTTTTTTTTGTTTGTTTTGCCCCGTCACTGTTAATTTAATTTTTCTAACTGAAATCAGTTTTCTGTACATTTTGATTTCGTTATACATTATACCACAGCAGCGTGGTTAAATACTCGAATCTGATTGTTCTGAATATTTAAGACTGCCTGATATCCGCATATTTGCTCCTGTTTTTTGTAAAGAGTTGATTTGAATAAATGAGTTCATCTGGTGGTATCAAGGCGAAGACCACACAAATCTTGCATTTAACCACTTACGCACAAGCAAGAATTTCCTACCAATGGACTCACGGATGGACAGACGGACAGGTGTCGGTCTTGGACAGCCAGAAAATGGGTCTCGAGTTCCTGAATATGAACATGAATACAGTTTTTCTGTATGACGAACAGAAAGGAAGCTATTGAAGTAAAAATTATTCCAGACATATGACCTTGATGTGACATTGAACCTGTTTAGATCATTTCCAAAACTGAATGAGTTCATTTGCTAGCTACAATGATAATTCCATATAAATCCAACAATCTTGAGAACGCACTAATGAGAATCTCAGACTGACGCACGACCGACCTGAAAACATAATGCCTCCACCACCTAGAGGCGGAACTATAAACATACTGGAATAAACCATATTGGAATTAAAATATTCAAAATACTGGAACAGTTTGCGTCTCACCGGTTGTTCAGCGAATAATCTCACTCAAATCTGGATACTGTAGACTTGTACTTAAGAACTGCCATAATCATGAAGACTAATGCTGATTCCCTTTAAAGTATATAATTGTAGATGAGTGATGAATCATAATGCCACTATCCGTTGGTACTCAGAGAAGGATGGGTTCCCTTTGAGTCTGGTTCCTCTCAAGGTTCCCTCTCATGCTGTCTTTGGGAGTTGTTCCTTACCATGGTCACTGGATTTCTGTAAAGCTGCTTTATATGTCCATTGTTAAAAGCGCTATACAAATAAAACTGAATTGAATTTTTAAAAACGAGTATTGGTATCAGAAAAGAAAATGTGGTATCTAGTTAAAATCCACATAGTTGTCCTTGCAGGCAGAAGATCGTTTCCTAACACGTTTGTTAACGAGAAATATGGCTAAAAACAAAAGTAAGCAAAATACCCGTCACAATAAAAGGCAACAAGCTAGCTAGAATACCTCTCCAGGGCATCTTGCAAAGGAAAGACTAATGCTGTAGCATTTTTTTAATCCATAATTTTTAGCAACATAATCAAAGGCTACTACAGTCTTCTGGCTAACGTGTTCACCCAGGCAGTGTTGGGAAATGACCACTGTATTTAGCGTACTAATAAACGTTACTGTGAAACTGTAATGCTACACTACAGCAGGCAGAAAGAGGTGGAAAGAGCACTGCCTGTGAGGACAGGTAAACAGAGTCAGTTCCCCTGCCGTGACAGCCTTGAATATCGCCTGTAACCATGACAACCTCAGAGAAAAATTTCAATGTTGTCTTTGTTGTCCCTGATCGATTGTTGTCCAAAACTTTGTTGTATTCTGAACATTTGTATGGATTTAATGTTTTTCTTTTCTTTTTTTCATGCAATTCAAGCTTCTCAGCTTGATACGATGTCGAAAGCCCACTGGTTCCTTTTTTTTGGTCCATTCAGATAAATTTTTTTCTGAGCAAAGATGCAACAATAAAGATTCACGTTATATATTCTTTAGTATGGAATCAGCATAAGATGGGATTAGTGACATGAACAGTGCCCCATCCTGCCGCCCTATCCTCTGCCAGCCAATGTTGGAATGAAACCTTATAAATATCACTGTGAAATTTGAAATGAAAACCCTTCTGTAATTAGTTCCACATTTGGCCTGCCTGTTTACTCTCTCAGGAAAATGTAATATCAAATCCAATCCAATGTAAATTCCAGTCACATTATGTTCATACAGTTTTGCAGTTATGGACCACTCCTTTACATTCCACCACTCAGAAGCACTATGTTGGGGGGGGGAACAAAAATTGAATGCTTCTGCTGCCATCTAGCGGTGAGAGAAACATGACCACGACACACCCAGGCCGTGGACGGCCATGCAACAGGAACACTGAGGCAATCTGATCAGGCTTTGAGCTCATCACAAAGTTTCTCCATTACAGCTGGTCATGGACGGAAATGCCTCAGCAGCAGATAATATGACCACATGAGCAGCAGCTCTGCAACAAATGTAAACATTAACTAGTATTGACAGCCCTGTCTGTGGATGAGCAAGCTAATATAATCAACCGCCGTGAATAGCCTCATTACAATCCTGCACCATTATAGCGGACAAACTCAAGGATGGGAAGAAATGTCCTGCACTCAATAACCATTACGCTCACTTAAAACACCAGGCAGAGAACAACAACATGAAGCAAATCAATTTTTTGTGGGCAGAGAGACACGGATGCACATAGAGAGAGAGAGAGAGAGAGGGAGAGAGACAGACAGAAAGATAGATAAGAAAGGAAAAAGTGAAGAAAAGCGTTGCGAGCTCAGCTGACCACTGGAGGATGCTCTCATGTATTTATAACTTGGTTCAAACAAAGTGAGTTGTGTGTGTATGCGTGTTTGTCTTACCAAGTTCTGCACATTCTTCTGCTCCTCTTTGGTTCTGGCTCTTTCTTGGAGAACAGCCGGGGTCACGTCGTCTCCCACAGACTCTTTCTCTCTGCGGGTGATACGTGCCAACTCCTCCCTCAGCAGAGCCTGCTCCATCTCGAACCTACAGCCCACACAACACAACACAACACACACACACACACCAATAACATGGGATAACGACACACCTCAAGGTTCTCTGATAACTAATCCTGAAAGCTCTAGACATGCTCCAGACAAAGACAACTGGATAACATTTAATCAGTCTAACCAAGTGCCCTGGATGTGAGTCATGCCACAATATATCATTTGGATACCATATCAAGGCTTGGGAACATGGAATAAGAACACTGTGAGCTTTAGAATCCGATTAGAATGATTCATATTTATTTTTGCTCAGCTATACAATGGGAATCAACACCTTACAGTGTAGTGAGGTTAAACGGAAACAATATCTTACGGCTAAACAACACTGCCTGCCTGCACTCTTTGCTTGCTAATTGTTTACAGCTTGGCCTCTGTATTGCAGGTGTCTCCGTTACAGGACTACTGGGACACATTACTAACTTGAACTGAGATCCATGAGTCTTTTTTTTTTTTTTTTTTTTTTTTTTAAGAGGAGTAGCAAAGCTGTTGCAGGATTTCAGAAAGCGGAGCACGTTTCAAATGCGAGTCAGTCATTTTCCACTAGGGACTCTATAAAATGTGCAGACAGGATTTACTGCATTAAGGTTAGGTCCAAACTTTAAAAAGGCACAGTTCTCGGAGAAATTATACTCCAGATTTCCAACATCCATTATATTAGACTAATGAACACTGACCATTCATAGGGTTTTTCAGATTCCATTCTATGGCTTTCTCGGTTATCTAAAGACAGCGATTTTGCATGTGGAAAAATATAATATGGAGAGGAAAAAAAAAAAAAAGTAGGGTCAAAAATTTTCACAGAATGATTATGTTATCACAATAAGGAAAAATCTAAAAACAAACAAACAAACAAACAAACAAACAAAAAAACCACACATTTGCATTGGTTAACATTGGTTATCCAAGTTCTCATTAAAGAAATTTGATCTATTTTTTATTAAATATTAAATATATCTACTAAAATGTTGTTACAAATATACAGCCTACTGTATATATCAGCAGTAGGTTTAAGCACTAGCATATAACCAGTTCATTTCTAAGAACATCATCAGACAAATGTCATGCCGTTTAGAAAACCCCATTCTTTCCATATTTTCACTGGTTGCTATACTTAGACAATCACAGTCATTGCTGTCCCCAGGAATGCTCTGACTGGCTACAGGCAGCCAGAGAGAGACAGAGGGAGAGAGAGCAAACGCAGCAGCAATGAAAAACAATTTAAAAAAATACATATTGAAGCAATGTCAGATTTGCTGAAATTTCCCATTAAAACATACGAAATTTCGCTAGTAGAAAATTTCATATTATTGCTCATGTCTACTTCAAAATGCTCCATGTTCCTGAGCTTATCAAAAATAAAGGAGTAAAGCTTATCCCTCTCTTACAGCAGGGCTAAAGGTTACTCTAATGTTTCTCCATCCACATAGCAGTACAGATTTTGCTCTCTTGGAAGTGATCTGTAATCAAACTCATGATCTTCGAGCATCAGGGTGAGTGCGTGCACAGCTGGACCGATCCTCTACTTTACTCCAATTTTCTACTTTATATAGTCCTGAAAACTACAATGAAGCATGTTCACATTTAGTATGTATCTAAATCACATGTAAAAGTTTACTTAAGTAAGTGAATAGCTTTTTAATACTCTATACGGCCAAAAGTTTGTGGACACCTGACCATCGGACCCATATCCACAAACTGCTCTAAGAACAGAATTGTATAGGATGTCTTTGTATGCTGTAGCATTACACTTTCCTTTCACAAGAACTAAGCAGGGCAAACCTGTCCTGGCATGACCATGCCCGTATGCACAAAGCAAGGTCCATGAAGACATGGTGTGCCAGGACTGATGGGGAAGATCCAGAGTGTCCTGACACAAAGCCCTGACCTCAACCCCACTGATCACCTTCGGGATGAACTGGACTCTGACTTCTCATCTGACGTCAGTCCCCAACCTCACTAACGCTCTTGTGGCAGAATGGAGAAATCCTCACAGCCACACCTAGTAAAACCTAGTAAAAAAAAGCCTTCTCAAAAGAGTGGAGGCTATTAGAACAGCAAAAGGGAACTACATCAGGAATGGGATGGGTGTGATGGTCATGTGTCCACAAACTTTGGGCCATTAAGTGTATCTGGTTAAACCCACACATCGTTATTGGATAATGAAAGTGCTGGGTTTTTACAACTGAATATCCATCTTTTCAGTTTGGAAATAGAAAGCATGTGAGAGAAAAAAGGCCTAACTTCTGCTTAAGTTAACATGACCTGAATCAATTATCAGATAATGACTGGAGAAGGCACGCTGACAGCACAGCATAGCAGGTATAAGAATCAACGACTGACAACTGAGGCACACATTTTTCCACACCAGGGAATATCAGTGTTGAGTAGCAAACTGAAGCAGAAAATGAAAATATAATGGCAATTATATCAAGAGAAGCAAAGCATGCCTGGGAGATTTTAATATGATCCACAAATGATCTATACATTACAGCTTTGCTTTTAGATAACCGGCAGTCTCTGCTAGATACGGTCACAGATGATTTCAGATGAACACATAACCAAAGCAGATAACCTCTAACCAACCCAAACTGCTACAGACCACATCATCCCTGTCCAGAGCCTGATCACACACCACACACACCACACGTCACTCTTGAGGCAGGTAAATATTACTGACCGTTTTCTTAGTTCATCTGGCATCTCAGCTGAAGAATGTCCGCCTGGAGCTGTAAAACATGCCATGAGTACATTACATAGAAAAAAAAAAAAGAAACACCACACCCTTCATCGATGTTGTTTTATGAGTAAACGGAACAGAAATAAAATCTTCCCAAGGCAGAAGTTCCTTCATTTAGACAGGTGTCTGACACAGGAATGCACAGTAAAAGTGTTAGAATGAAATTATGACAAAGCAGCAGAATAAACAGAAAGAAAGTAGGGTCTAGGGTGAGGCTGTGGTGAATACCTGGGCCAGGCTTCCGACTCTCTGGTTTTGGGTACTGAGGTTTTTCTGGAGACTGACTCGCCTCCCGCATCCTTTGACGAACATCTTCAGACAACTAAAAAAAAAAACACACACAAAATCACACCGCCGCTCTTAGTCTAGTCTATGTGAGAACAGCAGCCCTACAACAGCACGTTCAAATTTCTGAGCTCCAGGAGTGCTCGCGCTTCGGCAATTCCAGTTTTAATCTAGTACAATGATCAATGGAAAATATAAAACTCCATTCAATACTCATTTATTCAGCTTCAGTAACTGCTTTAACCTGGTCAGGGCTGCGATGCATCCGGAGCCTATCGCGAGAGACGCTGGGCTTGAGGAAATGTACCCCAGTCCATCGCAGTACATCATAGACACATACACACAAACATTCACACCCAGGAGCAATTTGGCAAAGCTAATCCAGCTACTGATTTGTCGGAGGAGGAATACCCACTGCACCACTAGGTCACCCTTTTCACCTTACACTTGCCTTTAGTGCCGTAATTCTCCAGTTTACCCCTGTCATTTATTTCTTTATGGTTTATTTTTCTATAGTAAATCTTACCTCTGTTTTTGGTACAGCCTGTTTGTCTACCTGTAAGCAGGATTGTATATAAATCTACCAAACCGATATCCATGAAACTTGTTGGAGAGGTGTAGCATGGGCCAAGGAAGAACCCATAAAAAGATCTCAGCTCCACAAATTTAGTTTCCCTTTCACTAACATTGCGAGATACAACATTTGGGCTTGGCGGAAGTCAGCACTTAACAATGCCCTACATCTTAAAAGCCAGTAGACGGCAGTGAAGTTCAGTAACGACAAAACATGGCCAGTGTAGAGATATGATACTTCCCTTGGAAATACATCCAGACATATAAAGCAGTAGCAGATGAAGCTTTGCAGATCATAGAGGAATCAATTAACGTCCTTAGCGGAGGTTTGCACTCTCCGAGTGCTCTTTTAGAGCATTCATTATTTGGGTAGCATTATTGCTTCACAGCTCCAGGGTCCCCAGTCCACTTCAGCACTGTCTCCATCCTGAGCGATACCGTTTCCTCTGGCTTCCTCCCAAAAACATGCTGGTAGGTGGACTGACTACTCCAAATTGCTCCTAGGTGTGAACAAGTGTGTGAAAGTGTGAGCGTGTATGAAGTGGTGTAATGAACTGACATCCCTTTCAGTGTGCATCCACCTCACATCCAGTGACCCTAGAATAATGCTATGTTCAGCCTCTGACAAAAAAAAATACAACAAAAACAAAACAAGCAAAAAAAAAAAAAAAAAACCCAACAACAACAAAAAAAACCCTCAACTCGTAATTCCTCCCTGGGAACAAAGGATGGCCTCGTGAGCCCCAAGTTCAGCAAACGATGTCAAATTGCCATGACTGCTCACAGCATCAGTAGTAAATAAAGCAGCATGTCTCAACTTTAAATGAGTTGCCCTGTATATACTTAAGTATTTGCTTTAGGTCAGCCAACATACAGACATATTTGCTTGTTAAATCTATAACATTGACTACACACTTCACTGTTTTCAGGAGACAAATATACATCACTCTTCACAGTTAGCTGGCTGGCTTAACAAAAGACAAACACGGAGATGTCCACGTCCCCGTCCCCACCCTTCCCCCACCCTGCAGTTCGAATGTACGAAGGTCAAAAATGAAGTAGTTCCCTCTTCTCAGATAAGACGGATGCAGAAAAAGGTCAGGATGCCTCGTGATCAGGATGAATCGGCTAGTGAAGGTGAATATATTTATTTTTAACCATTGGTTATTTTAGCGTTTTAATTTGCTCTATTCGTCCTGTTTTATAACTAATGGTAACCATATACAATTGATTATAATCAACTCAAGGTGTTAAAATAAACATAAGTTTGTCTTTAATACAAAAGTAACCTAGGAACACCCATACACCTCCATGAGTACAGATGTTTTTGCAGTGTGAAAACGTCCCCGCGCCCTCCCGCCATCTCGAATAGCTAGCTGATAAACTAGCTCACGTGATTTGATTTGCAGCAACTCGATGATTTTTTCAGGGATTTATTTAACCTACCAAAAGAAAGACTTCAATTCAATTCAGCACTCATATTAGCCATGTATCTTAGCAGTTGTTTTTTTAAACGTATCCTAAAGGTTTCCTGGTGACATCACCCTCTAGAGCCGGACATGACCGGTGTGAAGCTGCAGAACTTATTTTGGAACAATCCTAAAAATGATCTCATACCCAACACTCCTGAATCAGTTTTTACAGAAGTGCTGAGAAAGCAACAAGCACAAGGAGTGAGTCAGGCGCTTGAATTCAGAGATACATTAATAGATAATAATAAGGACTCACTGAGGATTACGTGAAGTCACCAATGAAACGTCTAGATGTCACTATAATATTGTTAATAAAGCCAGTGGGGTTCAGTACGACGCTTCGCCTCTCTATGTAGGTCTCTTCAAAAATCCATCTGATGGATTAGTTGGTGCGAAATGCTGCGGAAAGTCTTGAGCAAAGCAAGAGAAAGCCTGCGTCACACCAGCGCTCGTTCAATTGTATTGGCTACATGGGGAATTTTAGAATCAATTTTCAGAGTCTTTCTTGCTTATAAACTTTTTTTTTTTTTTAATGGATCTGTACAAAAGTGTGTTACAGAAAGCCCTTTAAAACATTATTCTCTACTCACAGATTCTCAAGTGACAGCCCACTGCACTGGCATGCCTCAGAAACGAAACAAAACAAGACTTCTGGTACAAAATCCCTCTGACAGAATGAGGCTGTGCAGCTACTGAACATTTTATAATGCACCTCATGGCATGCACTTGCTTTTAATTTGTGTCAGTGTTAATGAGCGATTCTTCTAAACAGCACCAACGTGCTCTTTTTTTTTTTATATATATATGCTTTTGCTTTTATTCACCTCTATCCTTATTTAGTATTTTTTCCTGTTGCTATTATCCTGATTTATGCTTTCCGTTGACATTCTGGTTCTCATTTATTCATTACTCTATAAATCTTTTGTCTGTAGTAATTGTTTTTTGTTTTCCTTCTCAGAATTCATCCCATTTCACAGTTATGGACTGTGTTAATAATAGATCATACTGTTTTGATTTTACTCACTTATAACCTAATTTATGTTCTCTGTTGTCTTTTTTTTTTTAATTGCTCATTATTTTAAAGTACTGTGCAAAAGTCTTGGCACCCGGGTTTTTAGTACAAAAGGGGGTGGGACAACAAAATGAATGCTCCTGGGTTTTGCTGCAAAAAAAAAAAAAAAACAAGCAAGTGCGACAGTCTACAGAAAAACTGTGGCAGATGCTTAGTAAAACCTACCAGCTCAATTCCTTGGAAAAGTGAACAAATCTTTACCTGGGAATACTATTTAAGAAAACAAACAAAAAAGCAAAGGGTTGTCAATGACTTTGCTTAGTTTATTACTGTTTACTGCATTTTGTAGCATTTTGCTTTTAAGTAGGAAGATTTAATTTGATTATTTTTGAAGTCATATTTACTTTACAGCATTTCTTTGCATGTGCAGATTTTTGCACAGTACTGTACATTAATATTATTGCCAGAGCCCATGAACAGTTGCAGATCAGCTATAAGTGGCTCTCATGGCTGAAATCAGTCACCACATTACTTTTGTTCAATATGAAAATTTTAAATAAGCTCACAAGCTCTGTATGTTTTGGCTGTGCCTGTGTGGATTTCCTCCCACCCTCTAAAAATATGCCTGTAGGCTGACTGGCTACTTTAAATTGCCCCTTGGTGTGAACGTACGTGTGTATGAAGATCCAGGGTGCCTTCCTGTCCCACATCCAGACAGACTCTAAAGCCACTGATGAAGCACGAATTGAAAAACAATGAATCAGTATATGAATGAGCTCAATCTCTCAAATAGTTTGCTGTGAGCTGTCAAGATACGAGTCGAAGGGATCAGAAAGATGACCATCACAAAACCCAAAACAGACAAAATTTAAAATTCTGAAAATTGTAGTGGGGTATAAAAAGGCAGCACCACTGGTAGTAACCAGTGAAATCCATTATTGAGAAATGTGGAAACGCAGACACAAAGAACTGAAGAACATAACTGAAAAGAGAGATTCACAAAAATCCAAAACAAACACCTGGAGGAGAAAAAAAAAAAAAAAAAAAAAAAAAAAAAAAAAAGAGGATTTTGGCTTATTAAATTCCGAAATAACAATTTGACTTTTTTGGTATTAATATCCTAACATACATTTTCCAAGGGTTTTTTTTTGTGAACTAGGATGATGATAATTTTTTTAAAGTCTGTAGAATTAGCAGCAGTTTGAAAAGTTAACTTGACTCCTAGGTCCTGCTGATTAGTAACACATTTTAGTCATATTAACAGTCACATGCTCACAACCAGTAAACGCTTTACTGGATCCAGAGTTTATAACAGTAACACTGGGTGAGAAGCAGGAACACAATAAACACTCAATCACACCTAGGAGCAATTCATCTTTGCCAGTGGTGTGTTTTTGGTAAATGACAAAACCACCTACCAAAGATGATGATAATGATACCATTATCATTGTACAAGTATAGTAAGGATTATAAAAGTGTACGCAGACACATGGAGAACATGCACAGAAGCTCTGCACAGACAGGAACTCATGCTCAGGATCAAACTCAGGACCTGTGAGGCAGAGATGCTACCTGCTGCACCATCCTACCCCATCATATTAACACTAACACCACACAATGTGGGAATAATATTAAAAATCTTGAGGATTGTGGATATCTACAGAGAAGGAAAGCAGAAACCAGTAAGATACTACAAAGGGTGTTCCTTTATATGGATGGAAACACGTCTTGGAAAATTATGCATTCATGCACGTCTCCCTTTCCGAAGAGTAGCAGTCTAGCTTAGAGCTGTGACTGGACAGCGATTGCATTTCAGTGTGGCATGAGTGCAACATAGTAAATAAACTGAACATATGAGGTATGCTTGACATAAAGCATTTAAATTGTATTACGTGTATAAGCAAGCTGCTGATAGTTTTTAAGTGAAGACATAAAGCAACAAAAGAGCTTTATGTGATAAAGGTGCAGTATTTGGCTGTGGCAGGTTGTGCTCATGTCATAAATGAAAAACAACAGCATGTGTGTATTGCATTTCAGATTTCCATTCAGCGTGACTGCTTTTCTCCATCAACTCCGCCATGTTCATCTCCTCAGTACACCGAACTCAGTATATACACAGTGGTCATCGATGATCAGTAATGCTTGATGACTAGTTTAAAAAAAAAAAAACACCCTTTAATAGCATTACTAGCTAAAGTAGAGGGCGCTATAGTTATTATAAGTTTGTGGTGATATCTTGTTAGCCTGTCTGACTGAGGTCGTGTCTCGCAATCAGAAGCTTAATTAAGCTGATCAGCTTAAAAATAAAAAACCTCTATCACGATTCTATTAATAAACTACCTAGTTTTAGTGTCATAGATATGTTAAAGGCAGATGCTGCGTTAGTAACCAGAAAGGCCATCGCCACCGCCATCTTGGAGAGGGCAAATGTCCAAGTTGATCTCAATCAAATTGAACTCACAACACCAACTAACATTTTCTCAGTGCACTGTTCAGTATTTGAATGTTATTACAGCTGACACATGTAAACAAGAGACCAACTTTTGAGAAATATAAAGAGGTTAAAAATGAAACCAATTACAACAAATAGACCCGTATCTTGCGTTAGCTTACGATTTCCGCTGCATCTAGCCCCTTCCAACATGGCGGACGCGTTGCCATATAACAGTAGCTAGCATGCACCTTTTTTGTACGCTACAACAACTTTACAGTGATGGGGTTAAACAGACCGAGTTTACGTGTCTGTCGCGTAGAAAGCTGACTCATCCTAATGCTCGAGCTGCATGATAGGCCAAAAACCACACGGAGAGAAGGAGAGACAGCGGTGCTAAGCGCCATCCCATTAGCCATACAATCACACTAACAGCAGCTAGCCTGCTAAATGTCTTTGAACTTAAAGGCAAAAGGCAACAATTCGTGTGTTCACCTTAATTCCTTGCAAAACAGTAACGTTGTCCTCTTCGTTCAGACCGAAAGATACTTTCCTCCCCGTACTTTCTGTGCCTCCCATGTCCTCTGACGGAAATAAAAAATAATAAGAGCTACTCTAATGTTAACAGCTTGCTCAAAGAGTAGGGGTGACTTTCCGACACGGGACACTGTTCTCCATTCGCATAGGCGGATTAAACACTAAAAGCCCAATGGCAGTTTATCCCGGTGTCACGTGATGTCGCGGTGCAACATGGGAAACGTAGTAAGCAGCAAGAAGACGAGACGAGATGGCTGGTGTGGAAGAGCTAACCGAGTTTAACTGCCCTGTCGTTCAAAAATAAAAACACATCAGATGTATTGGCATCCACATAAGATTGTTTGTTGTTAAGTATTGTCTAAATATGGATTAATTTGAACTTTTGTGAAACCGAGCACCACCAAATATAAGAAAATGCAAGCTGTGTCAGTTTTTTATGGACTGCATGTGGTAAGGTCTGGTAAGTGTGCAATGAATTTTAAACAGTATTTAATTAAATTATATTCTATAAAAAAAAAAAAAAAAAAAGATTTTAAGCTGGCCAAGTTAAAAACACAGAACAATAAAATATAGACTTTTAAAAGGATTTATCAGAGAAGCAACACTTCTGTAGGTTTTAAATTGTTGACTTCTGAGCACAGATACAGCCTCTGGTCAAGTAACCTACAAATGAGGATGCTCAACTTGATGAAAGAGGACAGAGGAGAATGATCTGATTGGTCTGAGCTAACAGAAAGGCTAAATAACCACTCTTTATAACTGTGCTGAGCAGAAAAGCATTTCAGAACGCTCAACACACCAAACCCTCAGGCGGCTAGGCTACAAGAAGAGAAAAGCACATCAGGTTCCACTCCTGTCAGTCAACAACAGGAAGCTGAGGCTGGAAGATTAAAGAACTGGAGCGTTGAAGATTAAAAAAAGACCAGGCGATCATTTTTCAAATCTTCAACTCTCCGGTTTCTGTAAGCCTGTGCTGACAGTAATGGAACCGAACATGGTTCATTACTTTATGGTCCATTAGATGCTTTTCTGTTCGCCATGGTTGTAAAGAGTGGCTATTATTGTAGCCTTCCTGTCAGCTGAAAAAAGTCTGGCCATTCAGCCCTGACCTCTCTCATCAACAAGGTGTTCTGCCTGCAAAACTGTCACTCGCTTTGTGTTTTGTTGTTATTGGTTTTACACCATATTTTGAAAAATCTACATTTACATTTACGTCATTTGGCAGACGCCCTTATCCAGAGCGACTTACATATATCTCATTTATACAACTGAGCAGTTGAGGCTTTGCTCAAGGGCCCATCAGCGATAACTTGGCAGTGCTGGGATTTGAACTCGTGACCTTCTGATCACTAGTCCAATGTCTTAACCACTGAGCTACCACTGCCCCAAAAAAAAATCTACAAAAAAATCTAGAGACAGTTGTTCATGACAATACCAATAATATCATCAGGTTTTAAGAAAGGTTGTTAACAATCCTCAAGCTATAATGTATTGTGCATCCTTAATAATGTCATTGTCAAGCTATTAACAGATATTAGATTTTAGCCTCCTTTCTAAGATCACCTCCACTGGAACAACTGTGTAAATACCTGGTCACTACAAAAAATGCATATCTTTTATACCAAGCCCTATTTACAGTAAAACTAAATGGAGCATATAGAGACATGCAGGGATAAGTTGCTTCTGGCGAACAAGTTTATGCTGCATTTTATAACCATTGTAACCAGTTGAAGGGGAGATTCACTGAAGCTTGTGTACTGCATATTATTTATTGTTTGTCAAATTATGTTCAAAATAGTCCTGGAAATGAATGTCCATATTTCATAGGGTGTCATCACACAATAACAAGTTTTAACGACTAATTTCAGTCAAGAACTTACAAAACCAGCGTTCGGATGTAGGATGCTGTGAGGTGGGACGTGCACTGCCACAGTAAACAGGCTATATGACCACAGGCAGGAAAATATACAGCAACTATGTACATACATGAAAAAATAACCTTTTCATGAATACTGTATGACAGCATTTTGTGGCAACAATCCAGTTTTCTAAGTGGAATATATTATGCAGTATTTCTGTGCTCTGGTCTTCCAGACAGATTTATACTGGATTAAAAAGAAGGCTTTTTAGCAACTGCGACGCAGGTCCTGGTTTTAAAAAGCGATTTTCGTTCGACAAGCATCTTGAGTGTTAGATTCGGTGCTTTAAATTATGCTTAGTTTACCATCTTGGTACTTACTTTTGATAATGCAGGTAATGTGCATTGCTCTAAGGTGAAATTCACTCATTCAGCCAAAACAAACTAGCAAAAAACCTATGTTCATTCTATGAACATAAAAGATCTGGTATTACCCTTACATAATCATGCATATTCAGATGTAAAATATGCAAGGTATGTTGTACGCCTCTAGCATGTTATTAGAGCTCACTGTTAAATACAAAAAGTTTTAAAACTCAAATATACATTTTTGGTCATTAAAGCGTGGTCATGTCTGTAGAAATAGAATGATGAACCAAAAACCTGAAATGATTACTTGTTCCTTTTGACGTTGCTTGGTTTGTTTCTCAAATGGAATGATAATGGAACAGGGTAAAAGATAACTAGCAGGATCATTAAAATAAATAAAAATGCAAATAAACAGAAGCAGTGGATCCAAGCACAGGCCAGCACAACAGATCTAAATTTGTCTACTTTCTATGATTAATAATAATAATAATAATAAAAAATAAAAAAAATCCTCAGTGCACAGTGTTTTGCAATACCCGTTCTGCAGCTCAACATTCAGCTAATTCTGTCCGAGCTGAATTACAGCCAAGCCGTCGGTGTTCCTGACCATTCCTTCAATAATACTCCAAGTACTGCACAGGCCTCGTAACGCACTGCTGCTACAACTGAAAGTGTACAGGAGTATTTAAAAAGCACTGATTAAAAAATGAACAAACAAACAAAAAAACCATAGCAATCTATGACTGATCACAGACAAACTGTCATATACTGAGCGGTCATGCAAGCCGAGCTCAAATCCAAAGCCTAGTCATTGCGTTAAAGGGAATGCAGTTCACTGGGTGAGGGTCAGTCAATAATTGGTCAAATATGGCCAGTCCTTTTGTTCCCTCCTCTAGGCATTGATCGCCCTCCATCGGTCGCTGTCGATGCTGTTGATGCTGTGTGCAGTTCCATAGGGGCCAGACACCACGTCGTCCAGGTACGACCCAGAAGTGTCTATCTGTGTGCTGGAGTAGGAACTGTGCTCCAGCTCCTTCCTGCTGCCCAGCCCAGCGGAGGAAGTGTGAGGCAGGTGCACATCAGGCTCATCTGGCTCATCTATCTGAGACTTGTAGGAGAACAAAATCTTTGGCTCGGAACTGAAGTCAGGGCAGACATTGAGAAGGAAAAAGGGAGAGAAAAAACAGGCAGGATCTCACAATGATGCTAGGTTGCTTTGTTATAGTTGTAGATTAGAATTGCTGACTAGGCAGGGGCTGGCGAGATTTCGAATATGACCCGAATATTTAAAGACATTTCTATAATACCACTACGTTAAGATATATGAATAGCGCAAGAGTTAAACTGAAATAAAATAATACACTAATTTGTGTTTGATTTACATGTTAGGTGCTAAGCTTTGTTGGGAGATTAGCAGTCAGCTAAAAATAATAACTACATACACAAACCAGAAGCACCAACGATTTCTGCTATGGAAGTGCACTGCGTTCACCTAAAAAAAACTATTTAGACACCATATGTCGTAATTGAGTTACTATCTTGTAATTACAAGGAAAGATCAAATCAGGATCTCGTCATTTTGGAAAAACCGGAAAGGACACTGCTTTGCTCAGATTCTGGACATTTCACCAAGAAGCCAGCAAGTATGGACTTTAAATGCATGGATTTATATCCATGAAGCATTCCATATTGGTTGAACTGCTCCTGCAAGAAGAGAGCGACTTCCAGCAGGTCAGGCTGGGCTTTCCGTCTAAACAATCCCAACCACTGCTCAGTACTGACGTTCTAATATTATTGCCATCCACATTGACATTATTATTTCCCAGTGTCTCATACAGAGGAGGAAATAAAAGCAGATAAAATGTGATCCAGCAGATACAGCCCACTGTATTATCCTGTTAGCGACGATCGATGACGACATAGGAGAATTCTCAGAGTTGATTTTCCTGTGTTAACCAAAAGTGTTAAAAATAGAGTTGAACTGTCACTGTAAAAATGTGGTCTAACACCAAAGGAGTCAACTACGTAAGAGAGTTGGTGTCACTGAGAATTGATCCTGCGGAATTATGAAACCATTCTCTGGTGTAAAGCAGAGTCAATTTTTAACTATTCCCAGATTTATTTTAACTCTGCATCTGGGTTAGCTAATTAGCACAAGTGTTTAATGAACACTGTAAAGATTGGGACAAAATAGGCACCAGCATAGTGTTAAAATGAACTCTCTCTGAGTTGATTAAGCACTATCGAATGTGCTGTGTAGGCTACCTTGACTCTTCTCATAATTATGAGCTCCTGATCTCTTAATTACGACATCTTTTCTCATAATTATGAAATATTTTCCTTGTAATTACAAGATAAGGTGTATTTTTTTTCCCTTTGTGAATACAATGTGCTGCCATGTCTACTTCCTTAGGAGTTTTTTTTAAACGAGAGGTCGTATCCGCACAGAATTGAGAAACATTTCATTCAAATTGTGCCTTGTTGCTGAAAATGCTCCTCCGTGTCATGCGAGGAAAATACAAAATGAATAGCAGCTTGTCACTTTGTCAATCCCTAGTGTGAACGGTGCAAATAGTGAAAAGTATGTGTTGCCCTTTGGATTCCTGGCTGACTCAAAAACTTTGGGAATGAAAGGAAATACTCCGCATTGGCGGAAAAGAGCAAATTTAATTTATTCCAATTAACTATTACTCCAACATTAGATACGCGCTGATTATCTTAATAACCTGGCAGTAGCTGTAAAACCATCTGAAAATTCAGAATGGAATACTGAAGGATTAAAGCAGCATGAAAGTTATTTAAAAGAAATTATATTTAATCCCGTTAGGTCAAAGCCTGATCTAGGAAATACCATCTGATGCCACACATATGAATATATGCAAAAAAAATTGGCTCTGTTTTGTGAATCTCTTCTTACCCAAAGAATCCTTTGAGGAACGTTACGTAGATGAGAGGAGCAAACACGGAGAAATAGAGGAATGTGGTGACATCAACACAGCTGTGAACACGAACATGCCTAGTGAGAACTGAACAAATTCCAAACCTTAACTAATTTACTGTTTATTAGTGAACGACGTCTTCCTTACCACAGGCCTTCTATGATATCAGCACAGAGCAGAGCACTACCCAGACCCTGCACCATGTTCAGCACTGACAGTATGGCAGCATATATGTAAAAACTCCTCTTAGCTACAGACAGAGAAGAGGGGCAGATTAATATATATTCATCATGTTGGTTATTCAAGTATAATGATGTTATGGATAAAGCGGGAATAAAGAATAAAAGTTTCAATCACATGGTAATGATATTCTTTCTCGGATCGGGGTTTTGGGCAGAACAACGATCAGAGAATAAACCTGTAAAAAAACAAAAGGGGGGGGGGGGGGTGACACAAATACCATAGTTTTTAGGCAAAGATGAGTCCAGGTAAAAGACAGCCCACCCCTACAATCTGTCTGTTCAGAGAATCAAACTCAAAACAGACCTCTTGTGTAGCCAGGTTTAGTTTTTATCCCATAAGTGTTGCAGTGGCCTGGCACTGTAGCTCACTATACAGCAAGTTAGATGTTGTTTACAGCCTTGTTTCACACTTAGGCGAATGGAAAAATGTATAACTTATTTTGCTTTGTTGTATAAGTCACAGCACCTGAAGAAAGCCAAAGACAAAAAGTGCTTTGTAGTCCAGAAAAAAAAACTCCACAGGAATAAGCAAGATGAGGAGTGTTACTACTGGAAAATAATCAACAACATGGTATTGGTGGTGTGAGACTATGACCCTGAAGTTATCATTTTTCCAATAACAGCACATCCTGAAGTGCTTTGTTCCTACTTTAGCACAGAAGTTTGCCAATGGCAACTTTTTTTATTATTAAAGAATGACGTCATAAGCTTGATCCATTTATCGTTCTGTTTAAATGTAAGAAATATGTGCAGAACAAGTTAGTTCCTAGTTATAACTAGAAACAGCTTCTCTTTTTTTCCCCTCTGTTGAAGTTAATAAAAAATAAAAAAATGCAATGTCACATTACTCAGAAACCACAAAGCACTGTCAGAAAACTTATTTACAGCTTTACGTCTGACTGTTACAAAGTGCTGACACTGGAGACGTCCAAAAACGCCAAGTAAACGTCTCCACACTGATATGGAAGTAATTCATATTTTCTTTCATTACGCATATTCTTTGAATATGTTAATATAGAGTATCCTCCATACAGTACAATGGAAACTTGTTACTACGGAAACATAACTATGACGTATTAGGATGAGCACATTAATAAAAACTTGTGATTTGTCTAGAAGCTGGTGTTATTGTCTGAACCATGCGGTTATGGAAAATTAATCAACAACTTCTGACCAATCAGAATTCAGCACTGATGTGATATGTCAGTTTAATCAAATTAATTCAGTTATTATAAACAGAATATCTCACACTGACACAATCTCTCAGTTAAAACAAGCTGGAATCTGTACCAGGAAGAAGAAGCAGGAGCTGGCCAACCAGAAATGTCGCCCTCCGTGACCGTAGATATTGAAATCATCAGCAGAGAGATGCTGATCTGGGTACAGGATCTCTAGTGTACCCTGTAATATTGAAAATGCAGTCATACATGTGTTCAAATATATATATTTTAGAAGTTGCCAATTATATGGTCATTAACCGGTTGTGGACGTTCTCTCTCGGTCCTCACTCTTACCTGTGTAATTGAGTAAGCCAGTGCTAACACTGCAGTTATGGCCAACACCCGTTTGATGCTCGACTTACTCTCCAAATGACCTGCCGCAATAAAGCAGAAGATACGACATCACAAGTCTATCATGAACACTGCCACTCATAAAACTTTTCAACCAATTCGAACCATTTAATGCAAAAACCCACATCACAGTTAGGCATGAGTTATTGAAAACTATCGAACTGAGCAGTTTCAGATTCAGCCATGTGTCTAAAATCCCCAGAGGTTCCCCGGATTAGTCGAGCCTACCGAAGGCCAGTCCTAATATGACGACGCTGAGCTCGATGGTCAACAGGAAGAAGCGTGTGATCTCCCACAGCACCTGGAAGCAGTACACAGCTCTTATCAGTTTTTATTACTATACAAACAGCAATAAAAATAAAACCACCATGACTCAGTTGGAGTGGTAAAGCCAACTCTCAGGTGTGGAACGTTTTAGACTCCAACTATGTGAAGTGAAGAGAAGTGAAAGTAAATAAAAACCAAAACAAAAAAGGATGTGTTCTTTAATTAGCACTACATAAGTCTAAAGATGGCTTTGGGATAGCAAGAGCACGTTGGTTTTCCCCTTCAGCATAACAACATGATTAGCGTGACAGCACCTGCACTTTGTGTCTTGTGTCAGGTTATGTTTTTTCAGTAATGTTATGAACAGAGGGGTCATATTATAAGCTGCTAAATTGTTTTAAACTTATGGTCTATAGCCTGAGTGAAGACATAAACAGGTAACACGCGCACACACACACACACACACACACACACACACACACACACACACACACACACACACACAATGGAAGTGTATGACCACAACAATGGAACACACACACCCATGTATGGAGCCCCAAAAGGGAAATGGTTGGAGGGGAAAAAAAGATGTAGTTTTGAGGCCAAACTGACCTGGAAGTACATTGACCTAAATGAAAAACTCACAAACCCACATCTTTATATTTCTTCCAATGTACCTTTCAGGGCTCCGTAATATTTCTCTAAATTGCACTACAGGACATTGCGCTACAGCATGGTTACTAATGCAAGTCTAAAACAATTTGCTGCTCTGGTATCCATGAAAAGAGAAACAATTATTTGGAAGTTGGAGGACGGTGAATTCAATTACCTTATACAGTTTTAGCAGTAAACACTTTCGCAACAATTTGCTTTACTTAGATTACTTTTTTTTTTTCTCTCTTCTGCATTTGGTTTTATGTAGAGAAACGGAGTTTGAGGAAAAGCTGAAAGCTCAGCAGAAGTGTTGGCAGATGCTACTACAGAGGATTACTGTGTCATAGTGTTCTGCAGAAAAGTGACTCGAGCTAGTGATTTGCAAAATAATGGCTGTCTGACTTGATTGCCAGTGTTTGACAAATCAATGGTCTGCACTATTTCTAGCTTCAGTCTTAGTCCATTAGTTACAGTGTGGAGCACATGGGAATGGAAACAGTGATTAAACAGTGACACGATGTTGGATTAGAGGTCACGCTGTCTGGTGTATAAAAAAAAAACTATTAATGATAATATATGTTTATTATTTACAGCATTATACATCAGCATTAAATGTCTCATTTGCGCCATGAGTTTCTCTTAAGAGTAGGTTGTTGTAGGGTTTCTACAGTGGCAATCACAGGTGTTTTCTGGAAAGAGTCCCTACTGCTTACATTGTGAGGAGACGTGTGCATTTTCTTTACCTTGTCGATGATGATAGCTGCACTGGATGCACTCACGGTCATGGAGACGATAGCGCGAGTGATTCCGACAACTGCCACTACAAAAACCTACACCAACAGCACGAGACAGTCAGTTAAATAACGAAAATAAAAGACTCGGGCTGTCATACTGATAGCATGAACATGTCAGGGCTTAGATTACACTTCTCCAAATGTCAAACTGCCCTCGGAATAGTCTCAGAAAAACGGATCAGCTCACCAGGATGTAAAAAGTGATAAAGATGGGGCTGGAGGTAAGGCGGATCTTGGCACGAGCTGATGGAAGCTTCCACATCAGGAACACGAGGAAGGCTACGTTTGGCACCAGCAGCAGCAGGTCCCAAAAGCGCACCCTAATGCATGATCAAGACAGTGGCCTTAACATGATCAAATATGCATGAGCACTAGAACCTACATATAATCCAGATTAAATGAAAATGCCACCTTGAATGAAGTTAAATATGTTTCTAATGAAATATTTGTGATGTGCTTAACAATCCTAGTGCTACTGTGTTGGTCTGTGCTGTGTTTCTTATGCAGCTACAACGGAAAAGATAAAATATCAACAATCTCAAAGACGAGTTCACATTTCTGTGTTAGCTCCTAAAAATAAAACGAAAAATAAAAAGAGCAGGAGCTAAAGGATTAAAGCGCTGCTGCATCGCTACCATACGTTAGAGATGAAGTAAGATGACCAACATGACACTGAAAGAGGTTTGAATTTAATTACAAACATCTTGCATACTGAATGTCACACATTAATTATAAAGATTAGCATGCAAGTCACTGAGGGTGGACTTATATATATTTTTTTTTTCAATGTCTATCTTCTGAGACAGTATCTGGATAACCATTACTACACATCAGCAACAATTCACTCAGATAACAATCACATAACCAAAAGTGAAAATCTAACTTTTAAATACAGTGGTAACTTCTCAATAAAACAGCGGACTTTCCAGCGAGAGGAAGGGGAAGTGAAGCCTGGCTGTAAATCGCAAACACTAATAAAATACAAGCAGCACTTTGTTTACCTCAAGACCAACAATAACACAGGAATACTGTAATATGGAATTAGATTTGATGAAATAGTAATCTGATATTCTGTTTCCATATGTAAACATAAAGACAACTTTATCGTATGAAGAATCATACTCCGTGTGGATCACACTGAAGTGGCATTCACAGTATACTGCAATAATGATTATCTCAGAATCACTGGACTGAGAACAAATGCAACCACAAGGAGTTTTTAATCAAATAAGAGCACAGATGTGACCCCTGGGTTCATTCTAGCTGTGTAAGGACAAACATACCTGGAGGTGCCGATATCCTCGTAAAGCACCCGCAGGCAGCCATGTGGTTGGCTGATGTTGGCTTGAGATGGCCATGTGGGCAGCACTGATGTGTTCTCTATAGCTGGAGGCAGCGTGCCATTACTGCGCTGCACAAACCAGCTCACCGTCACCGACACTGTGTCCAGCATTCTGCGTTCACACGCCAAAACACACACACTGTACATGAACGTACAAACCTAGCCTACATGTACGAATTAACAACCTAGTCCCATACAAGGTGCTTATTTATATGAGACAAGGATAAAGCGAATACCGAGGGAATGAATACGAGTATGTGACAGCTCAAACTTAGCTCGTTAACATGACTATTATTGTGTAACACTTGTGGAAATATAACTTCTGATAAGCTGAGTTATAAAACAGCATTTCTGAATGCTCTTATCTGATTGGTCAGTGTTGATTAGGCTCTGACAGCAGTTCTGGCTGCAAGGTTTATAACATTCACACTCCTTCTAATGTTTTCATTTCTATAGTAACAAGTGCAGTGAAGTTTTCAGTGAGGGGATGATTATTTAGCATTTATGAAAGGAGTCTCCGGTGTCAGAGCTTTGTAGCAGTCAGAGGTAAAGCTGGTATAACGTTAAGTTTTACGACAGAGGAAAGTCTTCAGAACAGCTTCTCACTCCCGCTGCTTCTGTTTGTCTGCGTTCTTAATAGAAATTATATTATTCTATAAATATGTTTGTGCTGCCATGACCAAAAATGACTTCTTCCTAAAATAAATCTGTCATAATCCATTTTATTCTGATAAAACATCAATTCTGATCAAACTCTATTCTACTGAATTCTTATAAAAACGTCTATTCTGCTAAAATGCCTCACTTCATTTGATTCTGATAATCCTTTATTCAATTTTCATAAAACTCGGTAATATTCTGATTTCAAAAATCAATTATTTTTGACTATTCTATTCTGATAGAACTCTATCGCATGAATATTCTCTAGCATTCTGATAAAAACGTCCATTCTGTTTCTTGAGAAAATCTTCCTTCTTCATGCAACACCTTTGATATGCAAATGAGCACAACGACTCAACCGATATGCAAATGAGTCAGTGACGTCATCTAGCGCCCTGTAACAGCTTTTTGAGGACGCGTTAGAAACATTTCCCCTGAAAAGCAGTTGACAACAGCTCTAACTTCACCCATCGTCGTTTTGGGAAATGCCTTGGGGACCAAATCCTTTTTTTTTTTTTTAAGACCTACAAATCATTAGGAAACATGAATAAAGTTTGTTTAAAAAAAAAAAGAGAGAAAACTAAAAATAAGCACTTATCGAAAAATTTGCAATTGCTTGCATTTCTTGTACGAGTTTAACTGAAGATCATAGTTCATGGCTTAACGATAACATTATTGAGTTCCTGCTTTAACTTTAGCTCTTTGGTAAACATTGCATAACTGTCAACTTACTCGCTGGTTCCGTAAAGACCTTCAAAAACTGAACCAAACTAAACTGTATAAATGGGATGATGTTCGACGCTGCAGCTGTCTACCAAACCTCAGCCAGTAAAAGTTTCTGTTTCTGCCCCAAACCCGTGATGTTTACATAACAGTGAGTAATGGAGCTGTCGTTAGCTTCTGTTCAAATCTCACCAAAACAACCAACACTGGTCACTTGGTACAGCATCAAAACGAAAGAAACAAACATGCTGGAACATTAAAACATAGTTTAACAATATAGTTCCTTGTAAAGCACAACCAAACTCTGGATATCTCACGCTAAATCCTAGAGTTAGTAGAGACATTATCCAGTATAACACTGCTAAACTTAGAGCTAACACTGTTTGCTGGACGCCTCCGGTTAGCACCTTTCCTCCGTTATAATATTTTTAGTTAAAGCTATGTATCTGTCAGTGTGTGTCTCTTACCAGCTGTGTATTCAGTTATGCTAACTATCCTAGCTAACCAGCTCCCAACTTGTCTTTACTGCCAAAGGCTGGTCAGCTAGTAGCGTACTAAGCTACGCTAATTATTAGCCGCTACTCTGTGAAGAATCTGACTTACCTTAACTTGAATTGATTTCAACTCAGGGGAAAATGTATTGCCTAAAATCATTTGAGTTGTAAGCAAGCAACATAGCAGCCTTTCTTGGGCCTGTACTGATATTTACAGCTGACACAAACAGCAGCACGACAACCGACGCGAAACAGGTAGAAGCTCTGCGTGTTAGCCAACACAGCACAGTGAAGCACTGACAGTACTGCGGGGTTGCCAGGTCTGCAAAAAGGCAGCCAATTGAAAACATCCCTCTCAGAATCCCTCTTTCGAGCCATACACGGCTTTAATACCACATTTGTTCCCCAGCTTATTCAAACAAAGAAAGCCATACAATAAAATGTAAAGAAAAAAATATTAAAACACGTCTAAATAAGTCTTCGGACATTTAAACTGTCTCATATAAGGAGGAGCTTTTGTATAAATGGACTAGCAGAGTTAACACCCCTAGTCATTCAAAGATAAACATACATCAGTACAATATTTTATTTATTTTTTGGTCTTAGTATTCATTTTGGTATCCATATCAGGTTAAATGCTGTTAACAAATGGTCCTATGAAATCAAAAGTGATCATTTAGAGCTTTTTGTACAGCCTATTAGGGCTGTAGACATAAATAAAACAGAACAAATAAGACAAATAATGTTTTATAGATATTATTTTAATTTTACAGTTATTTTCCAGGAAAACGGTGAAAAAATCTTGACAATTTATCATGTACTCGTCCAATTTGCATCCAAGTAGATGCTCCTTAGAACACATTTGTTCTGCCCCTGTTAACAAACTGGAAAGCACAAATCACTCTACAGTAACATCATCAAACATGGGTTGTAAATGTAATTGTGGTTGTACATGTTATTCCCCTTCAAAATAACTCTTTGTGTGTTGAAAAGATGGTTGAAGATCACATGTTTTTGTGTCTGCACTCATTGCCCCTTAAAAATCATGTAAGATCGCTGCAGGCTGCACTAACTGTGATGGTTTGTCCCATAGCTAGTCTAAGGGCCAATAACAAAGGAGACACAGCCTGGTCCCAATCAAGACATGGTGGTTGCTCTGCTCAAGGATATCAAACATGGCAAAGTGACAATGTGCAAACTGCTATTTGTATACGCTGTATTTAAACTTGTGGTCTGATATTTAGCTGGTTTAATAGGCTCGGTTGAGTGGGAGTTGTGGCATATATCTTCAGTGCTATTGGCGATTGTGGATATCAGTCAAGTTCTTCAACATGCTTCCTTCCTGACTTTCTATTTCAAAAGAAATATGTTACAAATAGAATCAAATTGCAGCTCTCAAGCTGTTTCATGGGCACTTTGAGGCTGATTATTCTGGATTTCTGTGAAACCAAGGGACCTTGTCTTGCCATGAGACTACAGATGAAAATTAGCCCTAGGCTAACTCGGGTACAATACATCAAATGGAAACATTTATGTTTAATATTGTACGTGGTCCCTTAGAAGTGACCATAAAAAATAAACACAGAATGGTATGAAAAAGTAAAGCCAGGGCTGATTTCTTTCTTACCAGTTTGTAGATTCATGCAGCCCATCAGTGACAGTCATGTCAGGTGTTTATACAGAGTGAAATGCCTGCTTAATTTGGGGTGATATTTTTCAGATTGCCTCACTGACACCTCTGACACATCATTAGCAGTGACTGAGAGGGTGCATGTGAAATACAGCTGCAGATATAATACACACAAATGATGTGTATTATATACTTTACTATCCTTTTACACTAATGTGCACACACATGTACATGCTCTATGCTAAATTATAATCTAATCAATAACTTTGTTCATGCATAATGCTTCAGCCAAAATCATGACAAATGTGGAGTTAAAATTTGTTAAGCAACATTCAGACAGGCAAGAAATAATGAAAACGGAGCCGTGAAGTAAAAAAATGCAAGGTGACTTTAATTTTATCTAAAGCTACACTTCAAGATACATGATGAAAATAATCTAACTATACTGAAGCTGCTTTCATGACTGATGTCACTTCTTCTGCTGAGCCAGGTATAAAACGCATGCTACTGAGACATGCTACTAATGAAAAATAATTCAGGGTTTTCACTCCACTTTGCATCAGGCTGCGTTACAGCACTGTCATGGATTACTTTTCTTTAACAGCAGGCCCCCAAGTGTTTTATTCCTTAATTAGCAGAAGATGCTGGTTTATGGATGCTTGTTGACAGGAACAACGCTCCCTCCAACAATTCCCGTGTCAGCTTCCCACATGACAGAGACGTGGTTGTGGATATACAGTGCCTTGGAAAAGTACTCATACCCCTTGGACGTTTCTACATTTAGTCATGTTGCAACCACAAACTTAAATGCATTTTATTGGGATTTTATGTGATAGACCAACACAAAGTGGAGCATAATTGGAAAGGAAATGATACGTGGTTTTACAAATAAAAATCTGAAAAGTGTGGCGTGCATTTGTATTCAGCCCCCTGTACTCTGATACCCCTAAATAAAATCCAGTGCAAAAAAAAACTAACACCTAATTAGTAAAGAGTCCACCTGTGTGTAATTTATACTCAGTATAAATACAGTTGCGCTGTGAAGGCCTCAGATGTTTGTTAGAGAACATTAGTGAACAAACAGCATCATGAAGACCAAACAACACACCAGACAGGTCAGGGATAAAGTTTAATGCAGGGTTAGGTTATAAAAAAATATCCCAAGCTCTCACAGAGCACTGTTCAATCCATCATCCAAAAATGGAAAGAGTATGGCACAACTGCAAACCTACCAAGACATGGCCGTCCACCTACACTAGATCACTAATCAGAGAAACAGCCAAGAGGCCCATGGTCACTCTGGAGGAGCTGCAGAGATCCGCAGCTCAGGTGGGAGAATCTGTCCACAGGACAACTATTAGTCATCTACTCCACAAATCTGGCCTTTATGGAAGAGTGACAAGAAGAAATGTGTATGGGTACGATTCTTCCTTCAATTCTTCCATCAGCGTTGCGAAGCAGACCCAGACTGATGATGTGTGGGTGTACCTGGATAACCCTGAAGAGATCTCGTTCAAATTGTGGGATTATCGTGTAGACAAATCCCATAATGAGAACGTGTCACACTTACCTGGGAAATTTTATTTCACTGCCACAAGAGGGCACCCTCCCCTGAATTCTAAGGACACTTCAGTTGTCATTTTCAGTTCCTGTTCCTACAATATATTAAGCAAACGGACACTAATTTTGTGAAGGCTTGCCAGTTGTTGCTATACTATTGATTATAGTAATGACCCTCAATGACCCTTACCTTACTTTGTTAACCTGTTGGAGTGCCCTTTCGATTTTGGAAAATACTGTGCCTTACTGTGTCTCAGTCTCTGCCTGGCAATTTTAACTATTCATTGGATTTGCCCTTTGGCTCTTTTCATGCTGAGATCACTCTGACCCTGGCCTGTTCTGTGTTACTGAGTTTTGGATTGTGGATATTATTAGTTAGCTTTTTATCTGTTTACCATGTTCATTGTCTCTTCGCGCAGGAAAAACCTAGCTATATTAGGAATATATAACAAATGAGTTTGAATAAAGATCTTGTATACCTAGCCTTAATGGGAGGCTCTTAAATGTTCACTAAACTTATGACCGGGGTCAACAACACTGCAAGTTCGAGTCAGCAACATTTCCACTACAAGCCTTTTATTGTGTGTTACTGATGTCTTTTCAAACCTAAAACCCAAAGCCAAAAAGTGATCGATTTAGCTTAGTCCTTGATTTGAAAAGTGTTTTTAAAGATACTTTTATATAGCCTTTTGTAATCACATTGTGACTCTTTAGAAGTGAATACAAGCATGTTTTGATAAGAAGCAGTGGAAAAAAAAGAGTCGATTTAAATTCTCTCCTCACAAAAGTGATGAATGACTATACTTAACTTTATATTAAAACATGAATACACAGAGTCAAAACCTGAACAGAAATGTGGCCAAGTTAATATGGTTAATGAGTACTTGGTAATTCGGGTATCTGTGTTCTAGATTCATATAATGTATAAACAAGGGAACTTATGGTAACAATACTCAAGAAATGCATGAGAACGGGGATCATTAAATTGCACAAAATTGTGCAATTCTTCAGAAGTTTATGTGAAGTATTATGCAAAGTGTTGGTCTGGTATTTCCCTTATTTTGCATAGCTGTGTGCATTTAAATGTTTCTTTCTTGTTTTCTTTTTATTGCTAGAAATGAGCACACCTGTAAAGGCAATGGATACACACCTGTGCTGACTTTGATTATGCGCGTAGCTCTATATCCATCCTTACCTTACTTGTTATATCACAGTGTTATTTAATTGTAGGATATTTGGGCGCTTGACCGTAATTCAAAAATGAACAAATAGAAATTGGTGGTGGAAGGCAATGTTGGCCATGGAGAGTTAATACTTCTTGAGCACAAGTAGCTTGTATATCAGACAGAAATGGAAAGTCTAATCTATGTTTCTATCCGATACAAATAGATGCAAATGATCAACTGAGTCAGTAATTATCCAGTGACTGCTTTTAGGCATGCTACGTTCCTAATTGTAATGTGTAATGATACAAAGTGTAACAAAGTGCATGATTTGCCTTAATCCTGACCACTTACTCAACTCCAGAAAACAATTTAAAAATGGATGAATCATATTTCCAAGAAATAGCAAAAAAATAAAATAAAATAATAATAATAATAATAATAATAATAATGAGAAGAAAAGAAGAAGATGAATTGAATTTTATTTTAAAAATAGTAGAAACAAGAAGAGCTAACAGTTTTCATGGCTTGACTCGCACTTTTTATATATTTTTCCTTTAATAATTAAGATGCACGTGCATTCATACCTAGGCACAGTATAGTTTATCTACCAGCATGTTTTGGAAGTTGAGAAGGACCTAACTTGGGAACTTGGGAGAACATACAAAATTCTACAGACCTGAGCTCAGGAGCGATCTGGAGACGCTGGTGCGCATTACCCGCACAATGTTATTAGAGCTTTTGGATGACCAGACATCATTCTCACAGCCAAATAGACAGGCTCAGTGAAGCACACATTAAAAGTATGGAGATGTGTTTTGGCTCCAGTAACATTGCTTATGCTAGAAAATGTTACACAATTTTTGCTGAAGCTAAGGCGGATCTCCAGCTTCTGGAAAAAAGGGGTACGCTTGAGCGGGGTCTCTCTTCCTCCTTCATATGCCCTAAGTAGGTTATCGAACCACATTAGGCACCAAGCCCCACTTCTGCTTTCTAGACCACTTTCAGTACCAGAGCGGGGCAGCCCACCATAGCACAGCCCCAGAACCCATGGGCAACCTTCAGTTTGCAGAATCCAGCAGTGTTCTCCTTTGGAGAAGCTTTGGGAACTCAGAGCCTGAAAGTAGTTGGTGAACCTCTGTGGGCCAGGTGGATAAGGCTGTTTGACAACACTGAAGGACACAGTTTTAAGATCCTCAGACAGCACCAGGCAAGGATGCAAAGTCTCAGAGTCAAAAGTCACCTCAGATGGGTTGAGAATATTTCGTAAACGACGTTGGGCTGCTCCAATTTTGAGACGGAGGTCATAATTGCGATGTTCCATTTCCTCACACATGGTCATGGTGATGTTTGCCTCATTGTCATCGCTCGCTCCAATTTTCTGAGGTTCTACAATCAGGCCGGTAGCACGTTTCTCAACCTCCAGGATCTCTTTACAAAATCTAACCTCATCTTGCTCCTCCAACAAGGTGTTAACCTGAAGTTCTGTTTCCTTAAGCTGCCTATGAAGATCTGACAGTGTTTGAACACGGCTCTCCAAAACATCCTCTCTTGGTCTTAACTGGGCTTCTAGAAGCTCCATCCCTGCTGTGCTGTAGCTCTTCAGAAGCTCCACCATCTCCTCCAGAACCATTTGCACTTCTGCTTTAAAATCGGTGTTTGATTTCTTGACTGCAGCTGCTTTTTTCTTTGCATTGGCCAGCTGATCATCCACCAGTTCAATCTTGGCTTGGATGTCCATCATCACAGGAGTTACACGAGGTCTGTGATCGCTTTGCTCAACTGATACTTTGATTTCTATACAGTCTGAATGATCAGCAACATCTTTACCAGTGTTGCACATTGCTTCACAGCCATCTTCTCCCTGGCTAGAACAAGACGGCTCATATTTTCTTTCCATCACCTCTAGTTCCATGCCTCTCTGAGGTGCAACCTTCAGCTGTTTCCTTCTAACGTTCAACTGTGTTTTTCAGTTCAAGGTTCCTCTGTGCAAATTCAAAATTCTGGTATTCCACGCTGCATCCTGGGCAGAGATTGTCAGCTAAACCTGGCTTAAAGCTCCTGCTCTTCTCCAGACATGAGAGGGAGAATGACCACATATGCATCAACTAAGCTCCTGTTCCAAGGGATTCTCAAAAATACTTGAAGCCATCTTTGGAAAGTTTGTCAAACTCTTGATCTGCACAAATACATGGGGGGAAAAAAGGCAAAATAGTCATAGTCAGAGTTGCAAAGGATCCAGCACCCATGATAGGAACACCAGACACACAGAAGAAACACACGCTGGCTGGGACACCAGTCCATCATAGAGAGCACCATCCATCCATCATCTATACTGCTTCTCTGTTAAGGGTTATGGGGATGCTTGAGCCTATCTCAGCTGACTTTGTGTGAGAGGCAGGGTACACCTTGGGTGTGGTCACACTCACATATGGGCAATTTACAGTAGCCTGTTAATCTAATCTGCATGTCTTTGGGCTGTAGGAGGAAAACAGAGCACTCAGAGAAAACTCAAGCAAGTACAGGAAGAGCATGCAAACTCCATACAGGAAAGCCCAGTCATGCAGCTGGTTACCAAAGAAACCCCCAGAAAAAGCATGAAACTCCACACTAAAGGGTGTTGGGTGTCACTCTTAGTATAAAATAAAGACGTCTTTCTCATTTTAAAAACAAATATAATATAATATAATATAATATACTCGATATCTTCATTATCACGTGTAAATGAAGCTGCCTAATTGTGTACATTAATGTAAGAATTTTCCAGTTTCCCCCATCTATTGGCTAACAGGCTAAATTTTCTAACGTAAAGAAACACGAAATGAGCTTCATGGCATGCAAAAGGGGCGGGGGACTCTTTTACAGGGGTTTAGAAGTGATGATAACCAGCAGCTTAGTCATTTAAAAGTGTATTTCGTGGGCTTTTCAGCCGCTGTATTGCTAAAAATCGACTTTACAGCCGTAAAAGAAAGTTAAGGAACCCCGCTGACTCCCACTCGTGCAGTCAGTAAGTTTTGTTTTCGTGTCCCGCTACCTACCGGAAAACCGATTCTCAAGCTCTGTTACAGATTAAATCGCAGATAGCCTCTATATATATATATATATATATATATATATATATATATACATATATATTTTTTAAGAAAACATACATATTCAATAACAAGTATATGAAATAACGTTACCTGTAGTTAGTATCTTGGATAAATCTTGATCTTCCTCGCGTTGCTACAGTAAAGCTAGTGCTGCGTGTTTACAGCAGTACACACCTGTCCGAGACTGACGTGTACACAGCACGCATTATGGGTAGCCTGTTATGGAAATCTTTTGATTCATCTCCCTGTTTGCTATCCGTTTGTGTCCGTAACTAAGTGTATTAGAATTTAATATACGTAAAAATCTAAAATAAGCCTGTACAATAATGTATTACAGTACACCAAGGATGTAAACGTGGATAAAGTAAACTAGCATGTCTTGGCAAGTTTCCCCAACACTGTTTCTAGGTTGTTATTCAGTATGGTGGATACCAGAGAACAGCGTTAAATAAACACCAACCGTCAGGGTCAAAAGTCCACTTACACGCTGACTGTTCACATCCTTATTCCTAGTGTCAAATAAGAGCATACAAACCGCTACATAAAATGCCCAAGCTCAGACTTTTCGAAGGGAGAAATAAAAAGGAATAAAGAAATCACCGTTGTATTTATTATTTTTCTATTTATAGGACTTGCAGTAAGTCATCCCCTGCTGTTCACATTTCCAGTCTTTCCAAGTGAAAAACTGATTCTGACAATACATAACACTCGTACAGCAAACCTGCAGAACACGTCAATCCTTGAAACCTGTAAGAAGGTATCAAAGAGGTTTTTTTCCCCCCCAACACACTACAAACACCAGCAAGCCCTGTGACTACTTCATAAAAGGAAAGGCTTCTCTGAGTCTCTCAAATATTGTTTACAAGATTGTTGAATAAGTAGCACATGTGGAAAGATGGCAGAGCAAAGTACATTATATATTGTACAGTATATAGTACATCGAGTTAAATTATTTATATTGAATCCTACAGAAATGTAGTGTTCGTGTTTCTAGTGGCATTTCATGTTATAGCAAGTTAGTTGATCTACATGTTTAGTTCTGGTTAATATGCATGAATAAAACAAGACATAATTGATATGAATTTATTTACTCAGAAGAGATTCAGAAAGATATCCCAGTACCCTGCTAAGTTTTAATTATTTATACCATACTTTCTTACCCCCACTAGAATAAAATTAAATAAATACATAAATATTTATGATTAATGCTTTGGCACTATTAAAGAAAATTCCTTTTCCTTTATATAAACCATTTCAACTACTTTCAGCATGTTTTACTGTTAACCTCTTTTGAATTATTTGCTGCGAGATGAGTCTGAAGCAGCACAGAAATTCAGCTGCCCCAAATTGGCATACAAATTCAGCAAAAAGTCCAGTTTGACATGGTCTTATTACATCGTGCGTATCTTAAAGCTCACTGCATAGATTAGGGCTCAAAGGTGTAGTGGAAAGTGGTGAGATAGAACTCTATTCACTATACTTTGTCTTAAGATGGAATAGTAAAGTTTAGGAGAAAATCAACATGATGATTTATACACACTGCATTTTGCAAAAACACAAGAATATCTTAAAATGCTGTAAAACTAACAAACATTTTCTATAAAGAAAACACTAGATTAATTTGAAACCAAATGATTATCTTTGGCTTTTCTCAACACACCATCCTCTGTTTAAGCATATGAGCCAAACCATAGGGTACCATACAGTATTTGGCTTTTTTCCCCCAACTCTTTAGTGTCATAGTAGAGAGGTAAAGTGAAGCTGGAGAGTTCGCAAAATCAGAAAGATATGGAAATTAACTGTGGATGTCTAGAGTGAAGAAAAGTCCAGTGGAGCTACGGGCTCTCTCCAGAAAGCAAAGTGACTGAATTCTGGGCAATCAAAGGACGCAGGCCGGCCTTTACAGAGGAGAGGGAAGACATGTTCCACCATCTCACTCAAGTGAGAATACCTAGGAGAAACACAATATTCACAATAAATAATAATAATAATAATTTTATTGCTGGCACCAGTTCAATAGTGTCTGCATGTGTCTTTCTTACGAGGACTTGTGGCCTTTGCTGTTCTCCTGTATGAGCTCCCCTTTAGGATTTACAGTGAATATCCGAGTTTCAGGTACGCCAACTTTCTTATAAGCAAATGCATCCTAGACACACAAACCCACACAAATGTGTCACTCTCGTAGAAAAATAAAATTAGCCTTAACAATGTAATGGCCACTGTTGGCATAAAGCTTACATTGGTCCTGTTGCCAAAGGCAGCATAGAATGGTGGTCTGTGGGGGTTGAAAAGTTCTCTTATGTCAGATAGGCATGCGATTTTAAAGACCTCTGGCTTCTTCTCAATTACCTCCCTGTAAAAATAGGAGTACAAAAATATTCAATTGTATAGCATTTATGAAACACAGAAAAATGGAGCATTAAATGTTTAAATGTGTATGTTATTATACCTGTGTAAAGCTGAGAATAAGCTGCTGGGAGCAAGTAGTACAGGTCCTTTAGGCAGTACAATGCCTTTATCATTGACCCACTGCAGGTAACCCTTGGTGATGTCTGCCATGCCTATGGCCCGAGCAGAACAGTACAGGAACTTGTAGCCATTCCTAGAGAAAAGACAAAAAACACTTCTACTTAAATTGGTAATAATAGCACCGATAATAATAGTAATAATTTGAAAAAACTATCTACACAATTTTCCATTCGCTCAGCTACTACATGTGTTTTGCATTAGAAAGATGAGGCTAACTTAACTAAGAAGTAAAGCAAGCAAACACATGCCACACTGCTGCTCCGATGTTGAAATCACACGATTGTACAGGATGCCTTTGTATGTATTATGATTTCTCTTCATAGCAACTAAGGGCCTAGTCCAAACCTGTTCCAGCATGAGAATTGCCCTGAGCACAAAGAGTGCTCCAATGAAATATTGTCCAAGGCTGATGTGTAAGAACTTGAGTGTCCTGAACAGAGCATTGACCTCAACCCCATTGAACACCTTTGGGATGACTACAACACCATACCTTCTCGCCTTGACATCAATGCCTGATCTCACTAATGCCTTAGAGGCTGCTGAAGGGGCAGAAAGAGGGGCAGAAATTCCCATAACCATGTTCTAAAATCTAATGAAAAGCCTTCCCAAAAGAGTGGATCCTTTTAAAGCAGCAAAGGGAACTTTGGAATGGATGTTCAACAAGCACATATGGGTGTGATGGTCAGGTGTCCACATATATTTGGCCATACAGTGTATCTCAAACCACTTCCATGGTTTCAGTCTTGAATAGAAATTATCATCTGTTAGCAGCATTACGCTTCTATCTTCAGAATAAAATTAATGAAGCAAAGATGTCTTGACAGATGGGCTAATTTATGAGACATACTTTTCCTATTTGCCAATATCAAAAAAAATAATTGAAGACATGTACCTTTATGATGATGTTATTATTAGTGAATATATTTCATAGTAATTCCTGGTGATTGCACATGTGCATGCAGTGTAAACTGAGCTCCCATTGTCTACAGTAGCAGATAGAGATGTAAGGTAGAGCGTCAGTGTGAGTGTGTTTCTCTTACTGGTGTATTTTGTGGTAAAGCTTGGCGATGCCTTGGTGGGTCCAGTCTTTGCCCAGCTGTGGCAGAATGTGACCTAGTGCATCTGACCTGGCATGAACACAGACTGAACAGTATTAACCTACAATATACATGTTCCCTACATGAAATCAAAATGTATATGTAACCACATGTATAATACACATATACTCACTTGGTGATGGTTCCATCAATATCCGAGATTATGACTTTATCATCCCAGTTCCACAGATAGATGGCAGCTTCACAACGGCATGTGCCCTGATACTGAGTGGTCACACTGAACACAATCTTGTTAGCTCCCTCCCGCAAATTGAGATACTCCTAACACACACACACACACACACACACACACACACACACACACACACACACACACACACACACACACACACACA
>JAQQZR010000036.1:13499892-13532929 GCA_030068235.1 Notoglanidium macrostoma | reverse complement strand
AAATAAGGCAAAGCTTAGGCTACTCCTAATATTTCATTGTTTAGTTGAACATTAATTTAACGTGGCCTAGGGTTCATCTTGAGGGCATATAACAAAAGAATAAGGTTTTAGCAAAAGCTGGACATTGTGTGATGGCAATGGGGCTGACGTTACCTCCTCAAGTACCGAGCAGCCTGCACCTTTACTGTCTATGGCTGCACTAACGATTCACTTCATTGCGTGTGGTTTGTTGTCAGTAACCCGGGAAACCCGGAGTGGAATTTCAGTGCTGTGTGTATTCTCAACTCGATCAAATCGACCAACTCAAATGGATTAGAAACAGCGATAGAAACAGCACTGGGTGAACTAATACTTTATGTTAAATGTGGGGGGGTCCAAGCTAATAATTATGAAATGTGAGAAGGACACGTCCCCCTCAGCTGTAATGGTGGCGACGCCCAGGATCTCAACACATGTTATAGACTGTATCCCATTCTTTCTGCCTATCCCCTCTTTCACTGTTATATTGTGTCTTTCCTCACTGTTAGTATTTGACTGTAAGATGATGATACTGAGTGTTAAGCTATCTCAAAAAGCCTCAATCTGGAAATAAAGGTGCAAAAAACATGAAAGCATTACTGGGCTTCACCAAGGTACTCAGATAGAAAGAGGGCAGGAGCTGTATGGATTAAAGAAATATGGTTCAACAAATAAATGGCATGGAAGATATCACTTCCATACATTAATGCTCATTTGTATGGCCTCTGCCTTTTTAAGGAGTGTTTCAGTGCTCATGGCGGCTGTGTGGTTCTGTGATATAAACTGTGTATAAACTGCCTTTAGTATGTTCTCTGTCCATCCTATGTAAACCTTCCCACACACACACATTTTTTTCTCCTAAATAAGACAGCCTTCCTTATCTGGGTTTCTGTCAGTTTGGCCCCATTCCTGTGAGTATCCCATTCTGCAGAGTTCAGGCCAAGGGGCAGGCAGCAGCTGCACATTCTTTTCCCTTATATGGCTAAATCCCTGCTTGGGCCCTGCCCCTTGTGGGTGAACCAGGACCCCTGATTGGTCAGGAGAGAATTGGGAGGGGTGTATTACTAAGCTGATGCTTTATACAAACTTTTGTACAGAGTAACTGCCTCCATCCCTCTCTCCCACAGACAAAACTTAGTCGGCTGTTCACTTCATCACCTGAAGCCAAGGTGAGCAGGGAGTTTCTTTGTGGGTCAGGTGTTTTTTTGTTGCAATTTTGGTAATGCAGGAAGATAGAAAAGACTGTGTTCAGTGGTTTTGGGCTGTATTCATCTGTTGCTGCTGTTGGCTGTAGGGAATAGATGGAGATGTTGATGTATGCTGTGTTATGTGCATACAAAATGCTGGTCTGGGGTCAGTTACAGTACACATAACAGTTCCGAGCTGAAATTTGGATTATTTAGATCGCGAGATGGGCTGAGGATTTAGCTCTGTAACTAATACTCTATTTGGTGAATATGTGTCCCAGCCTACTGTGGGATTGTTAGTAACAGTAATGGACTGGTAATAATAACATTAAGATGTAGAGAGACCATTAAACAGCTATCAGTAATGAAATCTGCAGTGCTTAAAGACACAGCTGTTCCCAAATATGCTTTTAACTCGACCAATGGATTCCTCACTGTGTGTCTCCTACTGTGAAGATGTTTATTCTTAGTGCCATTGTGAGCGAATGTGGCTGTAACCCACAGGCAGTGTGTAGCCTGAAGTATGCTGTTCCTAATCTTGCTTGTCATCTGGGGTCAGAGGTTAAGACAAAGGTGGTTTTGTTTGTGGAGAGGCCTGGGATCGAAAGAAGAGAGCAAAGGAGTAATTTCCTGGAACAAAAACACTTATTGACTCCAAAGAGAATAATGGAACTGTTTTGGAACATCTCCTGACAAAAATAAATCATTAGCGTGTTAAATATCATACTAGCAAAGCTGAGTCATTAAGTAAATGAGTAAACTTCATACGAAGCAATTAAGTCATCTATACACACATACAGTATAATTTAGAATTGTGTCGAGTAATAATGGGCTAAAAGCTTTTATATGAACGAGCTAAAAACAGGAGGAGGTCTTGGTAGGATTACTGTAAATATATAAAACAGAAAAGAGTACAGACATTTTGAGTTGTCATTTCATTGGTTTGAAACTCTTATTTTAAATGGGTTTATCTGCAGTTTCGCAAGAGATCCCCCCCAACCCCTCACACTCACACAAACAAACTGGGATACGCAGTGAGCTAGATTGTGCCACGATATGAAAAAAAAATAGTCCACACATTAGGATAGGAAAAACTAGCCACATGGAGAGTACGTCTATTTTTAAGAGAGCAGAATCTAGGGATTTAAAAAGCAGCTGTTGCAAAGCAGGAGTTTGCAGCTGCCACCACCATAATCTTTCAAAAAAAGACAGTTGTGAATACCACAGGAAATTTTGCACATCACGTAAGGCTTATGTCCACTTGGCATTTCCGAGGATTTGCTTATTTTATTCAGCAGCTGATGGACAAAGGGACTAGGAATGTTTGGAAAGAAAATTGAATGCAGGATTTCTAGTTAACTGTAATTGTTAATGCCTATTAAAATGCAAACGGCGAAGAATTTTTCTGATATTATGTAACAGATAGTCATCAGCATAAAAAGAAATGACAGCATCCACAGTGTGCTTGTCACGGCATTATCCTGTGTGCAGCTCATGGCCTTTTCTTATAACGTGAGTCATTGCTAGCTCACCCTTGCTTCAATGACTTGTATGACACACTGACACTATACCCAAATGAAAACAAGGACATGAGAGTGTGTAACAAGACAGCCTCTAAGCTGGTAGAATGCTAACAACACGAACTGCACGTCGTTCCAGTTTATGACACAAAACAGTAACGCTGAAAGGCAGAGCTGCTCTGTGCATATTGTTGCAGTATTGATTGGGTGAGGAGTTATTTTTGTCGCATGAAGCTGAAACATGATCCTTGGACTGAAATTCACACAGGAAATGAGGTCTCACAGGGGAGAGGGAAGAGAAGTTCAGAAGATGCAAAGGAGCATTGTAGTTTCGAGTGAGTTGGAGAGTGTGACTGTGTAACACACGGTTGGAGTGAATGCATATAGAATGACTAATGTATGTGGGCAGGGAATTTTTTTATATGTCTGTTGAGTTTGCAAGTTTCCTGTAATGGCTCATTACTAACACCCAACCCAAATCTAGTGGGACAGTCATATGTCGAGTAAGACAAGAACAGGCAGGTATACAAAACCAAACCAAACCATCATTTAAAAAAAAATATATATATATCATGGCTAGTTAATATAGAGGAAAACTGAGCTTTGAACCAGGGTGTGTCTTTATTGAAGGAAAAAAGCAAAATAGCTTCTCTGCTCAAGTGAGATCGAGCATATAGTTAGTGGATTACCTGCATGCATACACACACAGCAAGACACAAAGTAGGCTTGGCCTGGTTACATGCTTGAAGAAGTAACAGGCATCTTAACTGCCTCAACTGCGGGCAAGAACAGTGGCTGCATGTCAGTTTTCCTGCCTTTTGTATTATGCCACGGCTACATGAGTCGGCAATCAGAGGCAGCCAGAAGCCTCAGTGTGACAGGATGACTCCACCCTCACGTTTCCTTTCTCATGATCCCATCAATCATAAATGCAATACTGAAATTTGTGTCACTAAATGTAGCCTACATGCATTATACTGAAATATATATGTTATGGGCTTAGCAATTTTGGTGATAATGGCTTATGTTGTCTTATGCTGTTTTTTTGTTGGGGGAAGTTTTCATGCCATGCAGAAGTCACAGGAGGACATGCTCATGCAGTTATAATGACGTTTAATAGAATATTTTCGACGACCTCAAACACAAGGGATTATTGTCAGCTTTTGACATTTGCGCCTAAAAACTAAAGAGCAAGAACTTCTTTTCTCACGCTCCATTTTCTGGTTCTTTATGTAGACATGAAGCGAGAGCTAATTCACTGGCACCACTCAGCAGGTAGTCAAATGGCATTGTGGGTAATGTAGGAAATTTTCAACCAAAGTAAAAATAGACCAATATGTCAATGGAAAAAAGGCAACTCTGAATTTCATTCTAAAATAAATGTTGGACACCGCTGAAGATGATAATGTTAATATGAATGATATGATTTTACCTTTAAAAGTATATTTTGGAAACTAGTAGAAGCTCCAGTGTTTGATTTTACATGATCAGCTTTACCTCATCCCCAGGTTCAGTCAGCTGCCATCATGTCCAGCAAAAGAGCCAAGGGGAAGTCCACAAAGAAGAGGCCCCAGAGGGCTACGTCTAACGTGTTTGCTATGTTCGACCAGTCCCAGATCCAGGAGTTCAAGGAGGCCTTCAATATGATTGACCAGAACAGGGATGGTTTCATTGACAAAGAGGATCTACATGACATGTTAGCCTCCTTGGGTATGTCAGTGAAAGAAAAGCATTCTGGGTAGAATTACAGTGTATATTTGTGGTCTATAAGAGCATGCGGAACTTCACATTTGAACGTAAAACCCAACATTTTTACTTCAAAAACAATTACTACATTTTTACCTGCTTGTGGGATCAAAACATTTGTCAGGAATAGGCTTAATAAATAAACCATTTCACAAGCCCTGCTTTTGTCTGGTGTATGTATGCAGGTAAGAACCCGTCTGATGACTACCTGGAGGGCATGATGAGCGAAGCTCCGGGTCCCATCAACTTCACCATGTTCCTCACCATGTTCGGGGAGCGTCTGAATGGAACAGACCCTGAGGATGTGATCAGGAATGCCTTTGCCTGCTTTGATGAGGAGGGAACTGGTGAGCCAGATACTGCATTTTATATCCTTTACAATAGTCAGGAATGTAATTTTATAATCTAACAGATACAGTTCTGGGATGAAGAAAAGGCAGCAAAACCTCATAGCCACTCCACAGGGTTTTATTTATTTATTTATTTTTAATATATACTATTTTTTTTTTTTAATAAAAAAAACCTGTATGCTGAAAATTTCAAAGAATCTGCATTCCCTGTAATAATTTGAATTTATCTTACCTTTTATATTACATAGGTCTTAGAAAACGATTTGTCTGGATTATTCTTATTTATTTCTAAGCAAAATACTATGAAAATGTGAACAATATGTACTTAAAATCTAAAATATTTGGAGTAGTTCCCTAGGCCCCGAACACACATTCCTGAAGGTGAATTTCATTACACCTATGCTGAAGTGCTCTCCTGCTGTGACTCTAATGCCTTCACTTCCCCTGGACAGGTGTCATTCACGAAGATCACCTGAGAGAGCTGTTGACCACTATGGGGGATCGCTTTACTGATGAGGAAGTGGACGAGCTATTCCGAGAGGCTCCTATTGACAAGAAAGGCAACTTCAACTATGCAGAATTCACTCGCATCCTCAAACACGGGGCTAAGGACAAGGACGACATGTAAAGCCACAGAGAGAATCTAAACCCGGCAACAGAGTGCATTTTACTTAGAAAGCTAATGTGTTCATAAAGGGAGAACAAAAGACAAACAAATGATGCATTATTGTAAAGTAAAAAGCACGTAGAACACAATTGCCTTACAGTATAGCCACACAAAAATGTATTATAGTCTACTTGCACTTGTGTAGATTACATTATAATAACTGCATACCTCGTTTTTTCTCTCCACATGTCCATGTGCCTTAAAGACATATTATATAGCGCACAGAACTGGCTCCTTGTTTATTCTGCAGAGGTTCAATAGGTTCAGTTACTGTGAAATTCAGCTAATATGAAGTAAACATCTCAGCAAAAAGACTGTTACAGGGAACATTGTTTCACAGTTGGGAGGGAAACCACTGTTCCACAGGTTAGATTAAACTGATCGAAACACTGGCTTGTTTAGAAGAAATTTGCGGCATTATTTCTTTCTTCAGGGAAAACTGTAGCTCCTTATGATAACCAAAAGCTAAAAATATCTGCTCAATTCACCTAACAAAGATTTCCAAAACACCTGTCCAGGGTTAATGCTTCACACGAGTGCCTTTTTTATAGAACACAATTTCGTAGGATGTTGAAGCATTGCCTGTAATATGAAGATGCACAAAAATAAGAGTCATGTAGCATTTTTGTAAGGAGTCTCCAGTGTCAGCGCTTTAACAAGCAAGAAGGTTCCTTTAAGTTTTCTGACAAGGGATTTTTTTTTGCTTAGACCCCTAACTATAAACCTAAAGTTTATAAAGACATGTTATTCTGTACTATAAAAAAAACAATAATTGTTCGCAAATTGCTGTTGTGTAAGAGGAAAGAAAAACACTGTGGTATGGCAACACATCACCCAACTATTATTTACTTTCTGACACCAGCGCACTGCATCATGGGTTATTTCATTTTATTATTATTATAATTTTTTTTAACATGTCAGATTGTCATTTTGGGACCGGTGAGCAACCCTTGCACATTAACATTTTAAATATCACTATCTATTAATGGGAGACAGTCACTTTCCTTATTTTATTCAATAAAATCTGATTCCTTATTACGAAACATCTGGCACACTTCTTGGAGCTGTTGGTGATACTCGTACCCCTCCACCATCAATGCGTCTCAAGCAGAGTAATAAGCAAAGCCAGTGCTGTAGTAAACACACACATACAATCAACTTATATGAAAATTGTACTTTATTTCTCTGAAATGTACAAAAAGGAGGAGGACACATCACAAGTTTAAGGCAGATATTGCACAGACTAGTCCAAAGATTTCTAGAAAAGCTGGGAAGATTCTCTTGTTCTCAGGTAAGGCACAAATGCCAAGTTCACTGCCCGTACTCTTTTTTTTTTTTTTTTTCTTTCTTTTTTTAACTTGATACACTGATAGGAAATGTAAGAAACAAATACTATTCATATCCATCATAAAGTATTTGGTCATATATAGAGAGACAGAGAGAGCGCTACACATTTAATATACATAAAAACCAGACCCGATAGACATGCGCTTTATATCTACAAGACCCCTTTCTCGACTAATAGACATGGTATCTAGAATATCAACATCAGTCATTCTACAGAAGTGAAAAAATAGAGCATCTCTGAAAAATATACGTATACATCCAGTACCCATTTGTTGTTCCAGGAACCCAGTAACTAACGGAAAGCTCACAGTGGTTTTTCATGTAGTGGTACACCGATTTTAACACCCAGTTCTCTTATTTTTATGCCAATTTCTCATTTCCAGAAAGCCTAAGCTGGACACACAAACATGTCAAACACTGGTCTAAAGCACATTACTGATCTCTAATACTCTCAGTTTTCTCCCCAGTGGCTAAAATCTATGCTAAAAGAGGAATGACTGACTTAACCTGAGACCGAAGACAATGCAGACAATAATAATAATAATAATAATAATAATAAAAGAAGAAAATACATAAAAATTGTTACAATATTACAGAAAATGAGGGCTGACCTCCAAAACAGGACACAGAGTCACGATTAGAGGCCTCCTTCCTTGAACAGAACCGTGACCATAAAACAACCAGACAAAACATGTTAGCTTGATCCATTAGATGTTTGCAAAATTTCAGCATTTGACAAATACATAAGTTAGCGGATATAAAATATTCGGCGGGGGCTGATGGCACCACTGGAGGTAAACTAGAATGGTGAGCATTACAGTGACTACAACTCATTCAGCTACGATGTTTAAAACATTGAAAAACAAATCGAGAAATGGTACAAACCGCTTCATGGAACTTGGGCATGGAAAGAAACGTGAACCCCTAACATATAATGGTGTGACGACTACGATAAAATCAATAAGAAACATGATGAGGAACTAAAACATGATAAAAAACGACCCCTCTTCTAATGCTCCGAAGCTTAAACTAAAAGAAATGCCAGCACCCTAATACAGCGATCTTTCACATTCATAGGCACGCCGCCCTGCTCTGAAATCGATCCCATGTCAACAAGGCTATTATACTTAACGTCTTCACTATCGTGAACACAGCTGCGCACCCTTTTGAAACCAGCATAATGAAAGGTGCTTTGCCGGATTCCTCAGCTCATGAAATAAAAGTTTAATCTAAGAACAAGCGAACAGCACGAGCTGATAAGGATATGAAAACACTACTGGTGAATCTGAAACATAAAACTGATAGTGTCTGGCTCGCCGCTTTCCCCACATCGATCCATGTAACATATACCTTAATCCTGCCGTCTCTCACACCATCTGCCTGTCTCAGACACGCGCACACACACAAATGAGTTCATGGCACTTCATATGGAAATGCTCAACACTTTGCGCTCCTAAAGCGCCGCAAACGCTCCAGCAAAAGAAGTTAAAGCTTGTCTGGGATGGGAAGGAGCGTCTCTCAGGAAATCGATGGCGGCTCTGCTGCGGTCTCACGCTATGTCACTGCAGAGGGACGATCATGCTGAGCTATGCTCTCTGCAGTGCAATCAATTTCTATCTCCTCTCCCTCATCCTTACCACACAGAGACTGTTATCAACAAGGCAAAACAAAATAAAATCTGAGCAATTTAAAAAAAAAAAAAAAAAAAAAAAAAAAAAAAAAAGGCTTCTGGTAAGGTTTTGAAGTACTGGCAACATAGAGACTTAGAAATAAAGTGCAGAATGTATGAGTGACCACACAAACACAGAAAAGAAAGATGATATTTGGAAGTCGTGGTCCCATTTGCAGTGGTTTCAGGCCACTGGAATGAGGTATCAAACAAACAAGGCTGCAGCATGCCAGGGGTATTCAAACTAAAGTGTAGCTCCTAGACTCAGCAGGATTAAGTCCAAGTCCCTGTCTGCACACTCGCATCCAACTCGCCAGCATTTCATTCAACGTTGCATGCTGGTGCACTATGAGCATTCAAGAAGTCATATACAAAATTAGTTAGCCATGCTACATTAAAGTCTACTTATCTAGCCCTACGCCAGGACAGCGGAGCATACAGGCAAAAACAATGTCAAAATCTGGTAGATCTTACATGACATCATATCATAATACACTCTTCTGAGATTAATGTGTGTGCTGCTTCACTAGTGTACTGTGTTTCAGATTGAACTTAAACCAAAATCATGTAAACATCAAGTATTGTGATATGATGTTTTTGCCGGATCGCCTACCCCTACTTTAACCAATATCTAAGGCAAAAACTGAGCAAGGCCACTTGTGTAACTTCTAACGGCAGTCCTAAAAGCAAATAAGCCATAAATGTCTCGCCTATCGGTTAAATACATAACACTGAAGAACATCACAACTCTGGCAGGGTTTGAATGGAAAGGTCACCATTTGTGAACAATGCCCTGTTCACGATTTTAACCCCACCGGATTTACTTCCCTTTCAAGCCGAGCCTTATGGTATGTTCTCAATTGCTGTTGTGCTGAAGTGTTGAAAAACAGAGGACCCTAAATAAATCTCATGTAGTGAAAACTATAGGAAAAAGTCTTTTAACGGTTTGAAAAGGCTTGCCGCTTTAAAAACACATCCTTTGCGTCAATAAAAGGTAAACTTAGTGTGTGACCTACAACCGGGTTATCTGAAACATCAGGTGAAATGTTCCGTTTCTAGCTGGTCATCCGGCAGCCGTCAGATCACATCCATGACAACTAGAGATTGTCAAGGTGATGCTGACATTACAGCCACGTGACTGTCTTCTCTCATGTAAATAAGAGTCATGGACAACCTCAGCCAAACAAGAACCTAGTTGTGTGGAATGTCCTTTAAATCAGTTGTTGCCTTTTGTCCTTCATAAATGCATACACCTGTCATTTTGATTTTCTCAGTTGACTGCTTCTCTGACAGCATGGAGTGTGTGCTGTGAGCTCCAGGTGTGTGTGACGCTGCTTGGGGGTGGGCTAGCTGGCCTGACCACACTCCACACACCATTTGGCTGAAAATTCACCGCCCCAGCGACTCGATGAGGAACCACTGGCAGGCTAACGCCCGCTTCACTGGCAGGAAGAGCGGAAGCAGAGGCATTTAACACAGGCACAGAGACGGGGTGAACGGCTTTCTCCTGCAGGCTTGGAGCGGAGTCGGATTTGCTGCTGGAGCTCGGGCTTTCGCGGCTCTTTTCCTGTTCGGTGTTCCTGCTTGGAGCTTCTGTTGCTGAAACAGATACAGGAACAGAACAGGGCACTCTAGCTGGAGGCTGCTCCTTCTGTCTCTGGTTTTCCTGCTCTGCTGCTCTCTGCAGAGCTGCATCCACGAGCAGCTTGAGGTCGCTGAAGTCATGTGGGCAAAGCTCTGGGGGTGTGGGAGGCGGCGTGTTGAACAGCACCACAGTAGGACTCATCGTTCCCAAACCTGAGCTGCTGGAAGAAGAGCCTGGAATAGTTGTTACACTAGGAGGCGCGGTCACACTTTCTTTCTTGACCAGGCCGCGAGTGTCCACCTGCATGAGGGTCTGGACACCACAGTCTTGGCCTGTTAAACCGGACCCCACTAAGCAGCCAGCCCCAGTCAAGATGGCAGTTGCTGTATTACCCAGCATGCTCAGGTCCAATGTGGGGGCAGGGCGGATGACAGAGGGGCGGGATGCAGGGACCAGTGGAGGGGTGGAGTGGTCTGGGGAGGCGGAGCCAACAGACCGGCTGTCTGATTTGCTGGCACGGCGGGAGATTGTGAACTGAGTCGGGTCCTTTCCATCCTTCCTAAGCAGGTCAGGGAGCAGCCGTCGCCGAGCATTGATAAACCAGTTACAGATCTGAAACAGAAAGCATTAAATACAGTTAATTTTGTCAGAAATCTAACACAAACACACCCCCTCTCCAATTCGAAACCCAAAGAACGGACACATGTGGAAATTCTTAGCTAGAAAACACGAATGCTTGAGTGAGGCTGAGATTTCTGAACAGGCAGGCAAAATAATTGACAGGCAAACAGAGGCATTTTCCATTGCAGATTTGTTAAATGTAGATTTGTTTTCCCCTGGGCCATGGCAGAAACCAGAGAATATGAAGAGAACAATTGCAGATATTACAAAACGTGTTCTAGCATGAAACAAAAAGTCATTCGCCCCACCTCAAACAGAAGTTTTACACAGCGTCCCATGTCAAACTAGGATGAGACAAACTACAAAAAAAAAATCTGTGCCGACACTGTACACTGCTGTAAAGTATTAGCACAGTACAATTACAGTTACAAGACTTGCATGTAGTACCAAACAGCACTTAGTTACCATACAAAACACAGGTGAAATCTCACTTAACAGCTCGCAGTAACTAGAATGAGAACAGCTACTTCTTTCATACCCAACCTATGTTCCATTGTGTCATTTTCACATTACTGTTGTTGTGTCTTTACAATAGCGAAAGTAAACAACTATTTAGATTTGTTGTTCAACCAGCTCCTAACCAACCTACTGCAGCATAATACAGAGCCTTGGGCATGTGTGCACCCTCTAGTGCTCAGACTGCAAACTGCAGGTTTTCAAACAGCTGTCTGTAATGGAGTTTGGAGGGAAAAATGCAAAGCCACAATACAAAGGCCTCAGTGCCTGCATTCCTGCACACTGACACCACCACCACCCCTGACTCACCATCAAGGACGGAACATGGCTGAGATCACACACTATGTTGTTTTATGGGTTTCTGCAAATAGATATGGTTGTGCAATATTTGCTAAATGCCTATTTATCTGTTTATTCTTATAAAAACATTGGGAATACTGGGGAAATAACATGTTCCAAGACACCAATATGAATACAAAGACTAACACTTGATCCCAGAGAAGTACGTTACAAGGCTCACCTGCGAGATGGAGAGATTAGTCTGTCCTGACAGGCTAAGCTTCTCTTGTTCAGAGGGATAAGCATTAAAACGATGCTCATATAGCCAGCTCCTCAGGATCTGAACAGACTCTTTAGGCAGGTTTCCCCGGCGGCGGCGCTTAGCGGAAGCTCCACGGGCACCAGTGGAAAGATTGAGTGGGTAAGCATCGTCCTCACAGGGATCACTGTCTGACATGGCAGAAAACTCCGTTTCTCCACTGTGCTCCTCTTCAAACACTGCGGAAATCAAGGTAACAGTAGGCATTACTGGCCTAAAATAAAAACATGTGGCACAAAAACGGCAGGCAAATGTGCTGACTTAGAGAAGGGGAGAAAGGATTAGGTTTCATTACATTTTAAAAAGTAGCACATATACATCATACACTTTACATAAGAATCATGTTAAAACAAGACAAAACACTGAATCAAATTCACATCTACATACAAAGGCCTGACCTCCCTTGGAGCAGATCTGCTTTACATTTCAATGGATGGATGGTTGGTGGTGATTCATTTAAAAGAAGAACATGGTAATATAAACACTCTTCTCCAAAAACACACTTTACTGGCAAAGGAAAGCTCATACTACAAGAACATCACGGCATGTAATGTCTAAATATGTGAAACCCAAAACATATAGGAGTCTGAAATAGGACTGCTTTAAAAACAAAAACAAACCAAAAAAAACTACTCACCACTATTCCAAGAACAGGGCTGATTTTGCAGCACTTCTACTCGAGCAGCCATTACACCAAACAAAGAAACATTTACTCTTATACTTTTTGACTAGTGACTACAGATGTTGTACCAGATGACCTCACACACAGACCTGATTTGCAGTGAGTTTACAGGAGGAAAAACTCAGAAACATTGCCAGAAAGCTAAGCTGTGTGAGAAATGTAAAATGAATCAGCTGAGCGACTCATGGCTTCTCAAGCCATCTCGCTCAAAATCTGCCAGTGAGGTGATAGGCGGTGTGTTTATCAAGACCGATTTTCACACACAAGTGGTTTATCAAATGCTATCGGCAGACAGAATCAATATTGCTTGTTTCCCTTTAACTTTGGGAGGGTCCATTCTACTCCTGACACACTGCTATAATTAAATGTGTTGCCCTAAATAGCACTTATTTTGCTCCGGAGTGGGCTATTGTCATACAAATGTGCAGTAAATCAGTAATTCAAAATGCAGATGAGCTGTCATTCACAAACATCTGCTAGGAGAATCTAGCTACCACACTCTGCCACCATAATGCAGGGATGTATTTATTAAAGTTTTATTCTTTGCCAAATCAGTCAAAGAATCACGATCTGTATACAAGGCCAAAAATTGCGAATCCTTTTAAATCAAGAATGAGGTAACCCTACCCTGAACGCATGTTGCCAGGCTGTCCTTGGCTAAATAACACTTTATATTTTGTAAACAGGATTTCAGACAGTCTGCAACGTTTCCATTCTCCTTTCGTTCATCACATTTAAAAGCAAATCTAAGGTGAGAAACGAGAACTCTGTAATCACAAGCTTCATTATAGATTACGAGACTTCCTTTCAGTGACTAAACTTCCTAAATGATTTAGGCTTCAAACCCAAATGGAAAAACTCAAGACTAGCCCAATGTTTGGTACGGAATTGTACGAGATAAGGGTTCTTACAAAGGCCTGGAGCGGGCGACCTGAGGGCTGAGATAATGATTAGCTAAGTCAAGGCAAGTTCTTTTCAGATGAGCAGTAGGAGTGAATCTATCCACTCTTTAATTTCCTCCCTTTCATCCCCCCACGCTTCCTCTCAGCTCCATTCACCACACAAGCTGAACATTTCCACACTTTCCCAAACTCCAAAGCAAACCAGAAAGCTGTTCGGTTTAGGCTCTTGTATATATAAATACATATATTCTAAGAAGTCTGCATCTACACAACGGTGCTAGGTTTTTAACATACGAGAGGCTTTTGTTCTCAGGTGTACTAGTTCACTGAAGAAAGTTGAAACAGAAAGCTGAGTAAAAACTAGCATCTTCAACAACTTGTACGTTAAGATGGTTAGCAGCAAAGGTCCAAAATAACCCCCTTCAGCGCCTGCTTGAGGTACTTGTTGACATGTTAGCTATGAAATGTCCCGTCGACGGCGAACAAACGGTCTCCAGAGTGACCAAAACTTCAAATACTGTTGGGCATGTTTTAGCTAGCACGAAGGAATAGAAATACCAGTGAACTAAGCACGGACTCGCCCGTGTAGTTTTATGCTTTGGAAATGCTGAATGTTAGCAGTGAAAGAAAGGTTTAGTGGGAGAACAATGGCGCAGAAACGTGCTAGTGTGGCTCCTGTGTTTCTCTCAGTGAAACCCGAAGCCCGCAGGAGCAGACAGAAATGTGGCAGTTCCTGCGTTCCTCCCCAACAAAGGAGAATGTGTGTGCGCGCGCGCGCACTATCCATCTCAAGTACCGAGGGGCTTTAGTGTGTGTGTGTGTGTGTGTGTGTGTGTCATCCATCTCGAGCAAGGACGGGTTTTAGTGCTCCTTTACCCTTTCCAAAGCGGACAACCCCCCTCCCCGGACACGCAGCTAGCTCACCCCAGCTACACGGTGCATGTAACCGCTACAGACAGGCGTCAGTCTCACTTTATTATCCAACACCCGGTGACTGTAAATAAAATGAAACTGCCGCCTGTGGCGACGACAAATACTCCAAACTGACCTTGCTGACGTGCATACATGCACACACTGCTGTTACTTTCTATTAAAAGCGGATACAAACTGCAACTCGGAAATAAATAAATAAATAAATAAAAAGGAATGATACTGCCTGTTTCTGTGGCTGAGAGATTAATCGAGTTATAGCACTGATCTGTCAAACCGCTTTATCTGACACGGTTAAAGACACACACACACTTCAAAAGGGACCACAGTGAAATGAACCCTCCTCACCAACAATGATCTAATGTCCTGTGGGTTTGAATCCGGATTTCTCACCGTGCGGGGAAAAAAAATCCGATGCAAACGGTTTAGATTGAAAAGCGCAGTGAAGCACGCGGGCCGCCACCGACGCCAAACTTTTCCAGGCATGCAACAAATGCTGGCAGTTTGTCACCGTTATACACAGCGTCCAGTACTCAAACCCTGAACACGGAATTCCCCACTGATTCACATGTGCTAACGAGCTAGCTGCCCGAGTTCACCGAACTGCCGACAATGTAGATGTTTTGAGACGCCGCGCCACAAAATTAGTCACACCTCATAAAAGGAGCACTCCAAGACCAAGACTGATTTCATGACACCATTTACGCAGAAAAGCTTTACTTTCCTGAGGAGGGACGCGGAAAAGGCTGAACACACTCGCTAGCTCAAGCCCGTCCAACTGTTCCCCCGGACAGCAGCAGATGGACACCATGCTCAGCGCTGAGGGAGGCAGTTAGCTTAGCCAGCTAGCCGTCCGTCCACATTTAAACACAAACACACGCCGCATTGACTCCTAACAAAAACCCCCACATTCCTCTTCAAATCTACATTCGCTCCAACTTCAAAACCCATCGACTAGGAAGAAAGGCTAACCGAGAGCGGAAAAACTCACACAAAATTCAGTTTACCTCTTTTGACAGATTTCATCCTTTGTTAGATAGGGTTTCAGGATTAAAAAAAAAAACCCCACAGCTTTCGAAGTTGCTCGGAGAAGAAAAGCGTGCTTCCCACAAAGCCGTCACACAACGAGGGCTTCTTTTGGCCAAGACGAGGCGGTTTTTCACAGTCTTTCTTCTTTTTCCTACGGAACTCGGAGCAGCTCAGCGTTACCGTCTCTTATCAAGTCCGCTTCATTTCTCGCACATGTTAATGAAAGCAGAAAAAAAATGGTGTTGACAAACGCGTCCCGATTTACCTGCAATGCCGTTCTCTGCCAGCGCTGTGTCAGTGACAGAGCACTTCAGCCCGCCCCCATCGGCCTCGTCAGCCAATCAGAGCCCGCGGATCAGAGCCCCATACACCTCCACATCATCAGCCACCAAGGAGCAGTCCATGAGCTGAGGCACACAATCACTACACACGCTTTAAAACATTAGGTCAAAGGATAACATGTAATATTTAAATATCTGTGGATAAATATGGATCTTTAACGCCTTGCTTTATTTCACCTTCTATCTTCGTTCTCTTTTACATGTCTACACGTAAACCTGTCATTAAAACTTGTTAAATAGTTTGTCGAATTTTATTTATTTCCTCTTGAAGTGCATGGATAGTGTTGTCGAAATTTAACTATGTACCAAAACCTGGGCTTCATCCGGTCTGGTCTAGTCTATAACTGACTTACAGCACCATGTACAAATAGTACAATTTGGACTTAAAAACATAGCATTGTTCTACACATAGTTTAATAATTTAATAACTCATAGAACTATAGAGTTTAATAATAAAAAAAAACGTCTTTAATACTTTTAACATGTTTAGACGAAGAAGAGAATGTTTACGTATGCTAACGTTCTGTAGGTTTAGCTCGTTAGCATAGACTATATATATATATATATATATATATAGAGAGAGAGAGAGAGAGAGAGAGTACATTTTACCTCATAATGGATACCCTTTGCCAGACAGAGATTCCTTACTTTTTAAAATCTGTCCCCGTACAGGACAACACCAACCTTTTAAAGGTGCTATTACACATGTAACAGTAAGTGACACTGGTAAACAGGCCTCCCTATGCTACACAGATGTATCGCTGACATCCAAACGAACTATTTATTTTCAGTTTATTGTCAGATTATTTAATTTTCATTGTCTCAGAAATGTTTCTGGATCAGCACTATGGGTGTCATTCACCACTCAGCTATTCAGTTCTTTTAGCATTTGTTTACATATTTTTCAATCAATTATTTCCCAGTAAAAATATTACATAGTAATGAAGGCCTCTGCAGTACCACGACAGTCCACTAGGGGGCAGAACCTCACTCTGCCGTGTCGTCTGTTTTTTCTTTCAAATGCAGGAATGTGCTGTGTGCACGGTAGCCAGAATGAAGTGGCAGTTTAAGAGTTACAGTCCGAGCTGTAACCCACCCCCAGCTGTAACTCCGATAGAATAATATCCAGCGCTCAAAGGTCTTTACAAAAATAAAGCCTAAAGTGATTGCTGTATGTTCCAGTCATGCCTTATTGTGTTGTTTTCATTGTACTGGGTCTACTTGCTCTGCGTAGTCTTGTGTCATGTTGCACTGTAACTTTTTCTGATTTGCACTATATGTGTGGTGATTATCTTCCATGTTGTCACTTTTCTGCAATATAATGCACTAAGGCCTTGAAAAACCATTATTTTGTTCTGCTGTGTACATGTATATGGCTAGATTGACAATAAAACACTACTCATGCAAAAATATGATCAAACTACCCAATCTATCAACACTGAAATAGCAAAACACTCATGCTCAAGTTAAGATTGATCACATCCTTTGCTTTTGGTTTGAGAGCAAAAAAATAAGCCAATAAACATCTTTTGGTTTACTTAAATCAGTTTTTATTGTATTTCTTACTAAAACAAAGACCCTGACATACACAGCCTAAAATTGATATAGCATTAGATATATCTAACAAATCCTAGTCAGTAAAATATGTGCTTGTCTCATAAAATATCAATTATCATAATTCTTGTTTTTTGCTACAGATGTTTGCATTGAATGTTGAGCTCTTATTGACCCCTCGTATAGCCCCTGTAGTATAACCAAATGGACTTAAAAGTAAAACATAGCCGGAGAAAGACAAGGTATTGAGAGCAAGCCTAGCTCGGGTTTTTTTTTGCAGGTAAGGCTGATGAAAACCAGGTAGAAGTGTACACTTGTGGTCAGGGTCAGTACAGGGTCACCATTTGGGCTTCCCTTAACCCAGCTCGGCTGTAGCCTACCAAAATTGTGCTGCATGTCAGTTTCTTAAGAGGTATATTAAAAACTTTAGAACCTAAGCAGGGTGAGCAGGGCAGAAACCGGAGGTCCCTACAGAGTGTCTCTCAATTGAAAGTTGTCTTCAAAAATAATTGTCCCACTATTCCACATGTGGGGCTTTCCTGCTGTCCGACAGAGAAAATAGTTTCCCAGCTTTTTGTTTTTTCACACTCATTGTCAAAGAAGACATGTGGTCAAGGGAAGCCCGCATATATGATCAAGAAAACAGAGTCGCAAAGTAAAATACAGTCAGACTAGAGTGCATGAAAACAACGAACAGATGCAAGATCTATGAACATTTCTACTTCATGTGAGAAAAGAATTTCGCAAAACTGGAAACAAATACATTAAATGAACAAAGACAAAGAAATTCAATAAGTACAAAGCTGTTATAAGAACAGATAGAGATGTAGTGAAAGTGAGGGAAACATGGATCTACAAAATTCTCCATTATGAGGGAACTCTGAGCACTTCAGTGATTTTTGAAGAAACTGTTCATCCAGCAGTCTCTTTATGCTTACATTGTCTTCCTCTTCCTAGCTGCAGTGTAACAGACACTGATGTATTCAAAGCCTTGCAGATGTGATTCATGTTGCTTCATCATTTCTTGGATCAAGGACAAATGGTCGCAATTGTCCGATATCTACATTCTCTTACACATTTCTACGCTTTTCTTTGCCCCAGCTGTGCAAAAATGACCATAATTCAGGTGACAAGCGCGAACACAGCTAACGTGCTTTAACAAGTGCTGACAATTCTTTAAGCTGGATGTGAGTCATGTTTACACTTAATGCCCCTTAGTGCTATAACCACTTCGGTCCTATTCTCTAGAATTCATTTTGAAAATTACAATCTAACCAGCTCTTTACTATTTTATAATAATAAGACACCAGAGAAGTGCAGATGACTCATTCCCAACATGATTTGTTCTAACCTGCAGAAAGGACAACTCTATTTAGCAGATCTCAGAATAAGCATACTTTACTGACGGATCTGTAACCCCAATTCACCTGATTTAGGAATGGGGCTGTTGAAGTAGTTCTGCAGGGATTTGTCAGACATGCCTTTAAACCCCACAGAGGGATAAGCTGTAGGCCATCAGCACACAAAGCCACAGGCGTTAACGACTCACCCCCCGGCCAAATGGGGAGAAGCGGTGGAGAGACAGGAGATCCCTTTCACACCATTACTGCAAACAGCAAAGGGAGCCATCACTGGCCTGGCTAACACACAACACTGCAGACAAAGGGAGCCAATCACTCAACCATTTCATCGTGCAGAGTGTTTGTGTGTGTGGGTCTGTTTAAAGAAAGCAGGTGGGCCAGTAGATGGGTCTCTCCTAGTTAAAATGCACATATGTCCCATTTTTAAATGGAGGGAGTCAGATAAAAGAATTCTTGTTATTCATTGCTCAGTATTCATATCTGTTTCGAGCATGTGTGGATGTAAAGTTTATTTTGTCATTCAGAGTCCTTCAAATTCAAGAAAAACAAACAAACAAACAAAAAAAAAACCCAAAGCATGCCCCACTGTGTTGTGAAGCCTGGAGCTATTTTGTTACAAAAGTGTTATCAGCTTCCTGTTGCCCATGACCCAAATGAACTCACATAATTCCTTAGGAATGTTGGTGTGCTTGAAGCCCAACAGTGCTAGACTAATAACTATAGAGTCACAATTGACTGTCTGTAAAGCACTGTGCAAATTTCCCAATACTGAAGAAACTGAAAGAATCTTGCAATTTCAGTTTTGTTATAACGCTCATCTGGTGCAATTTAGATAAATTCACAATTAAAGCATCTCTTTGAAATCCTGTCCTTATTACATAAACCAGTAAAAAAAAAGTTTGAAATGACACCTAACAAATGCATATAAAATAACAGGATTTAATGAGTCTTCTTTAAACAGACAGGTAACTTCAATGAGGATAAATAATAACAAGGTTAACAAAGTAAATGAAGGAGAATAAAAAAAAAGAGAGAGACTAGGAAATGTTAAACGCCTTCAGCTCACAGGATGTAGGGCCCAAATAACTGCACGCAATTCCCGTCACTCCCTAGTCTACCTTAGCATTGTTTCGTTTCTTTTAAACTCTGAAATGTAATGTGTAAATATGATTGAATCAAATGATTGTTTAAACAGTCAACATTTTAGTGAGCTCATTAATTGCTTCTCTTTCATGATCAGCTATTTCCTTACAGAAAAATAGAAACCAAAAAACTAAACAAAACATAAAAGCAGCTGGTTCCTTTTTCTCCAGGATACTAAAATTGGCAGTGGTTTTGATGTGTGATGGTCAGGCCCTACCTGTGAGCGCTACATTCTTGAAAGAATCGAGCTTGTGCCTTCAATATTGCCAAGGGGCCAAAGTGACATTTCTAACTGCAATCTAGATTTAAATGCATGTAATGCGCTTCCTTCCCTCCCTTCTGTAGCAAAATGCAAAAAAAAAGAAAAAATTAAAGGGGCCATAAGTGTTATTTCATCTGTCGTAGTTCAGTCACACATAATTGGATCACTGTTAGCTACATGGTTTATCGAGCTATTAGAACAGGCAGTCATTTCTCCAAAACGCACCAAAAACGTCCTACTAATCTATTTCGATTTTTATGATTATAATTTTATGGTTTTTTTCCTTAAGCTGTTTTAATCACATTTTAAAAGACAATCTTACTTATTGCTCCCTTTAAAATGGAGTGTACAGGCAAGCACCTGATAAATGGTATGAAAGCTTACCGTTAAGGGAAAGTCAAGCAGGAGTGAAAACCAGCTGGGTGAAATAAGGATGTGCCCTACATGTCTACACCTTTCCTTTCCATTCTAACAGGCTTTTGTTTATCTGTTACTGTTTATCGCAACGAAATTATTTCTACAGCTTGTACTAGAGGCAGAAATCAGTAGACCAAATTAGTAAACAGGAAGACAAATATTTCAGAGAGGGCACACACAAGAAGGCATCCTCCAAGCATGTAGGTGTATGGAAACTTCAGAGGAGGATTTCTACTCGATGGGGCGGTGAAAGACAAAAAAAAAAATCAAAGTGTGGCTACCTTAGTCCACATAGATTAAATCTCTTATCCAAGATATTAGAACATTTAAAACAGTCCGATATAGACTTTAGGTGATATAATTATCAGTAATAATAATAATAATAATAATAATAATGTCTTTGTGAGGTTTTCCTTGGCAGTCTCTGAAAAGAGAAGCTCTTTGTGTGGGCCTGTCCACAATCCCCACATTCCCAATCGTGATTTTAGGCTGCCACCAAAATAAAGAGCATTTTGCATTTGATATTTGCGCAGATCTATGTAGCGCTCGAATATCTTCTCACTCTTGTCTTCTCGTTCCCCTTCACTCTTCCCCCTCCCCACATGGGTGGGCTGTGGGCCTGTTTCCACGTTTCTCTTCACTCAGAGGCGTGTCTGGGCTTCTGGAACGTAGATCTCGATGTTGTCTGAGCTCTCGGTGGCCGAGTTCTGTTTGACTGACTGCGCCCTCTTGGCTGCCATCAGTCTCTTGCGGGCTTCCTGCCTCTGTTTATCTGCTGTCTCGTTGCTTTTCTCCTGGTTCACCACTGCCTTGTTCTTCCCAGGCTTCTTTGGCACAGGTGGAGCCTGCTTCTGGTTCTTCTAGAGATCAAAAATTCACAATAACTTTGTTTGCATGCACACTAATAAGCTGCTCATTAGCTGAATTGGGTAGTTACGAAATTATTCAAGCATGTATGTAACCACCATGCTACGATATCTTAAATGTATTATTTACAGCTGAATTGTTAGCAGCCAGTACCCATGAGTCAAACTGTGATTTTATAAGAAATTACATATAAGAAATGCAGTACATATGTTTATCACTGCTAGTCCATGAACTGATAAAATAGTCGGACTACTACAAGCTACTTTAAGTAATGGTGCTAACCCCCTCACTATGGAAGACCGTATTTAAAAATCAGGTAGCTATTTGAATTCTTGTTAACCTGTACCTGCTTGTCTGGGGATTCTCGGTCCAATTTCCAGTCGTTGGTTTTGAGGTGGTAGAGCTCGTCAAACTTGAGGCTAATGTCTTCTATCGAGAGCTGCAGAAGGTCCCAGAATCCTGCCAAGTCCTGAGCTGTGGGCCTCGGGTTAGCATTCACATTCTACAGGAGAAAGCCAGAGAGAAAGGAAACTAAAAAAAAAAAACTTAACTGGAATTATCTTTAAATCAAGCAATAAAAGACAGGGCAGATTCATTCCGGTTTCCTTCCACCCCACAAAAAAAACATGCCTGTAGGTGGACTGGCCACTCGAAATTGCTGCTAATTGTGAATGGATGTTTGAATGGGTGTGATGCAGAAAGATGGAACGGTGCCGCAGTTCCACTTTGGACTCAATGTTCCTGGGATTGACTGCAGAGCCACTGTGACCCAGCATGAAGGAATGAATGTTAAATGGCATGTTCTGAAATTTGTCCGATGTCTTAATTTCTTTGTACACAAGAGGGCAGTGGAACACTGGGAACAAGGCAAGAATCTGCATTTCTCAACATCGAGGATGTTTCCTTGGTAGGAAGGGTCTTTCAGAGGCTAGGTAAGACGAGAAAGGGAGAACTATTGGTCTAGTGAGTAAGCGGGTGTACGTCATTGGAACGGTCCCAATGAAACACCAGTCTATCAGGGGCAAGTTAGTCACCATCCACTTCCTGGCATGTTTTTAGGAGGTAGGGAAACAGGACAACCTGGAGTTAACCCATGAAAATTCCACACAGACAGTGACCTGAGCGGCTTTAGGCGGTGTTACGCCATCTATCCCAGTGCATCGCATCACTGTTTCTCCTTTATACCACTGTGCTCTAGAATCCTACATTCTGATTGGTCAGGCGTTTGGTCTTCTATAACAGTACACCTCTGACCGTAGCGCAGCAGTTCAGATGTTGGGAAACTGATCGGAAGGTCGCGAGTTCAAATCCCAGCGCTGCCAAGCTGTCCCTGTTAGGCCACTGAGCAAGGCCCTTAAACCTCAACTGCTCAGTTGTATAAATGCGATAAATATAAGTCGCTCGTTCTGGATAAAGGAGTCTTCCCAATGCCATAAATGTAAATATAGTGCAGGCTGTTAGGCAAATCACAGAGATGTTTATTTAGCTTCCCTGTCAGAGATTTGGAACAGTCAGTTATAAGACAGTTTTCAGACGAGTCTACTCTGTAATGTGATATGCTGCATTATTTGTGCTATTAATATTAGGGAAGAGAAAAAAAGATAGAGGCTGGTGAGGGAATGACTGTGATAACACAAACACAGATATTCCACAACATGTCTACAATATATATAGCAAGATATAATAAAACCAAAAGACTACACAACATGCTGTTACTGGAAAATAATCAAACCCAGTATCGTAATAGTAAGTCTACTTTGCACTTGACCACACTACACCACCTCATCTTTGATTATTTTCCTAGAACAGCGTCCTGAAATGTTTCGTTTCTTACTCATACGATCCTTGTTTGGCAGTGACTATGTTCATATGCAAGGATGTCTGTGAACGGAAATGAAATCATTCCAAATGAATTCATTTTGAACTGTTTATAGCCACCCTGTGTACCTGTTGGAAATCTCTTTTTTTTAAAAAAAAAAAAAAAAAAAAAAAAGAAAAAAATTTGCAGTCCACACCAAACGTATACACAGGGAATGAGGGTAAATTGGTGTTAGTGTTACCACAAAAATGAGAACCTCTCAACAAGAGTCCTGGCAGTGTAATAAGAAGCTGATGTAATATCTGCATGTCAGATAAACATTAAGTTGCATGATGTGCATTTCAAGAAGTCTTAGATCATTTTAGTCTCCGCAAAATGTCCTCTAGCATGTCCTTATTAAATAGAAGAATGCATAAGAATGTGTGTCCTATGTCTTTCTACTTGGAATATATCTTCTGGATGCCCCTTAATCCAACAGATTATTTTAAAAATCTTCTAAAATCGTTAATGTAAAATTTGTTTCCTAATAGCGCCAAGAAAAAAAAACCCACCATAAAATAAAAATCAAGTAGGGACATACTATGGGCAGTAGCAGTGATAGAATATAAATCATTTCCAGAAAGATCCAAATATACAGCTTATGAAAATGTCTTCAGCAATTTTTTAAATTACACTGAGTAATTGCCTGTCTGATCTCAAATGGTAAATCATTAATCACTCCATCTATTAGTGGGTTTACATTAAGTTATTTTTTTGGTATTTTGACTGTACTAGCTGTTGGAGTTTTCACAGATTATTAGGCTGCATGTAGACACCATGTAAACAGCTAGTAGCTAGTCTGACCTTGTGTCTTTCTGGATATCACTATAGTGTATAACAATAGTCAGCAGTTGTGTGTGCAGATATCATGAGGATTCTTTTCTGTGGCAGGTGCCTTACTTGTGTCTGTGTGTCAAATAAGAGAGAGACTCACCAAATTTTGCTCACATAACCCTCTGAACTGCTGGAACTTTTGAGACATGAGGAGCTGAGCACTGCCCACTGCACTGCGCACCTTACCGAGCACTGCACACACACACACACACACACACACACAGTGAGAAATACATACTGAGCAACAAAAACGGCCCATTGTACACCTTATAAACCACTTGCTATAAACACATACAATACAACCTTGCCTGTTCAGTCTAAAAACAGAGAAAATGGGTAACTCGGTCCCATCTGGACTCATTTAAGCCCCTTTGTAATAACTGTACAATTTCTAGTTTTTTCACCACTAACTGAGAAAAAAGAAAAAAAGAAAGAAAGAAAAAAAATCTAATTTCATCTTTGTCCTCTTTCCTATTTTTCTTTCTCTTCTTATTTAATTACACCACTCCTGACACCAAAAGCTCCAGTCCAAAGCCAGAACGGACACAAACCCTTCAATCCAAATCGAACACTGATTTTACCAGACAATGCAAGTTCACCACTCGGTAGCCAATCAGATTTGATCATGTACTATTTTGGTTTTAGAACTCAAAGGAGTCTTGAGCTGTGTCTCAAACAGGGTACTTTAGTCACGTTTAGTGTGGGTTGTCTCCACACTGGAAAAACTGTAGTGAAAAAATTGTAGTGTAGATTAATACCTGAATGATAAAACAGTTGAAAAGTGAACTGTAGAACATTTGACACTTTTTTTTCCTTTAGTGGTTGCAACCTGAGCTATGTGGGAAACCAGCAGATGGTGCTGTGGTTTAAATTTTGCTGTAGCACAGAACAAGAATTAATGCCTAGGTACCACACCATACAAATAAACGGACAATTATTTTCTTTGATGCACAGTGTAAATAATTTCAGGTATTTGAGATGTCAAAGTACACAGTATCCTTTTTGTTTTTTCTCTTACCCTCCTCCGAGAGCTGGTGCTCTTTGGTCTCCTCATCCATCTGTTTGCACCACCCCTCCATCCGTGCGGTCTCTGCCTGCAGCAGCTTCAGGAACCAATGCCCATCTCTCCGACATGCCGACATGCCACCTGACGGCGTGTGTGTGGGGCCTCCGTTCCCAGTCCCGTTGCCGCTCTCCAACCAGGGGTCAGGCGGAGGCAGGGAGGAGGGATCGAGGGCGGGGTCTAAACTCTCTGAAAATGAGGAAGAGCTGCTTCTTGTTGTCGAGCGATTAGTCAGGAGCTGGCGGGAAGGACCGCTGGTTGTCACAACATCATCGTCGTGGCTACCATTGTCAAGAGAGATCTGAGCGTGGAAGTCCACGGATTGGCTAGCGCTGTTGACCATGACTTTCTTCTCGGTGGCTCTGGAAGTGTTGTTGGATGTAACACTGGTGACTGAATTAAGAGAGAGATCTTGTGTGTCTGAGTCAGTTTCCTGCTTAGATGCCATACTACTGGAGCGGCTGAGTCTGGGTGTAGAAGAAAACAACAACAAAACAGACATTAGTAGATTTAACTAAGAGCACACAATAGTTTTGCTTAAAAAAAGAAGAATATCAATTCTTGTAATTTTAAATGGTCTGTTCTAGACAGAAAGCTGTGAAACAACTCCCGTGGCCTGCCCATGGATTCGGTCTTATCTGTAACTGAGATAAGTAAAAGCCTACACACAAAAGAGTAAACACAACCCGGAAAACCAGACTGAAGAGTGCTGAATTTAGTGATCTACTATTGCAGCAGACAGAGATGCATCAGGCAGGATGTACATATTATACATTATACATATATAATTATTTTTATAGATTGTTATAAAATTGATAGTTATTGTTATAAGCAAAGTTAGATGGCATGGTCTGTCTGTGGAGCACAAATATTTTTATATTTCATATTCATTGGCTAATACTGGCATCACTATCTCACACAATAAATGCACACAAATACATTTCTTCCAATTGAAAGATATTAAGATATAATGGTATTGTATTGCAGGAAGTTGAAAGGAGAAATCAGCAAGACAGGAAGTACTCACGTCCAGCCGTCCTCCACCTGCACTCCAATCGATTGGAATCTGGCCAAAGGTGGTGGCGTCTCGACTCGGTTCTGAATTTCCTGGATGCTGTCCACCTATTATCACAGCGTACAGGATTTAATAATGCTCATTTGTTCAAAAGCTCAGTTAGACAAAAAGTTAAAAAGAACACAACATGCAGAAAGTCCTTTGTTTATTTTAACACTGAAAATAAGGTGAAATATCCTGTACTGGATGGTGATGATCCCTGAAGGTGCAGTGTTTTGATCAACACAACATAACTTAAGAAGTATTTAAGATAAAAACCAATATGTCAAGACAAAAACAAACAATAAAAAAAAACCACTGATGTAGTGAAGAGTACAATAACAGTCTGTGATTAAGCCTTCCAACTCTCTCTTGGAGTTGTCAACATGTTTTAAAAGGATTGCTGGAACGAAAGTACTGTCTGAAACTTGCACCCACCTGTATTCCAATAGAGGAAAGTTTGCGCCGGGGCACGGGCTCCGTCCTGGGCTCGTCTGCTGCTCCTCCTGCCTTCACCTGCTCATTCTGCAGCTCACGAGAGGACTCGGGTGAGAGCACCACAGCTGCTGGAACCTGTGGCTCGCGAGATCCAAGCACAGGCAGGTGATTACGTGACCCTTTTGTCAGGCTGCTGTCTGACGAGCTGCCGTTGGTATGGCTCTTGCGATCGTGGTTGTCCAGGTAACCGTCCTGTGCCGATTCGGTGCTGCTCTGCACCGTCACCGAGATGAAAGGCTTGGAGGTGGAGTTGCGGGGAGGGACAGAGGGCGGAGTTATCTTCTTACACGTTGTTATACATGTTGAGACTGCACAGAGGAGTGTAAAAGGAAACATTACTATTACACCAACAACCAAACAAACACAAAGCTACTGCAAAACACTGCTTTTGCTTGGTGTGTGCAAAGGGTTTTTTTGGTCCAAATCACTGAATTGTCTAAACAATTGCACTTACATTTTAATCATAAAGTTGTTTTCCGAGCAACAACTGCCATTTGGACTGTCGTTCTGCAGCATACATGATATGCAGTTAGCTATAATGTGATTTCTAGAAAGCAGGAAACTCTCAACACAGCTAGTATTTATCTCTCTCTCTCTCTCTCTGTCTCTGTGTGCCCATGAGTATGAGAGGTCATGGAATTTCTGTAATAAAGGATTCATTCAGCCCACACCCCAAAGAATTTGTGATAGAATGTATGTGGGTAAAAACCAGGAAATGAAGTTGATGCAGGAAGTCATGACTGGCTCTAATTTTCCACTAATTACAGCAGAGTACTCTTTCTCTTTTACTATTGTTTGCTTCTCATGTCTCATTTTATTGACTCATTAGAAAAACTGTTGATCATCAAGCCAATATAATTGATGGATAGGTGCACAGATTTAAAAAAAAAAAAAAAAAAAGGCAGCACATCATCAAACTACTTCTTGTTTAGGGGCAAACAAGAGACAAGAGGCCGAAAGCACGGTGTTCAGTGTTTACCATTAAGTAAACAGGTGATGAAAACTCACTCGGTGATGAAGCTCTCCTTTACAGCCGATTAAACTTCTTTATATAAGAATATCTCGCTCTGTATAATGGACTTCAAGTGTGTGGATATCAACACATCACACATACTGCACATCCACCAGAATATCTCAAAACACTGAGTGAGACCGAGTGTACACTGATTTGGCAAAGCTTTACAGAAAGTGTTTTTCTGGCTGATTGATTGTCCTTCACATGAAACCATTCCCATACCTCACTGCATGTGTGTAGGTTACCAATGTTTACTGTACGCTGCTCTGTGACGCAAATTTGCTGCCCTGCTCCCCCTTTTCCAACACTAGGTTTGTTATTCCAGCCCTGTCTCTCAGTAGGTGGTGGAGTGCACATGTGACTGTGTGTTTGGGTGGAGTGGGGGGGGGGGGGTTATGAGTCTGTGTAAAGTGGCGTCTGCAGATGTGTATACAGGCATTCAAGGCTGTGTGTATGTGTATGTGTATGTGTGTGTGTGTGTGTGTGTGTGTGTTGGGGTTTATGGGTGGTACCAGACAGCCAGCTAGCAATTGGTGAAATGATGGCAGGGAAGCTCACGATCTTCTCACATGCTCTGTGTTTTTGTTCACGCAAGTTTATATTTAGTTCTCTGCATATCATACATCAGTGACCTAATGCTGAGATTTTGGCCCTCTAGTAAAGTTGGTGTTTGCTTGCCCACCTCCTATGTGGCTTGTGTGCAAATCTCATCATGAGTGCACATTAGAAAACAATCTTAGCCTCAAATCCAAACTTGACAGGAAACAGCAGACAGACAGCAGAGTGGTACAAAGCCATGAAAGAAATCCTGTTCCTGTTTTGTCCAATAGCAGGTATTCAAAGCCCTGTGCAAACACGTGACAGAGATTAAGGTAAACAGGCAAGACAAAAGAGCTGCTGTTAAATTTGATCCATGCTAAGTGTTGCTGTTTTGTGTTTGTGTGTGTTTCAAGTCTTTCTGCTTCCAGGAACCATAGTCACACCAGAGACATGAACTTCAGTAGACACGAGAACGTCACTAGTTACTCAAACAGTGACTAGACAATACTGCCTAGAACTCGGGCTGACCGTCTGATTATATTTCTCCTGCCTCCGATATGCAAATAAGCACACCAGCTTATACATTCTCTGGCCAGTGTTTATTAGGAACACCATTACATCTGCTCATTCATGCAATTGTCCAATCAGACGATCATGTGATAGCAGCGCAAGGCACAAAGTCATGCATATACAGGTGAGGAGTTTCAGTTATTGCTCACATCAAACATCAGAATTGGGGGGGAAAAAGTGATTCAGTGACATTGATCGTGGCATGGTTGTTGTTGCCAGATGGGCTGGTTTGAGCATTTCAGAAACTGCTGATCTCCTGGGATTTTCAGTCTATAGAGTTTACACAGAATGGTGTGAAAGACAGAAAACATCCAGTGTGGGCAGAAATGTCCAATTGATTAGGGAGGTCAGAGGAGAATAGTCAGACCTGACAGGAAGGCTATAGTAACTCAAATAAGCACTCTTAACAACCGTGGTGAGCTTAAAAGCATCTCAGAACGCACAACACGTCGAGCCTTGAGGAGGATGGGCTACGACGGCAGAAGACCACATACTTCCATAAGTCAAGAACAAGAATCCGAGGCTACGCTCGGCACAGCCTCACCAAAATTGGACAGTCGATACTTGGAAAAAGACGAGGTGATGTTTTCACTCAGCCTTCAACTGCCATAAAATAAAACACACTGCTATCTGATCGTGCTGGGATCCCCAGAACTATATTGCTATTTTATCATGCTTAGCTTGCCAGAAACACGCTGCTATGCGATCAAGCCCAGATAATCATAAACCCATCTTAATGCAAGTTTCCAGACACTCGGACTCATTTCCACTAATCAACTACTTAAACGTTCTGCACTTGAACCATTTTTAATCCCAATACATTTGTATTCAGTTGCTGCATCAGATATACTGTGCGCGAATGGGGAATTCCAGTCTAGAGACAGAAACCTGGTGTACATCTGAGTCAACACTGCTGGCTATTACTCCCCTGACTGGAGACTGCTTACTGCTTCATGACTCACGTCAGAGGAGCAATGATAGCACCACTGTTGCTGAGTGACGAGGCTTCAGACTATATTGGATAGTCTTCACTGGCTTTGTAATAGCTTCTTAATGGATTGTGTAAGACGATACATGACTTTAAGGCTTGAAGGCTGAGTCAGAACTTCCCTTTAACTGGCTTTCATCAATGAGGACACACCTGAACTTTAAAAACATAAAGGCAATTCCAGACTCAAAAAACCCCCCGCAAACAAACAAACAAAAACCCCTCAACCATAATTATAAAACTAAAAACATGATTAATCTGGAACTGATTCTTGCTCCTGATGACAGACCAGTTTGTTTTCTAGATTTGGATAAAGCCGGTCGATGAGGAGCACTTACACTAGTTTAACCTTCATTATACGACAGTGCTGCTGAATGCTCGATTCTGATTGGTCAGAAGGTGCCGATTAATATTCTTTATACCACAGAGCTGATTAATTCCCCCATAAGGAGGTGTGGATTCAGTTTCTGGAATGGCACGGCTCAATCGTTCCGGCTGTAACGTAAACGACAGGTTTATAATAAAGCACTCGTTCCATTATACCGTATTGTTGCCATAGTAACAGCTCATTCCCAGGGACTTGTACGGAGAAGGATGCTCCACATACTCCTCACCTAATAATAAAACAGATTAAGACGACATGCTTTTAACAAAGAAATATGTATGATCGTAGACGTGGTGAAGTTTTCGATTAGATGTTGTTCATCTAACAATTATAGAAGGAGTCTCGGGTGTCAGTGCTTTGTAATGGCCAGTAAGTTTTCCACCACATGAGAGTCTTCAGAGCAGTGCAGTGCAACAGGACAAGCTGTGGTTTTTCCCATTTCATTAGTTTGAAGAGACAGAACACAGTGAGGCTGGTGATGGAATAACAATTTACAAATGCTACAACACGATAACAAGAACTGACATGTTTCATGGGTGTCCCTGACATTAAACCTTTTTTTTTTTTTTTTAACCATAAACATATTAAAGGTATAACGCGTCATTCTTTATTTAATAAAAAGTGTAATAGTCGCCAAATTGCTGTGGTATAAGAGGGGGAACAGCACATCCAGTCATGTTTTATTCCTCACCATCTCTTATGGCTGACTATATTTTTGCCTGGAGCTTTGGGAGTTTGACTGTACTTGCGAAACAGACAGCTACATTTCCTCGTTCTTTTGCAGAGTCAGCATGTGCTGTGTTAAGTGCATATGTGAAGCGTCCTAATGCTTACACAAAAATCCCTGATTTAGCTGAAAGATGATAAAGGTGCTAGAGGCAATGCCCTACCCAAACACAAACAGTGCTTAGTCTAGTCAACCAAACACGCCCTTCCAAAACATCACAGGGGTGTAGCACGCATTTGAAATATCCTATGACTTTTTTTAAATTTTTTTTTATTTAAAGCAGTTAAATTTATAATAAAAAGAAGAGCGTCTGAATCTCGTCTGAAACTGATATTGCGACGTGACTGGTTCTGGTTGTTTTAAACATCAGTTAAGATGACAGTGATGACAGGAGACATTTAAATGAATTCCTCAAACACAATCACAAACATTCTCATAGGCTTCATTAGCACAGATATGCGACAAGCTGGTTCCTGTCCGGAAATCTTACATCCATCTGTGAAATGCTGAGAAGGCTTGCGTGTTTGGGTGTGACTCGAGGCAGTGTTGATTGTCAGGTCAGCTCTGGGACACGACATATGACCTCAGGAACAGGACTTGGTGAGAAGAAGAAAAAAAAAAAGGAAGTAGTCTGTGTACAGGACGGAAAAGTTGTTTGGCTGTGTTCAAAACAGTGCGGGACGTTCTCCACAGTTACGCATAGAAACGTTCGACATATTTTCTAATGTTTTTTTTTCCAGTGAAGAAATAACCACCATATCAAAGTCTGGATAAACAAATAACGAGCCAATTAAAGAGCTATACCGCAGATGTGACTGATTGCGTCTGACAGAATCCTGATTTAGGTCAGGCTGGATCAGTAAACCAGAATAAACTGTGTATAATAAAAGGAATTCTGGATCCTGTACTTGTTTTGTACAGTCTTCATTTGGAATACGCTTGGCTCCATACATTGACCCTATTATACATTACTACATTATACAGTTTCATCAGATCTGGGGTAAAAACAGCAACAAAAAAAAAAACCCACAATGACATAAAGGGCCGTAGTTTTTTTATTTTCCTTCATAAGGTGGATTACAAGTTTTTTACAAACAGTATCCAAACACCTCTGTGCTCACTTTGTAGGAATCTGTAGTGGCCCAAAATGCCAAGATAAGGATTCGCATCTGTGTGATCGCTAACTACACTCAAGCATCGAACTTAATCGCCATGAAGTGCACTTTTCAACTGACTGGAGTTTATTAGGGTTAATACCAGGTCTGGCTCTCACCTTATTAATGAATACGCATTGTAGTAGTGGGTAAAGCTGCAAAGTCCTCCCTCCGTTTCAGCTTCCTGTGTCAAAATCTCCTTACGCGTGAAGCAAGATTTACTGAAAATCATGGCGTTGCATACTTGATACATATTTATAGCATGTGAAAGGGTCATGTGTCACTACTCCCAAAACAACTCCAAATAATCCACAATGTAAAAAAACAGACATGTTTTTCATGCTATTGTGCTATGCGAGAGGACAAAAGGTCACGTTGTGATGTAAGCGTATTCGGGCCTGGAACATTAAGCTCAAATGTGCGTGCAGGCCAGCGGGGGAGTGGAGAGGGGAGACAATCGCTATCGGGTGTGGTACGAGGCAACCGTGCCTACTGCGAGTATGCCCTAAATAGTGTTTGAGATTAAACAACAAATAAAATCTACTGCACACCAGCCTCCATGATGCATTGTACTGTATAAGATATTGTCCTGTGCTTTTAAAAATGTTGGACTGGAGCTAACTACAGTTCATGTACAAAGCCACAAATTACCATCATATCAGCTTACAAAGACAAAGCAGGAACAGTTCAGAAAACACGTGCTGTGGCATTCAGCCCTCTCTGCATACAGAATGCGAAGACATAAACTTCCAGATTTGGCTTTAGGAGGACACTGAACGCGAAGAAAAACAGGCATACCATAATTACCACAGATGAAATAAAAACAGATCGGAGCCTGATGAACATGATGTGTATACAGGAGCAGACTGCTCGCCCAATTGATTTATCCATTAAACTAAATTTTTAAAATTTAGTTAAACTCACACACACACACACTTTCCCTCTCTCTCTCTCTCTCTCTCTCTCTCTCTCTCTCGCACACACACACACACACACACACACACACACACACACACACACACACACACACACACACACA
>JAQQZR010000036.1:13479230-13499792 GCA_030068235.1 Notoglanidium macrostoma | reverse complement strand
CACACACACACACACACACACACACACACACACACACACACACACACACACACACACACACACACACACACTCCTTAGATCTGTTGACAGCTTTGCTGATAGTAGCCTCAGTGATGAGACAGCACACAGGAATTTGGAAGTCATGCTGTTAATATGCAGAGCGGTGTTTAGAGTGAATTCAGAACTTAACACCTGATCTTCCTCATTCACTTGCTCTCGCACACGCTCTCGCACACGCGCGCGCACACACACACACACACACACACGCGCGCGCACGCGCATGCATTCCACTGACTTGGGTTGACTTGCATGTTACTCATGTGTTCATCTTCAGAGAGTGCTTTATCTTAGTTGGGGTCGTGGTAACACCCATCTAGACATCACCATGTTCCAGGCAAGAGAATTCAAACTGCGTGGAACTCCAGCCGCTCGCCGGGCCTTTGTGTGTTACTGTTGCTAAATAATGCTATGACTACATCTATCCCTAACCTTAACCTCAGCAACCAAAAGTAAATCTTTGGGTTGTTAGATTTTAATGCGTTCACATGAAAAAAAAAAAAGCAATTTCCTCATGGAGAGCAGCCAAATGTCACCTCAAGGTTAAACCATCATATCTGATCTCCAGATCGAGTGGAAACAAGCCGCAGACACACGGAGACAGAAACAATATGCTAAACATAGCGAAGCTTGCCCATGTCACAATCGATCGTGATTAATCTATTGAAGGAGCCAAAAATTGATTGAAAACTTAAAAAAGGACCTCTTGAGCAGCCCTAACTGGACCACAATAAATATTAAAGTGGTTTATTGCGCTGACGGCGGGCCGTCGTCAGGATTTCAAGGGTGCTCAGATCAATATAAACCCAGCTGATCTCCCTTCATCCATAGTTGGCTCAGAGTGAACCCTTCTCATCCTTTCCTGTAATCTCATCTATGGAACGTGTAACTATGGATTAGGCTTGAGCTGCTGAACTGCACGGTGTACAGTAGATTTCCTGGATCAGAGCTGCCGCTGAGCTGGCGAGACATCGAGAGGGGAAAAAAGGCAACTAGGAGGAGACAGGAACTGCTGTGTGAGGTGACGTGGTTACACATTCAGACACCAGCGTACACGTGTGTACATAGCTACGCAGTGTCTCTAGGAAGGTATGTGTCATCACTGAACTAATGGGTGTGAACATGATGTAATTTAGGACTGACTGAAAGCAAAGGGAGCTTGAAGTAGAGCGAAAGAGAGAGGCATGAGATCGGTCCTGTCTGCATACCGACTGTATGAAACTCCAGGCCCTGCTCAGTGTCATGTTCTCTAAATAACTCTCCTCAAGGCCTCAGTAACAGACCGAGTCTGGCATCTTTAATAGACCTGACGGAAACCAGTGTATCTCAAAACGTCTTAGGTGCCTAGGTGACTGACTAAAACGGAAGCGACGTTACGTATAAATTAGGCCTCCAGGAAACCAGGAAACAGAAACCACATTTACACCCACCAATCAAACACTACGCCAGCTAATAACATCTCGCACACTTATCGATTAAAAGGATCGAGGGGAAAAAAAAAAGTGTTATTTACTACCCAGCATCTAAAAAGAGCGTCTGCACTGCACTGCATATTTATGAATTGGATGTGCAACATCCTTGCATGTAACTCTGAAATGCAAGTCTAAATAATGCATGCCTTCTGAAGTGCATTGAGCACAGCGATTTTAAAGCTTGAGCAGCAAACAGAAAACAGGCTTACATGCAACCAATTACTGCTTTCCTTGAGACCGCTGACCTTTTGAATGAAAAAGTCCTCCAATCTGTGATATAAGAACCAATTTCGCCTGCCAGATCTTTTATTCCATGCCAAGCAATTAAGCAGATGGAGACCTAATCATTATCATCAGCCAGGCTAAACTTGGCTGTGGCTGTGACGCCGAGACTCCGGCATAGAACAGACTGAACCATACATTATCTACAAGGAAGTACCACGGAGAGCTAGGGTGTGCAGAGAAACGTGCTCTAAAAGACTTGCAGTAAGGTATTCAAGTCCGAGTCCTCTACTGTATACAATATTATTTCATCCTTTAAAAAAAATTATTGTATTTAATTCTGTAAAAAAAAAAAAAAGAAGAGCTAACATAATAATAAGAGGCGGCATTGTGGAGTACTGCATAGTGTCACAGCTCCAGGGTCCCCGGTTCAATTCTGAGCTGGGCTTAGTGTCTGCGTGCGGTTTCGCACGCCTGTGTGTTCAAATGGAGTTCCTCTGCGTTCTCTGGTTTCCTCCACCTCCCCAAAATACATTTAGGCGAACTGGCTATGCTGTGTTCCCCATAGGTGTGCGAGTACTGTATGAACGAATAAGAGCAACCTTGGAATTCGAAGGTTCTTCAGGATTTTAACATTTCAGACACTAATACCCCTCAATTTTGATTATTTTGTAGACTTTTAATTAAGGTGTAAAACCAAAATAAATGATTGCTAACTGCACCCAAGTAAGGAACCCGAATGCTATGAAGTGCCCTTTTCAATTCCCTGGAGAAGATTAGGGTTTATAACAGGGCTGGTACTCACCTTATTGATGAACGTGAATCGTAGTCGGCGAGTAAAGTCCTCTCGCGACATCAGCTGCTGCCTCCGTAAACATATTAAGCGTGCAGCACGTTTTACTGAAAATCGCTGTGTTGCATAATTGATCAATGTGCACGGCATGCGAGAGGCTTGTGTGTCATTGCACCTAAAACAACTCTATTAATAATTAAGCCACGCTGTAAAAACAGTCATGAACTCCATTGTGCTACGCGAGAGTGCTTTTCTTCAACACGAAAACTTGTTTCTTGATGACGCGAGCGCACTCGAAACTGGAACGTGAAGCGTAGCGTTGCGCACAGGCCGGGGGGGGGAGAGGGGAGGGGGGACAAACACACTCGGGCATGGGACAGTGCAACTGTGCCTGGTGTGAGAGCATCCAGACTTTTGCACTGTACTTCACACACACAATATATTTCCGAGTGAAACAGATTGTGCATTCATTTGATCACAGCTGGGGGTGGTGGAACAGGGAAATGATACAGAACGTGATTACCCTTCCACGTGTTCATAGAGACAATCAGAAATCAGCAGCCATTTAGAGGAAAGTCAAAGTCTGTGCAGCGTGATCAGATTAGTGATACTGGTGACGGGAGAACAAGATGACGTGAGACGTGAACTAACAAGGTAGAGATAAAGGTTGATTTTGATATAGCAGAACTTCCTGCTCACAGATGATTCGTTATTGATGATAGTGTACTCTGTAAAGGAGGGGAAAAAAAAAAAAAGAAGTCTTGTATTTCTTCTGTAACTTTTGTACAAAAAGTTTTGTATTTGTGAAGAATTATTTACTTCTAGAACAAAATGCCAAAATTAGAAAACGGTATTCATTTTAATTACTGACTAAATTAGTTACAAACTGTTGGTGGCAGATTTAAGACATCTACAATAATCTCCACACATCTGCGTTCTCTTTCGGTCTTTCCTACACTTAGGCGCAAAAGCATCGCACAATTATGTAGCCCAGAATATCATCTCACACGCCGGGCCAGAAGAACAGCCGCCAGTACGCGCCAAGTCAGCGTCTCTTAACGCTGTTAACGGTAAATGACGCACGCCAGCTAAAAGGGTGCCTCACAGTGATAACTTAGTAAACACCTGAGCCAATAGCCTGTGCCATCACAGGCTCCATTTTTTTGTTTATTTTCCATCTAGCCCATCCCTTGTTATGATCCATGTTAAGTTCTTTACTGTCTCTCTCTCCTTTCTCTACAATATGTTCTCAACTGTTGAGGCTGTGCCAACGCAGACTGCCCACGAGCTGACGGCCAAAAAACACACTGGCACACTGCCATATTCTCACCCCTATGTTTGCCACAATGTACAGCATCCCGGTCTACGTCTGGGGGGAAAAAAAACTCCAAGCGCACCATCTGCTCAGAAAAACCGTGTAACAAAAATGAATACTAATTAAATGCTGATTTACAGCTTAGTCAGATGGAACATTTTTACCTCCATTAATTTATGCTAACAGGCATGTAAACTTTGTCTGAAAATGCCACAGACACTTTGGCAAAAAAAAAAAAAAAGAGAAAAGAAAAGAAAAAGGAATCCAACTGAAAAAGTTTGGTTAGATTAGATCCTTTGTGCAAAGATGATGGGGAGAAAAACAGGGTCTAATCTCTGACCAACACACACACACACGGCAAAATAGGCCAACACACACACGGCAAAATAGGCGTTTGATACAATAGGTATCTCAAAAAGAAATTCGCGCATAAATTTTTTTTTTTTTTTTTTTGCTCAGTCTCCAAATATCTGAATATCACCCATTCAGATAAGACTGTCTGTCATCGGTTCATGCTACTTAATCTACCTCATTAAAAAAATAAGTATAAGTAAATAAATAAACAAACAAACAAACAAATAAATAAATGAATGGAGTTCTGCGCTCAGCCAGATCATGCCTCATAGTCACAGCTATGGCATCGATGTGCATCACATCACTGTGAAGTGCATTACATTCACACGGAACAAGTGAAAACATTTGAAAGTCAGTAAATTTGGGCAACTTTCAACGGACGAAGATATTTACTCCAACCTTTGCATGGAGTGATTATAAAAACCTTTTTTTTTTTTTTTTAACATTATAGGATCAGACTGGTTTTGGGAAGTGCGGATTACCATAAAAATCTTTTACTTTTCTCACAGCATATGCAGATCATGGAAACCAGATTCAAAAACACAACTGTTTTCCAAATTCTGATTTGCAATACATTTGGTAATGTGCAGACAGCTCAGTAAATTTACATGAAATGTTTTGTTTATAAAAACAAACAGGTCTAACAGTGAACACACAGTACTTACACGTCACACCCACTTCGTGGAGCCGGATGTACTGAGCATGTTTAAAATAATGGTAAACATAACCAAATCAAAGCAAATTATTTATTATTATTAAAATAGCTTTAACATTTCAGAGAATGACAATCCCTGACCTTGGTGCAGAAGGTCTCAAACACGCATGTGTGTAGCGAAATGGAGAAATTACTCGATAACTAAGCTTTAACTTTGTGTCACAGAAGCACAAAGCCTTAAAACATAAAACATGCTTGCGGGAAAATACGGTGAGATGGTGCTCATAGATAACCCTCATCATCAGATATCCCTCATCATCCCTAACTGAGTTTAGGAACGAATGCCAAAGAAAACAACCCGTACAATATAATGAAAACTCTTGTATTGAGACGCTGCAGCATGTTCAGCGCCCTGCAGCAGTGGTTTTGAGAACAGGTGCCAGGGACCTAAAAACATGATGTTATGTTAATACCTGTAATGTTTTTAAGCAAAGTAATCTGCACGTTTCTTTTGTTGCGTCTCCGGTATAATAACACCGATGCAAAATCTTCTAAAGCCTCAACATTCAGATTTGTTTTAAATAACAGACACTAATCTACTAAACAAAAAAAAGAAATGTGGTATCTGTGACATTGTACAGTAAGAACAGCATTGTGTGTGGAAATCCCTCTGTACCGAGTTCCTCTGATTGTAAAAACAGGGCGGATTGTTTGCTTATAAACAATTGGCTGCAGTCAGGTCGCTATGATGTACACAACTCTACTGCTTTCATGCTGAAGCTGTCCAAACTGTTATAATTACATAGAAGTAGAAAAGCTGAAGGTTATTATACTTCCGCTTATTATACTTGCAAATGTTCACACACATACACATGACTCTTAGTGAGCTGTAGCTCAATCCTGCTCGGATTAATGCTGCCCCATCTGACTGAGCTGTCAAGTCTCAATTTTCAGCGTCTTAGTAGATGTATGTAAGGGATAAAACAACAGGAGTGGGGTGAAGGGGTTTGAGCGTATAAAAAAAAAAAGAATCTGTGAAAGTTACTGTTACCACCATTACTATAGATTATTTTCCTATTACTGTGCATACTAAAGTTTTTAATCCTCTTATACCATAGTAATTTGTGTCATGATTTTAACTATTTATAGCTACATGCAATGTTATGAATGTCCACTTGACAAGTTATTAAGTTGTTATTGCTCACATTACGGCAGCTATAAACGTTACTTCACCAGCCTCTCTCGAAGGTAATAAGACCAAAGAACCCGACATGTCATGTTACCAAGAGAAAAAAAAAACGTCTTTCGTCCTGACTTACAGTTTCAAAAGGCTGAGACTTTCCTTTCTGTCTCCTAACAGGAAGCGGCACCAGTTCAATGATACACTTTTCTTAGTTAAATAGCAACATGATTTTAAACCTGTGTGTTAGATTATGCGGAGCCTTCACCATATAAATATTAGTAGAATTAGCTGCATGAGCTGCTGTTATTGAAAATGAATCAACATCTTCTGACCAATCAGAATCCAGTATACGTTTACATAGATCCCTTAGTTTAATAGGCTACTCACCCTCTTGCTCTTTGGACACAAAAGTTTATGAAATAACGCCAGCGTGTAGTTCAGTCTAACAGTGAGACCTCAGAGGAGCTCAGTCAGACTCGGAGGAGTTTCAGGACAGTCCCTTACGGGTGTGTAGGAAGTGGGCGGGGCTTTTCTTGTGGGCCAGTGGGCGGGGCCGCTGCGTGGCTGACTGACACCGCCTCGTTTAGCTCGAGGCGCGCGCACGTGCTCCGATGAGCAGTTCAAAGGTGGTATCCTGACAGGAATAATAACTCACACAAAGCTAGGCAATTAGCATAAAGAATACAGGTGGAATAAACTGCTGTAACGCGTCCGGCCAAAACGCTACCGATTCAGCGGAGCTCTAGAAATCGGCTTCTTGGGAATAAAAGACCGGCTGCAACGTTTAAACCGAGTTAGCACTTCTTATAGCAAGCCGGGGGAAACAGACCTGGGTGTAATCCGCTAGTTTAATGCCTCAGACTGAGAGAGCTCAGGGTCATACAGGCAGGTAGGCGGCTGCTGGAGGAAAGCATCCATTACTGTAACAAGATTACCAGCACAGCCCTCAGGAAACAGAAACTTAAACATATCTGACAGATGAAAACAGAATAAAATCCACACACAGCAGATCACCACCTCATAGCTGAACGTTAGGAGATTGTGTATTTACCTATTTACCACCCATCACGTATCTTCATCTCAGCGCATCCGTGTTCCAAAGAAATAAATATCCGCTTGAAATCACTCTTCCCGAGTCACACTAAAATAACATTTTTTTTAACACACCTCACGGTGCTTTTCTAAAATGAGCTTAATTGCAGTCGCCGTTTATAAGGCGTTCAGTATCGTGGTCCACGTCGCGGAAAGAAAGGATTGCGAGAAACGCCTCTCCCACCGGCCATTGGAGTATTGTTCGGAGAAGATGCACGTCATTGGATGAACCTGCTGTCGGTCACGGAAATGCGCGTATGTGATTGGTTCCCGATGACATGGACCAACCCTAATATCCTGTCACGCAACAACGTTGTAATAACACTAGACTCCCGCCCATGTCTGACGCCAGTAGTGAATGAAGATAGGGGTGCTTCTCATTGTATAAACTGAGCCTTCTCGTTTTCTTTTCCTTGCTTCCCTTCCTCCCTTTTCAGCTGCCGCTTTCGGGATGAAATATTTTATCAGGTGGAATTTTGTCAGAAGTGGAAGAATGTTGTCTGTAGAAGTGTTAGAAGATGGAAAACAAGTGGAACTGTTCAGCTCTTTTATGGACATGAATTATGGATGTACTGTTCCGATACTGAATATTGGCATCAGGACTGAATTTCACTTATTCTCCGTTTCCAGTGATCAGTTTAATGAAAAAAGTAAATATTTCTTTTCTAATCGTATAGACTCCCACAAAAATAATTGTCCTAGAAAACACACACACAGACACACACCCACACACACATACACAATCTTCTAATACCCTGATGCTCATGACCAGTGTTCATACTTGTCAACACTGGGCTTTGAAAATAAGGGAGATTTCCCCCAGTGGGTTTTGAAAATAAGGGAGATTTTCAACATTGCATTTTGAAAATGAGGGGGATTTTCCAGAGTCCCTTCCCAGGCCTCTACTCCAGCGGTACCCCTTACATTTAGACAAGGGTGCACATAGTGAACTTTGAAGTCATCACTAGGCAACCACTTGCTTTAAAATATCAACAAGGATTGAATTAACTAGCTCCTATATTAACTGACTACAACTAGGTAGTCAGTCAGGTGTCTGGTTGAAGGTGAAATGCTACGATCACCTCCTACATTACATAAATGAAAACACAAAAGGCCATACACATTCAGCTCTTATAAATGAATTACCAATGGGTCGGAGAGCCCTTTAGACAGACGAACACTTAGTTATAGGATTTACATAGTACCTTTAAGGGGATAAACAGATAAAAAAACAAAAAAACAAACGTGTGTAATTATTGATATAATGAAGTTTTCTGTTAGGAGATGTTTATTTAATATTTTTTATGGTACATGCACAAAAATGTACCCTTTTTGGCATCTACCCCACCATTCCTATTTTTATCCATTGTCAACTGATGTTAAACCAAAGATTTTTATTAGTGGGGGAGTGTAGCAAGAACACCTCACTACAGAAACTGATCGGTCCTGTTATGTAGGCCTATGCTTAATGTTCCGAAAGTTTAAAAATACAGGAGATTCACAGGAAAATATTAAAATGAGAGGACAGATGGAAAGAAGGCTAAAATACTTGAGAAACCCAGAAAAAATGGACATTTATGCCAGTGTTAGACAAGATTAGAAACAAAGCTCCTAAATAGTGATCTGCAGTAGTTTGTTGATAATGGTGAACCTTTTATAAGATATATTCTGTACTCACCGGTGCTGGTGCTGTATGTGCGTACAGTTGTAGCAGTGGGTGGTGGCGAATCTGAATCTAGTGATGCTGTGTCATCATCTTGGGAGCAGCCAGCCTGGATGGCGCGGAGGTAACTATGGCTTCGGGAACGGAAGCAGGTGGGCAAATCAGGCTCTTCTGCCCGGGAGTGAGAGCGCGTGAGTGCATGCATGTCTCCAAACACAGACTCTGAACAGGAGTCTTCCCCATAGCGTTGGTTCAAATCTGAGTCTCGCATCTGAAGAGACAGAGACAGGTTGAGCCCAGCTGGCAAAGCAGTTGGCTTGAATTGCCCAGTTGGGTGGTATTGAGTCCAAGGAAGGTGCACAGTCTGACATATGCAAGTCTGTGATTCTATTCTGTGATTTCCTTGTAACTATATCCAAGTCTGGTTAGTGGAAGAAGGTGTGGCATGCTTATGCTGCGTTCCATTTGTACTTGGAAGACGGGATATTCATAACTAGATAACTGGAATGCCCCTGAAGTCAGTTTCCAGCTCAGAAAGTTGGGAGATCCTCACCAACCCTGAGTCAAAAATCCAAAATGGTGGCACCCTGCCTGAACAGTATGTGACGCCTGTAGTTTTACACTGTTTATTAGCACTTCTGTCTATTTTTGTCTCATTTAATCAGTCATACACACAGCACTGTCCAAATTCTATCTGTGGTCATACTGATATGGCGTTTATATGCGCTAAATACCGTATGATGTATTGTTTTCAGGTGGAATTGCTAACTAATGGCTAATGGCTATCCTAGGTAGTGAGCAAACCTGGCTTCCCCACCCCATGAAATTTAAAGATTATTAGGGACATATTTTGATCAGATTCTTGTAAAAACACCGGTACAGGGCTATGAAACCAGTTGTGGTAAACTCCAAAGTCTGTAGCTGACAATTTGTTTTGGAAATTCTTGAAATAGTGTACAATAGAGGTGTCCATATTGGTTTTCTGACTTGTATAAATGGAACGTGGTTAAATCGGGCGTGACGTCATTCCCAGCCCTGAAATCTGACTTCCAAGGCAAACGGAATGTAGCATTAGTATGAGTTGTAAATTAATTATCAGTAAAATATCTTGGATGCAAGTATTTAAATAAAGAAGTTTTTCTCTCTGCAACAGAAAGAAAAAAGCTCTAGACTAAAGACGAGAAGCTAAAAGTTAACAAACGCTTAAGGTTTAAGAGTAAAGAGAGGAGGACTTTATTGACATAATATCATGGTCAGGCAAATTTACTCCAGTATAAACTTGCCAGTGAGTCAATACTCTACAGTCCATGTGGCAGTGGAGCATCATGTGGTTCTACTAGTAGACACAGTAAATTAAAAAAAATTGTTTTTTAATTTTGTATGAATAGGATCCTGTCAACACCACTCAAGCAGCAGCAATAACAGCCAAAGTGATTTCAGACTTCAGTCATTACACCAGGCCTCTTTAATTGATCATTTGTAATTCTGCTGAAGTGGAGAGGGAGACAAGTGAGACAGGGTGGAAATCATTCAGAGGCTAAACTCAGAGGCTTTTCACAGTCACTTAGGCATGGGACCTTGATGTTTCTAAAACTGTTATGGAATAATAAATGCATACACTTGTCAACTTCATGATTTGCACAGGCTACGATATCGCACATTCATGCAAAACATGCAGCAGACAGCTGACCTGGCTAATGCAGCTGTTGCGTCCAAGCGTACTGCAGCCCTGACTGAAGTTGTCATCATCCCAGCGTGGGAAAGATGAGCTTATAGAACCTCCAATACAGTCCAAATTATCCACACTGCGATTCCCAGAGAATTCTCGCAGAGATGGAAGACAACTGAGAAGAGAAGAGAAAAGAAGAGAGGAACAATACAGAAGAGAATAGACTTAAACATGCCTATGTAACAGTAAGCATTTATTGGTTTACTCTATTCTTCGAATGTGCATTTATAAATACAAAGCAAATGGAAAAAGTTAAGCCGTGAGGAAAAGGCGTAGACAAATATATGGAATAAAATGCATGGCTGTGCTGCTATAGGAAAATAACCAGTGGTAGGTTGGTGTGATGTGACCTGACATGAACCGGAGTTACTGTTACCACCCTGAAGATTATTTTCCCCTAACAGCATGTCCTGAAAGGTTTTATCCCTTTTATTCCACAGCAATTTGCCAACATTTTAAAATGTCAATTTATTAATGAATGACACATTGTACTTTTTACCTGCTTATTGTTACTTTTAATGTTATGAATGGCGCTATAGCAATTATGAACAACACCAGCTTTTCCCACACCAGCCTCTCTTTTTTTCTCTGTCTTGAAGTTTGAAGACAAAATGCAGGTATCTCATGTTACTGAGAAACCAGAAAGCAAAAACTCCTCTGTCATCCAGACTAATACAGTGGCATAAAACTGACTGACTGTTAAAAAGCGCAAAGACTCCTTACAGAGAGGTGTTTATTAATATAACCTACAGTATATCTATCTCAAGCTACTGTATAATGCCATTAGTGCATACTTCTAAGTTGTCTTGAAGCTGGAATTACTGTTTATTATGTGCTATTATAGAAAAATGATCAACTCTGCTTGACTGTCGAGTCAGATTTGATAATTCAACAGTCCTGTGGTATAAATCCTTTAAACAATTGCCTTTCTATTCACCAATTTATTCATTGACCCATCAGTCTGTGCACACATCCAAGCACATTGCTGTGTCAGTTGCAGTGATGGCTCAGTGGTTAGTGCTTTGGATTACTGCTTCTGAGGTTGCGAGTTTGAATCCCTCGACTGTTGCCCCTTTAAGCAAAACCCTTAACCCTCATCTGCTCTTCATAAATGTAAGTTGCTTTTGGATAAAAAGTACCTGCCTTGGTAAATGTAATTCATCTGCACATTTGACTGGTAACATTTACATTTAATCATTTAATTTAAATGACAAACACAAATGACGACTCCAACTAAAGTGAAAATGACCATTTCTGTGATTTGTCCAAAAAGGGCATCTAGGGTGAGGTTGAGCAATGGCCACAAACTCTGAACAGGCTTTCTCCATTTTGTTTTACTGGATTATGAATGTAACAGCATAAAAAGGGTATGTATATTCCATGTCTACCTAACTGCGTATCAGTTCAATAGAGAAAGCCACTCAAGAGTTGCAGGATTCAGAGCCTTACTCATTAATCATCTCATAGTAGGAGTACTGAGCTCACAGGCATGATAGAGTCTGATATCTGATCTTCATAATAGAAAATGCATTAACTCTTATCGCAGCACTGTTACTCTGTACTCATATTCTGAGATGAAAGGAGACCCAGGTCTCTGGATGAAGTGCAGCGCTGCAGTCTATGGTAAAGCAGCTCCCCCCGGTGTGCTGTGTGAGGAGCTGCAGCCAATCTGCTTCTCATCACTGCACTGACCTTACGGAGCGTCCAATCTGCTGCAGAGTAGCAATGCTGTGGAGGGGAGACCAAAGGGCCTCCAGATCCCCCTGGAGCATCGAGTAGTCCAGCGGACGGCTGGGAGAGAGGGCATTTAATAGTGAGGAGGGCAAGAGGGTAAGAGAGGTCACTGACAAGGAGGAAGGTATGGTGTACCAGCGGCGAGGGGATAGAAAAATGATTCTGGACATGTAAAGGCATTTAAAGTGGGTTCGATAGGGAAAGGTAGGATAGGGAGATATACTAATGGAAAAAATGACAGCACTGTACTTTAATAATTGGGGTCAGATTTAAAACCTATGACCAGCAATAAGCAATGCAGGTTGCTAATTGTACTGTTGGGTGTGTTTTTACTTACAGGAACAGAAACAGAAAAAAAATTATCAACACTGCCTTTAAAAGGTTGGTCAAAGCTTAGACTATAATAAGAGTATTCCTTAATTCCTCAAATGTCAATGGGATTTAGGAAGGCAGAAAGCAGTTCATTATAATCCTTCAGTCAGGAATGCCATGTGCCAGCATTGGCAGACACTAAACAACAGAAAACTTCTTGACAATCTCTTTTACAGGAATCCCTCAACTACATACTCAGATGATCGATGAGTTCCTAGTGACTTCAAAAGGCTTTCACAAAAAGTACTGAAGAGCTGCAGGATGGCTGTTAGTCGTTATTGCTTTTCTGCTATTCCTGGACCATATTGTTTTCCTGATACTGAAGTTACTTATACAGGCATGGGTGGAATTTCTTTCCGAAAACTCTTTTTTTTCGAAATAATCTTTTTTCCATTAGTATATATACAGTATGATGTGACGTGATCAAGAACATTGCAGGTGTGTGGGTTTTATATCTTCTTGAGTATTTACTTATTTTTATGTCAGTGGCGGCAGTAACACAGCATTCATATTTTTGCATTGTGATGAAACCTGAAAATGTGCATTTTATTAACATTAACACATTTCTTACACAGAGGTTTTCTGTTTAGAAGTTGTGGGAGATATAAAAAGAGGAGAGGCTAGCTGTGCTAAACCTACCACATGAGTGAGCACAGCTTGAATGTGTGTGTCTGTGTGTGTGCGCACGCATGTGTGAGTGGGTTGGGTGTGGGTGTATTTATATCAATGGCAGGATGCCCACTTACTTTCTGGAAGGGAACTGGTCACTGAGGGACTGCTGTGTGGCACGTAGGTAGCTCTGTCTGCGCGCAGCAGTCTTTGGTGAGGGTTTCAAGCTGCTGTCCGAGTCATCGCTGTCCTCCAGGTCCCCCATGGCTTTTACGTAGCTGCCACTGCGCATCCGCCTGCATGGGATCTCACCTCGACCAAGAGTCCCACTCCACTCTCCTGTAGAGGGCATCTATGCGCAGTTCACAGATTTAACATAATAAGCATAAATACTGTGGGCAGAGATAAAATTTGCATGACAGAAAATTTGTTCAAGTTATAATCTGTCATGTCAGTACTGTCTCATCTGTTTGTAAGATGTATGCCTACTTATAGTATGTATGTCGGTTTGTTCGATTTGTCGATATGTGGTTTCTATTAAATATAAAGAATCGTCGAAAAGCTTCATTGCTAGCATATATCGCTGTCTTGCAAAAATATTTATACCTGTCCTGTAGTCACTCAGATCCACAATAAAATAGCTTTATTTCTTGTTATATCTTGTTTGCCATACATGTTAGCAATGACGCCCTCAGTGGTTATGTGAAATATTTAAACAATGAAACATCTCTGAGCCATTGAAACATCTTTATATGCCTGAGACGACTTCCCAAGTTGTCCCCATCAGTATACCCCCAGACTCACCCTGCCTCGCACCTGGAGATAATGGCATGCCAGCTCCTGCTGGCATGACTTGGATTTGAGCAGGGAACGATCCAGTGTGGCTGAGCCCTTCTGGCACAACTGCCTACTGGGCCCCAGTGCAAGTGTAGACCAGGGCCCACCCTTCCCATAATTCCCTTCCACAACTGCCACTCTTCCTCCACTGCCTCCTCCTCCTCCTCCTCCTCCCCCAGGGCCTGGGAGTGCAAGGAGACCCTGGTGCTTCAGATCATTGTTGCTCTTTGAGGCTTTCAGTGTGTGCTCACTAATGGTGTTGTAGCCTTGCATTAAGTACTTTGAATTTGCTTGAGTTTCCAACGCTGGCCCCGATGCAGAGCTCTGACGACCCAGAGTCATCATTGCTACAGGGCTCCTGTAGTTAATGATGTCACTGTCCAGGTCATCCGAGCTCCAGTATCCAGACATGTTGGAGCGTGGACGCCGTTTTGCTGTACCCTCATTCTTGGCCCGGTCTTTGCTTTTGCTGCGTCTGTGGTGTTTGTCCTCATTGGTGCTGCTTCCCGAACGCCCATTCATGTTGGCCTTCATAGCCGAGCTTTCTAGTGACTGTGACTTGGTGAAGAGTTTCTGCATAGAGTGGACCAGATAGCGGATCTTCCCTGGGCTATCTGTGCGCTGCTGCTGCTGTTTAGTTGTTTCCACAGCCGTGCTGCGATGAAACTGTAAGGTGCTAAAGCCATCTCGCTGCCCTGGCAACTGCTTCTCAACCTGATCCAGAAGGTTCACTGGTAACCGGTTCATCTTCCCTGCACCTAGAGGCAAAGAGAAAGAAGAGTTTATTACATGTTTCTGCCTCATACCTGCAAGTCAGAATATTATGGAATTTAAAGGCATTCATTTTCAGACCTGGAAAAGTATTGTAATACAAAAGATTTTATGGAACACACATGGAAATTTTATTCAACTAAGACCCAAATTTGTTAATTTGTAAGTCTCCTTTTCTTTCTTTAATGGAGCTAATTTAATGCATATCACATTTCATGATAATTTTTACAACCTTTAAAAAGGATCATTTTTACATACTACGGAGGAAAAACCCTGCATGGAAATGACCAAATCTTGGTCTTCTTTACAGAGTACCTAGACTATTTGGAGATAATATATTATTATGCCAATTGTGCTGATTGTCTACAATTCTCCTACACTAACCCATAGTTAGAACAAGTCACCTATAAATTACATAACCACAGTATCGTTTGTGTCATGCTCTGACTATTTATAGAGTATATTATCAAAATCTTCTGAAAGAAGCAAGCTGGCTTTATGGACCACACATATTGTTTACTGCAAAAGAAATGTGTAAGGAGATACAGCAAATGGATAAGAAAATCTGGCCATTTTTAATTGTTCATTAGAACAATACATATACAAATAAACTGTAAAAAATCCCTTTAATGAATAAACAATATCAATAGCTATGTAACAACTATATAACGACCTACATTAATTATGTAAGCACAGGCATTTGGTCTGAAATTCATGTCCCTGACCTGACCTGACCTGATATGGTAGCAGATCCACTGGTGATCATGGCTGTGCGTCCTGCTCCGAGCCCCATGTTCATTCCCATGCCGATGGACATAGAGGTACCCAGTGTGCCTGTGCTGATGCCCCCGATGTTGTCTCCACCTGGCGGTGAGAAGTCGCCCTGCTCGTAATGGGAGTTGTAATGGATACGTGGAAAGGTGCTGCTGGTGGACAGCTGGTTGTTGAGGGGCATCGGGTAGTCTGGGGGAAGGCCACCTGAGCTAGGCGAGTTGGAGAAGTGATGGGGCTCCAGGGCTCCATAGTGATCCATGGTGGAAGAAGGGACAATGTAGGGTTGATGCGAGAGGGTGGAGGTAGCTGAGGGTGGGTACAATGGATCTAGACGAGAGGGCGAGTGTGGAGGGTCACAGTCAGAGAGGTGACGTGTGCGGTGGGGGGTGTAGCCTTTCATGATGCGATGTGGCAACCCCCCCAAAGACCCCTAAAGTAGCAGCATAGCTCCACCAGGGAGAGAGACACACCCTGGAGGAGATGTCCTGGAGAAAAATTTGGTAAGAGGAACAAGGGAGAGGGAAAGAGTGAAATATTTGTGTCAAAAGATCTAATATTGCTGGTATCGGCAGAGCCATATTAAAGATGTAATTTGTAATTGTTAGAATTCACTGCTGCCTGAGAGGCAAATCACAATTGCAATTAAACTGACAAGCCTTCCTCTTCCCCTCTACTGAACCTCTGCTAAACTATGCATGCCTCTTGAGCACATTACACACACACACACACACACACACACACACACACACACACACACACACACACACACACACACACACACCACATATAAAACTGTTTCTTGTAAACAGGATAATAAGCAGATTGTGGTAGAGCTTTTGCAGTAAAGCTGTTTCATAATGGAACTGAATGGGCATGTCAGAGAAAATGGTATCCTACACAGATGGCCCCTTTTACCCTGAGCTTCAAAGCTCACCACCTATTTTATGAGGACTCTGACTAGCAGACACCTGCCTCACACACACAAAAAAAATACAGCTGTCTTTTTATGTTATATAAATGTCTGTATGGCTCCTAAGCACACATCCCTATTGCGTCATATCCATGTAGATAGCTTAAAGCACGTCATATGGCTTACTCTTGCTCTACAGCCAATACTAGTGGGGGACTGATACCGCATATTGTGTGCCCAGACTGTCTGTGGCCTTCTATTGCCTACTTGGCATGTTGGAACATGCCAGAAAGAGAAGAGAACCGTTCGTTTGCTACAGCATTATTGCCACTGGCATCAAAACACCCAAGATAATGCTACTTTGACTTCTGTAATTTATTTGGAGCAGTTATATGAAGATGTTAACTAACATGGTCAATCAATACTTATAAGTGTTTTTTAAACACTTTTTTTAAAACAAAAAAAAAGAAGATCATTTTCATGCTATGCCAGTATAGAGACTGCATTTGTGAGAGAGAAATAGATATAGAGAAAGAGAGAGGGTAACCCAAAATACCTCAGGAGCATCAATGGAAAAACAGCACAAACCTGAAACAAGACCGGCAATGAACATCTGACAAACCCAAGCAGATCATGTGTTACAGGAAAAGGAGGTACATTCTGGTGTCATCAATACTTCATGTACATGATTCTCTTGAGTAGTCACATTTATGACATCAAATGGCTTCAGATATGTAGAACGTTAGCTCAATTCAAGAAGAAAGAAGTGAAAACTAAGTGAAAGGTGAAAATAAAAAAAATAAATCTCATTGCCATTTCAGTTCAAATGAATCTTTAAAGTCTCCCAAAAATGTCCCCACAATATCTGACAAAAAACTTCAGATATGCCTATATTCCTGCACACACATACACACACACGCACACCTGATGATTGATTTTTCCTATATGATTTTGCATTTCTTTTCTCTGTTCTTTTGGTATTATCATTTGTTATTAATTATTTATGAACTTGGATTCATTCATGATCATTAAGTGCCTGTTTTGAAGTCAAATACTCAGAGGTAACCAGAGGACCAACTCAGGCAACAATAATCTTGGATTAATCTGATTCACTTACACATCCCACTGTGCCTCTAAAGTGTGCCTTGAGTGAGAGAAGAGTGATAAAAAATGTGTTTGTGTGAGCGTGTGTGTGTGAGAGAGAGAGAGAGAGAGAATGAGAGTGAGACAGTTGGGTAAAGCTCCAGGTGTACAGACTGTATTTTTTGGACTTGTTTGCCAAGCAGTCACCATCTGCTAAAGTCTTCAGTGAAGGTATGACACCGCCACTAACACACACACACAAACACACACACACACACACACACACACACACACACACACACACACACACACACACCATTACACTTGTAAAAACTGAAGATATTTATATATTGATATTGCTGATTCCCCACAGAAATGGACTATATTATCTTACTCCGCTTATGGTCTTTGGTGTACACAAGAATGTAATGTTTGTTGAAAATCTTCTTGACACAGCTCTGCCTCTTTTTTCTGCCTGTCGGTTTGAAGTTCTCTCTTGATATTGTTGCTGTTTTGACAAAGACACTGTCTGGGTAGTCACAAGCCTTCAAGCCTCACTGAGTTGTTTACATATTTCATTCTTGAACTCAATATAGTTGAGCACATTTTCAGTCCAGTATGAAATTCTTAAATAGCTACTCAAAAGAACATGTAACTAAACACAACACAACCAAAATATAACAATGAATCTTAAAGGCCACACTCAAACATAAATAAATGATTTTACACCTAATCACACCTAAAAAAAATCTAAATGACCATACAATTAAATAAACCTTAAAGATGCTGTAGACTAGTGCTATAGCTCATTTGAACTGACTATGCTGTTAGAGTTACCATTAAGACCAAGAATCTAACTCAGTTGACCAAGTTTACGATATAACCAAAAGCATGTTTGAAGAACAAAATTTGAATGCTGTAGCATTAAAAATTTCTCTTTAGTACAACTAAGGTGATTAGCCCAAACATGTTCCAGCATGACAATGCCTCTTTGCACAAAGCGAGCTCCATGAAGACATGGTTTGTCAAGGTTGATGTGGAAAAACTCAAGTTGCCTGCATAGAGCTCTGACCTCAAAGACTCAAAGCACCAAGACTCCTCACCTAACATCAGTTCCCAACCTTACTAATGCACTTATGGCTAAATCCCACAGCCAGTCTCCAAAATATAGTGGAAAGTCTTCCCAGAAGAGTGGAGGTTATTATAACAACATAAGGGGACTAAATCAGCAAGGATGGGATGTTCAACGAGCACATATGCGTTTGATGTCCACAAAAGTTAGGCCATACAGTGTAGCTTTAGCCCTACAATAAATTCTAAAATAAATTCTTGGTAACATTACACAAGACTTTTGTATTAGCCTGTCATCAAAAGGTCCAGATTTTTTCAACCAATTTGCACACCAAAAATCAACAGACCAATCAGTGGCCTCTGACTGTGAAGAGGCAGGGACACTGCTCCTGTTCATTCCACTGTTTAAATCTGAATGCGTCACATCCCACTGTGAGTTGTTGTGTATTTGACTTGCATTCACCTGGACCTCCAATCAACTTCAGGGATTGTGACTGTGGATGATTTTGCGACTGACCACAGTTAGTTTCTTTTTTCACTATATGAGAACTCAGGAGCAATTTCTGAAACTTCAGAGAAAATTGCAGACATCGTCTCTTTTTCCACAATCTCTGGCCAATCTGACTTGACTGATGCCACAGCAGGACCTTTGGCATGATAGCTACTGAAATGTGTACACACTGCATCATGAGGCTGTCTCTGCAATCTCCAGACCAGTCAACTTAACTGACACTATGGCTAAAGCCATCTCACCATTTTCCACGCAGTCTCTACTGAACCCCATGCATACTGAGTAAGACGGCTTTCTTCATGATTTCAGGATATGCCAGCAAGACAGACACATTCCAGGACACACAGTTTGAACTATTAACCATCTTTACCTATCCCAGTAATATTTTATAAAAAGTTAATTGCACAAAGCAGCTGTTTGTTTGCTGTTTAGCTATACATTTTTTTATGTGTCATGTATATCTCTCCACTGATTGTAAAAAATGTTCTGGATGAAACAAACCTTGGCCTTTTAGCAGGCTCTGGGTTTGACCCTGCTGACCAACTGGGGCCTTTCTGCATGGAGTTTGCATGTTCTCCCTGGGCCTGCATGGGTTTCCTCTCCCACAGCCCAAAGACATGTGGATTTGGTCAAGGCTACTCTAAATTGCCCATAGGTGTGAATGTGAGTGAGAATGGCCGTCTGTCTCTCTGTGTTAGCTACCTGTCCAGAGTATACCCTGCCTCTCGCCCGAAGTCAGCTGGGACAGGCTCCACCCCACCCCATAACCTGCAATAGATAAGGGGTATAGAATATGAATGAATGAATTTTTAAACATTGTGTGTGTTGTGAAGTGTGCCTGAAATGATCCTAAGTCCAGTTTGCGGTCTACAAAATTTTGCACATTTTTGTCACAGTTGGCCTACCATTGTCACTGCCACTTCCTATTTTGGTTCACACTCCATCTCTGGTGTAATGAGATCTTAATCAATTCCTGGTTGGTCATAGGGCTACCTTGTCATCTGGTCTTTCATTACTCCGCCTTTTCATTAGTAGTCCCAGGCCCTCCTTGTCTAACTGTTTGTATATAAAGCCCTTCTCTGCCCTAAGCCTTGGATGTTGGTTTGATGCTTTTCTTTTGTTGGGCTGTTCCCCATGTTCCCCAAACCTGTAGTTTGGATGTTTCTTCTTTTGTTTAAAATTTAATTTTATTTTCATCATAGATTGTCCTGGTCTTACCTGTGCCACCTGTCTGATGTCAATAAACCTCATCCGTTTCCTCTTGGTTCTTTGGTTTCATTCCACCTCCCAAAAACATACATGTAGGTGGATTGGCTATGCTGAATTGAAATAATTTTCTACCTCTCCTACACACC
>JAQQZR010000036.1:13456573-13473067 GCA_030068235.1 Notoglanidium macrostoma | reverse complement strand
ACACACACACACACACACACACACACACACACACACACACACACACACACACACACACACACACACACACAGTGTAACTCCATAACCACAAAGAAGGACAACTAAGCAGAAAGAACTGCTCCAAGAGCAAAAAGAGGACATTATCTGTCACACTAGTGATATTATTCACACTAGAAACATAACCCAGCTTGATCTCACCTGCATAATCATAACTAGTTTTACAATTTTTAAAAGATAAATGTGAATATACTCAACATGTTTTTCATGCTCACATGTTCAGTGCTTGTTATGTATTGTGTGTTATTGACTACAGACTGAAGACCCCCACCCTTCCTTTTCTCTCTGCTGCCTGGAGAATGATGTAGCTTTGAGCACAAAATACTGATTGTGATAATGCCACAGCAATCCAACCTCATGCTGAGTGTGTATGTGTAATGCATACATATGCATACAAAGTGAATGATGTTTTATTCTGTGTGTGTGTAATGGACAGAGTAGCTCAAACATCTATAAAAACACGGTGGGAATGTGACAGGAAAGAAAGACATTAAGAGGGAAAGACGATACACAAGGACAGACCAGAAGGAAACACTCAGCAACCATATGTTCACAGTGTGTAGATTAGCGAGAGTGAATAAGAGAGAGGGAGTGAGTGAATGAGAGAGAGAGAGAGAGAGAGAGAGAGAGAGAGAGAGAGAGAGATGCTCAAACTAACCTTGTCCTAATTATATTCTGCACTGGGTGGGACCATTTTGCTCTATTTTCACAGCTCTAAATTTATGTTCAGTCTAACTCTCCCCCCTTTCTCAGTTGCAGCTCTTGTGATGAATGGTCTCTTCTCTTTGTAACAGTTTCCCCCCCCTAAATCAGAAGACTGTGAAAAAAGCAATAGTAAAACACTAATAGGAAAAACTGTGAGGTCAAAATGTTCATTTTTGGCCAAGTCTTTTTTTGGCCCAGCTACCCTGAACCACACTGAGCAAGCATTTGACTTAACATAACCAGGAAGTGAAAACGTCTGTATTACTGGCCTGGAACAGCAGTAGTTGAGATGATACCCAGTGTCATCTGATGTTTGAGTCACAGTCACACTCTTCAGTCAGTCAGTGTGTATATAGGATTTGCAACCAAATATTAAACAGGACAACTAATCAAGATTATTTGAATTTCTTGCATTACTATTGGTTCCCTAAATGGGTAGATCACAGCTTCCAAATCCGGGTCCTGGAGTACCAGCTGTCAGGCATGTTAGGGTGTATGTCCACGTTGTGTTTTTTCTGAGCACCTGCATTTTTTTCAATCGATCTCAATGAGGAGAGAACGCATGCTGCTGCATGTGGCTGTCAAAAGAAAAAGCACTATAGCCAGCGTTTTTTTCAGAGCACTTCGACGTTTTTTGTGCGGCCCCTCTGAGCGCACTGAGTTGAAATTTTCTGAACTTTGTCATTGTCGCTCCTTTTCAGGCAACCAATCATATGGCACAGTGTTTTTTATGAAGCGCTCTGATGAAGCCGGATGCTTTTTCTGCCAGAAAAAAAGTCTATATGGACAGACACACAAAGTGCACCCCAGCACCCTGTCAGCATTTTCTGCCAGAAAAAAAAACACTACGTGGACTATGTGTAATATGTCTTAGTGTTTTCCCTGCACTAACACACCCGATTAAATTAATACACTAATTCCTGAGTTGAATTGGGTGTGATAGAATAAGAATAACACTAAAATGTACAGGACAGGGGGTACTCCAGGACCAGGTCTAGGTAGCTGTGGACTAGAACATGTGATTTGTGAAATTAGGATATGTGTAAAAAAGCATTTTATCCAAAATATAATTTCCAGTGACACTAGACTGCAATGTTGGTGTGTCAGTTACATTTCCACCTTTGAAATAAGCTCTTACTAATAAAATTCTTCACTTTCTGAAAGACAGAATCTGCATTAGTTTATCTCATGAAAAATCACTTTCACATCTCTTCCGCTCTTCTTCCAATCAGCTTATCTTTTCTAACATGAGATAGATCTTTCATGGCTAATTAAATTTTAAGCATATAACTCCTGAACAAAAAAGGTTTCCAGGAAGGTTTTCAAAAACCTTCTTCCCCTTTAGCATTTCCTACTCTTTTTTTTTTAATTTTTTTTTTTATCTCTTTTTAAAGTAGAGATATGAGAATTAGCATGATGTCCTTTTATCCACAGTGAGCCTAAAGGGTTAGAAGCACATGAGGTGTGTCTTCTGCATCTTTATCAGATGGCTGCTGTGTGTGATACTGTATTTGCACTGCATGAAATTATGATAGTTTAATCAGAAAACCTGGAGACTGAAAAAACCTATCAGTGCATGAAAATTAAAGTGAAAAGCAATGGGTTCCATAACAAGGTTTTTGAAAAGCAGTATACACACAAACAAAGCTGAAGAATATAGGATTGTGTAACTTCATTAAATTATGGAGAGGCCCATAATAATGAAAATAATAATGCGAGCAAAACAATAATGAGAACAGTAACTTACAATTTCAGATAAAACATCAGTAGTGTTAAGATATCATTTAAGAGATTTTTTTGATAATTTAATAATGTAAATAAAGCTATGTCATAATGTGTATTTGAGCAGTTAGGGAGAGGTGGGTATTAAAGTTGTTAACACTATGAAAAAAAAACAGTTCTTTGAAGATTTACCTAAACTGACTCAGTGACTGTGCTATTGTCAATAATCCCCTAATGTATGCCTGTCAAATATGTCACCACAGGACAAGCTGTTTCCATGGTAACTCTGAGTATAATGCACAGGCTTCATGGCTGTGGACATGTGTGTGTTTATTTCTGTTGGCCAATGTAAGGGTGCATGATCTGAAACAGCTCAACCCTCAAGTGGCTCTCACACAACATTAAACAACAGAAAGAATTTAACATGATTCAAAATCTATCCTCTCACACAGATCACTTTTTGCAGTATATTCTACTTACATTTGGAGTTCATCACACAGGTGGTAGGGATCAAACAAACTCTCAGAGTCCTGTTGAAAGACAAATTGCTTTATTAGTCTTAAGTAATTTTATCAGTCAAAATCAAGACAATCCAGCTGAACTCTCATACTACTGTATATGCAAAAGGTGACTGCTTTACTTACTGTGCACTGGTGAATGGTTAACATTTGCTAAGGACACAGCTCTCTGGTGACAGAAGCTTTCTCTCTAAATGTCACTCTATCCACCATCGTATTCATGCGATTTCTGTATTTTGAGCTACTGTATGTCTGGGACTTCTAGTTAAGAACCATAATATTTCATTATTTTTAATGAGAGTTGCTGGCTTGTTAAATTGCTACGCCTACGTAAAATGTCTCCTAGAAGATATAGACCAGTGTGTGAAGTTTGATAAAAGCAAAGCAGATGAGCTAAACTACATTTGTGGATAAAACCAGAATGTTATGATCATAAACTGCTCAAGCAAGTTCAGTGCTGCTGTTTTAAGATACCCCTGTGTAAAGTTTCATAGCAAAACCTCATCTGATTCTGACCAATCCAAGACTGTCATGTAGTCATAAAGTTGCATGTTTATTGTGGTGTAGTGTTAATGGCTAATACTTCATTCAGCCATGCTGACAAAATATTTAAGAGGCGGTGTCTGTGTATTAGTTCTGGGCTGTCAGGACCTCCTCTGTTCCTATACTAACTGCACACCTCAGGCTGTGTTGAGGCTTAACGGCATTTCTGAAATACATGTAAATTTCTACAGCCATACAACTTTGGTGGTGCTGATGGTTTACTGCACATATAGTGGGGCCTAAAATTCTCAGACCATGTAGAAAATCTGGGATTTTTTGTTTCATTTAAAATTGGAACTAAACAGACAGTTTTATAAAGAAAGATTAAATTCTATTTTAAATATTTAGAATTTTTTTTAAACAAAGCAAGTGTTCAATATAATTAATATATACTATTCAGGATTCTGCAGTATTACATGGTCCCTATTTTAATGCAATCAAATTTGTGAAATTGACTTAACTGTTTTGTACAAAAGGTCAGATTTTCCTCATGCCTAATCTCTTCTGTTGAAGCATATGTTCAGCTGACATTCTGATGGACTTGATCTAAAATGGATCATAAGTTGTGGAGTCCATGCCAGCTGGAGTGCACTGTGTCAGTAAAGCCAAAAGGCTGCATACTACACACTAAGAAACACTGAAATATAAGTAAATATTTCAAAGATTCTACTTTTTACTGAAGTTGTTGTCCATAATATAGGTAATTTGCAATGAAATTTGTTGTATCAAATTGAAAAAGAATACTAAGACTGTCCAGTACATAGTAGCTGGGTGCAAGATGCAAGCTGGGACAGTGTACACTGAAAGGCATAACCAAGTGGCGGGGATAGTGTACTTAAACATCTGTGCTAAGTATGAACTAGAAGTTCCCAAGTCCTGATGGGACACACCACCAAGGGGTTGAGAACAACAGAGCTAACATCCTGTGGGACTTCCAGACAGATAAGCAGCTGCTGGCCAACCAGCTGGACATAGTGGTGGTTGATAAGGAGCAGAAAACAGCAGTAGTGATAGATGTGGCAATCCCATCTGACAGTAACATCAAGAAGAAGAAGCATGAGATGACTGAGAAGTACCAAGGCCTAAAGGAACAACTAGAACAGATGTGGAAGGTGAAGTCCAAAGTGGTTCCAGTGATAATAGGAGCATTAGGGGCTGTGACTCCCAAACTTGGAGAGTGGCTACAAAAGATTCCAGAGACAACCGAGGTCTCTGTCCAGAAATGTGCAGTTCTAGGAACAGCTAAGATACTGCACAGAGCCTTCAGACTCCCAGACCTCTGGTAGAGGTTGAGGAAGACATACACACCTAACACCCCCAAGTAGGGGAGGTGAGAGGAGGATTTTTTACACACAGTCAGCCAAAAAAAATGTATACATACTTCAGGAACACTTCTACACATAAATGTCTGGAAACTAATGGTCACCACTTTGAGCACCTCTTGTGATTGTAGATGCCAAAGGTAACTTTTAGTCTCGTTTTAATCTCGTGATGCCTGAATAAATTTAGAATTAAGATATTTATACAATTTTTTCTTTTGTGTGTGTACATTTTTTGGCTGACTCTGTTTATACACTCTGATGGACCTGATCTAAAAAGGATCTAAATAAAATAAAAATAAATCAAATATTTCTTGAGGAAGAAAAAGCCTTTGCATTTGCTTCTCTTCACTAAATGGAAAGCAGATATAAGACAAATTATGAAAGATAATAATAATAATAACTTTTTTTTTATGCCTTGTTACAGTTATGGAGGTAATCGCAACAGCAAACCACAAACTACAAACATTATGTATGGTAACCTTTTTACCTTTAAATAATGTAATGTATTATCATGTAATTTTGTTCTTATGAGGTCTGGGTGGCACAGCTCTATTTAGGGATGCAAAAGCTACAAAACAAAATGGGTTATCTTGCCATGGCACTAGATTGAAATAATACTCATAAAAAGGACATAATTATAACTTAATAAAACAGTCTCTGTGTGCCAGATACATTATTTAGTTACAGAGACAATAGAATCAAAAGCGCTAAATGAAAAAAGAAATGAGAATATGTTACTCCGGACATTTATTTTTATTCCCAATTTGTACCGCTCATAGTCATAATCTAACTCGGCAAAGCCACAGAGATGTTGTTCTGTCTCCAGTGGGTGAACAGGACGGTCTATATGCTAACCTAACTGGGGCTGGCTTGACACAGGTGCACACCTCCTCATTTGCGTCCCTTTTCTTCTGTACCTTGCAGCTTGCAAAATGGGATCTGTAAAAAGGAAAATGGTAAATTTAAATCAGTAATTGAAAATTGAAATGGAAAATAAAAAATCATTGAAAATCAACACTGATAGTTCTCTTTTTCACTTTGTCAGAATCTTTGTAATCCTACCCCAGACCCGAACAAGGATCCTTCACCATTAGTTCACATTTAACCAATATAAAGGCAGCTATATTAGTCCTAGGATTTCACAAACAACTGAGAGAGAGGCAGAGAGAGAGAGAGAGAGAGAGAGAGAGGATTTGTATTGCAGATTATACAATCAATTTTGCAAAACAATTGTTTTGAACCAGCTTCATTCATATTCACGTCATAATTCAAAATACCACGAGTTTACTGCAGTGATGCATTATTCATACAAACACACACAGAGAAGGAGGAGGAGGAGAAAACCTAGAACAAGAAGCAGGATTAAGATGGAGAATAGGTAGGTGCACAGTTTAGCATTATTTGAGTATAAGTATAAGTATAAGTACTCGTGACAATAAAAAGAGATCAATCTGAATAACATAAGTAGTATCCTTGTATGTGTGTGTGTGTGTGTGTGTGTGTGTGTGTGTGTGTGTGTGTGTGTGTGTGTGTGTTTGAGCAAGACAGAGAGAGAGAGAGAGAGAGAGAGAGAGAGCAGAGAGAGAGAGAGAGAGAGAGAGAGAGAGAGGAGAGAGAGAGAGATAGAGAGAGAGCACTGATATATAAATCATCCTAGAAACTTAATTAGGCCATTGATTCAAAATAATAAGGAGGACATAATGAGCAGAATAAATGAATCAGACAGGCACTGGTGGCAGGGTGCAGAGACTGCTTCCTGTTTGCTACAACTAGGGTAACTAATCTTAATTTACAGTCAGAAGAGTAAGGGCCACGTGCTTCCAATCAAGTACTAAGTGGACATGCGCGTGCACACACACACACACACACTGAGAGAGAGAAAGAGCGAAAGAAAGAGTGAGAGAGAAAGCAGCAGGATTTCTCTCTTGTTTGAAGGTTCATATTAGACAAAAAGAAGGAGATTACATAAAAAGGAAAACTGATTAGCAAGCAAAATGGCTTAATTTGCCTGATTAGCCTTTTAATGTGAACACATTAAATGTCACTCCAGTTTCCACTTGTCTTTCTTCAGTGATGTAAGGTGAAGTACATCTTAAGGGGGAATGCAAGAAATACAGAGATGGGGAGAAAAGATGAGACCTGAAATGTCAGTGACAAGTAGACAATAAAAGAAGTTTGATAGAATGCAGTATATATTAATGCCATTTGTTCTCTGTGTCATCTGATACTCATCAGAATCCTCATAAAATTGGATCATTTCATCGCAACATCAGGGCACACATACAGAAATGCAAACATGCACACACATACAGTATATACATATCTGTATATACACATACAGGATCCCACTCTTGGTTAACGGTTCACATTGGGTTTTTCTACAGAGGATGAGACTGAAAGACAAATCAATTAACAGACAAAATTACAAACAAAGACATTAAGCCTATAGGCAAACTGGTGTACAACTGATTGTAGACTACAACTGCATGTTTATTTTAACAGAATTAATGAAGCTGAAGTGATTTGCTCACAGTGATGCAGTGACACCCACCTGCTACTATACACATTACTGTAGCAGTCTTCCTAACACCAGTCTTCTATAAACCGGAAACCAGTGTTTTATAGTCACAAGGCATTTTTTTTTACCATCTATTCAGAATGCACAGCCATTCTCAGGTTGAACAGTTGTTATGTAAATTTTAAAGTGAATATTATAAAGTATGTGTTAATCATTCCTGTTTATTTCTTGAATTATTCCTATAAATTCTGTTCATTCTTACAAGTTTGCCTTTGTAAGTGTGTGATGATTTTTTCTGAAATCCATCAAATATCTTTTTTTAATTACTTTAAGTCAAAGTGTCTTTCTGTTTGTTGTTGTTGTTGCACTTGCCATGTTAACAGAACATGCTGGAACACAGATGGTAAAATGATAAGGATGCTTCTATCAGTCATTTCAAAGACATGACCACTACACAGACTAAAAAAAGCTCATTGAATTTATTTACTTTAGATTCGTACATTGGTCCCATATGATTGAATTGTGTTATATCAACACAGTTTGTTTTCGTATACCCAGCATGATTTAATTATGTAGTTTTGAAGCACTGAATGAAATCAAACCCTATGCTCTCGCTTGAGCTAAGGATCAAACCAGATCACTACCATTCAGCAACATCCACATTACCACTGCACATGTTCTAGCCATGTTAAAGATTTCAAAATGTAATTGGTTTACAGTAATACTACATAAATTGATCATGCTCACTTTATCTAATTTAATCAAGTTATTAGAAATTTGTTGAAATTAAGTTTGTTATAAGCAATGAAATCACACTTTCATAAGAAACTCAGTGGTATATTATTACGTAAACTATGCATAATATATTCTCTTAAATCTGACTGACCACATAATCCATTTTTTTGATTGCACTCTTTTCTTTCTTCCCCATTTTACTTATTGCCAGTTCTCACCCATGACATAATTATATTAGTTATATCACACCTCTGTGATAGGTCTTCCTTATCACACCTACCAACTGGTGAGTGCAAAGACTAACACATGCTTCCTCCAAAGTACACAAAGCCTTTTTTTCTTGAGCTGCTGCTAGGGCAAGGTCACATTGCAGCTGAACATAGTTGTAGGAAAGTGCTAACTGGCATGTTCACAGACACCCATGATTAGCTAACATCTTCTAATTGACGTGTTATGGTCAGAAGGATCTTAACATCCAGGCTGAAGGTTTCACTAACCCTAACCCACTAACCTAACCCTCACTCATCAGGTGCCATTAGTTGCACCTGTGATGTCCTCCTTCAGCTGGTGGCAATTAGCCAAGCTGACAGGCTACATAAGAGGTTGGATATTCGTATCTCCAGAGGGTCAACATCTCCAGTTGGCTCGCTGTTTTTCTGTGTGACTGTGTTTTTGAATGAGGATCTGTTTCAAGTGGTGTAATGAAAGTGAAATATTTTTACTTTATTTTAAAGCTGTAAGGAAGGTGTCCACCATCAGCCTCTGGTGGCTGGGGGAGTGTTATATTTCTTCAGTCTCCTTTCCAGAACCCAAGGGGCCCTATTCAATTGTTTTAAGTTTAATTTGTGCAGTGTCCTTCGTTAGTTTCCCAGCTAGCAACCCCGTTGTTCAGGTTTTGTGTTTGGAGGAAATGTAACAGACCGCCCAGAGAGCATAGACAATTATGCTCTCTTATAGTCAGACCTCCCTTTGATAGGGCAAAAACTGTGTGTTGTGTCACTCTGGAGCTGATTCTAATTTACTTTAATTTCAGCTTCAGTTTTTTATTCTCTATCTCTCCCTTTCTTTCAGTTTCTCCACTTCTCTTCTGTCTTATTATAGATATGGTATCCTACAGCACTCACAGTAGATCTAGTTAAATATTTAATCTGCCTAAAATGGTCTCTAAAATGGCCTCTCTCTCTAAATTATCTTGAGAGAAAGAGATTGGGTGATCAGGAAATACAGGAAAAACAATTATGCACCATTGAATTTATTTAAGAAGCTCATATGCCTGCAAAATTAATGTCATTCTAATTAATTGTAATTTTTGGTAATAGAATTGGGATTTAAAAAACTGTTTTGGAGCTGTTTTGGTGCTCTTTTACAATCTTCACAAATGTGTATACACTTTTCACAAAAAACCTAATCATTTCTGACATAAGGACACAAATTGTAACAGTCTACCCATAATGAGTACATAAAGTACAACCCCATTTCCAAAAAAGCTGGGATTCTGTAAAAAATTTAAATAAAAACAGAATGCAATGATTTACAAATCATGTAAACCCATATTCAATTGAAAATAGAACAAAAGAACATAAATGTTGAAACTGCAAAATTTTTATTGTTTTATGAAAAAAATATACTCATTTTGAATTTGTTGCCAGCAACATGTTTAAAAAAAGCTGGGACAGAACATGTTTACCCCTGTGTTGCATCACCTCTTCTTTTAACAACACTCTGTAAATTTTTGGGAACTGAGGAGATCAGTTGGTGTTGTTTTGAAAGTGAAATGTTATCCCATGATGTCGCCTACTTGTTTCATTAAGTTTGTGGCTAAAAATAAATAATCAAAAAATCCCAAAGTAATTTCTAGATTACACATATGGATCACACACAAGATGATTATGATGAAGGTCTGGAATTTTCTCTAATATTCGATAGTTAGTTTGGGAATTACATTTATATCAACAGCATTTAGCATTCTATCTTATTCAGACTGAATTAGAGAGGAACTCATTAAACATCCTCATCCTACTTGGAAAATTTATCCTTGCCCAGAGTCTAAATGTACCAACAAGATCAAACTCAGCCAGAAACTGGAGTCAATGCTGATGCATAATTACACTGATACACAGACTGCATTCACTGTATGAATAGAGGGGTCTTTAACCTGTGTGTGTTTAGCTGGTGAAGACAGTAAGGGACTCAAATGTTCAGGCATCCAGGGGAAGCTTATTCCACCACATGGGTGCCAGAACCGAGAAGAGTTTTTACATTCTTGTGGGATTTTGGTAATATTGTACTAATATGATATTGCATTTCGTGTTTCAAAATAAATCTGCACTGACACTGCTACCAATTTCCTTCTTGGCTCCTCCGGTAACAGATTGGGAACAAACACTAGTAACCTGAATTTATTACACAAGTGTTACTTTCTGTTGCAAGACAATCCATTATCCAATACTGAGTCAGGATTTCCCATGTTTTTCCAACATTTAGTCTTCAGTTGGAGGTGTGTATGAATGGAGTATGGAGTTTAAAAAAAGCTAACTGAATCATTCTGATGTTTGAAAGCATTTTAAAAGAGTATACTGTAAATTTATATCAAATCATTATCTCAAAAATATCTTGAATCCAAAAGCTTATAAAAATGGATGTCACATTTTTACCTTTATAATTTTGTAATATTGAGTTAATAATATTAAAATGAAATATTTCCTTTATAAAGCAAAACAAAATACAATGAAAATATCTGAAAACAAATTTTTCAAATGTGTGTTTGATGCATCCTGGTCATACATTTCCTTATGAATCATATCATAATTACATAAATTTACATTTACATTACTTTACTTAAAACTGTAAGTTTTTAGTAAGTTCAGGTCATGCCTACTCTCAAACTCACTCACACTACCAGACATACACACAAGGCAAAAATAGAGAGATGACACAATACAAAAGGGGTAATTAAATTAGTTATTTTATTTAAATGGATTAGATTCCTGGTATATTCCTAATTATTAATAAATGTTCTGGACTAATCTGGAGACAAAAAGGGTTAAAGGTGATAATAATCAGCTAGGTTGAAAATTTTAGTTATTTGTTAGCTTTTCTTTTGGGTAAAGGCACAGCTCTGAGGGCTTCATGAAGTTTTGGTAGAGAGTTTTGCAAGTTTTGTTACACTGGTAAGTTTTGATGCCCTCTTCTCTCACATGTTCACTCAGGTTTGTGGAAAGGAGTCACTTTATATACCCTTGTGCTTGGTTGGAATGAAAACCTGCACCCACAATTGCCTTTCTGGATAAGATTGGACACCTCTGAGTTAGGTCTTCTCTATTACACAACAGCTAAAAGCCGTCATGTGCTTCTTCCAAGTCACATGAACCAGCCAACTACTTTTTTTCCAACTGCTGCTCATTCTACTTTACAGGGTGGTAAAGTGGTAAAGCTGCTCATTCTACTTTACCCTCTCTGAAGAAAGTGCTATCTACCCTCTTCCACATGCATGAGCTCAGAGATGCCCATGATTGGCTAGTGTAAACCAAGCATTTTTCTGATATTATTGCCTCTAACTGCCACAATCCCCGTGTACTGTTTAAAACCGTAAATTCTGTTCATAATGCCCCACAATCAGTTTATATGGGTAATTCGACTGAAATGTCTGAGAACTTCTTGAATTTCTTCATTAATAAGGTGTCGAGCACCAGGGCCCTCATGTGTCCTCCTTCCTATGACCCCTCCATCTATGTCACACGTCCAGCTGTCTTTGACCAGTTTGAGCCTGTCACCTTATCTTATCTGGAAGAAATTATTGGTCATATGAAGCCTGCAGGTTCTCCCAATGACCCAATTCCACCTCATCTTTTTAAGGAGGTTTTTCAACTTTTGCACCTTATGTGCTCAGTATTATAAATGGCAGCTTAATAAATGGTATTATACCTGCGAGTTTTAAGCACGCTGTGGTTACACCACTGATTAAGAAGCCTGGCCTTGACTCCTCTATACTTTCAAATTTTAGGCCAATCTCTAAGCTCCCTTTCCTCTCTAAAGTCTTGGAGAAAATAGTTTATTACCAGTTGAAATCATTTTTAGATGAGTACAATATTCTTGAAGTGTTTCAGTCTGGTTTTAAAAGCTGTCATAGTACTGAATCAGCACTGATAAAAGTTTTAAATGACATTTTTTTAGCCACAGATTCTGGTCAGTGTGTCACTTGTTTAGTACTGTTGGACCTAACAGCTGCCTTCGACACAGTGGACTATCAGATCCTCCTGTCTTGCTTTTGCAATTGGGTGGGTATTCAGGGTGGTGTTTTAGAGTGGTTTAGGTCTTACTTAACTGAGAGAAGTTTTTGTGTCCGTATTGGTGCCATTGAGTCTTCTCCAGCACCTCTCACTTGTGGAGTGCCTCAAGGTTCTATTCTCGAGCCTCATCTCTTCTCTTTGTATTTACTTCCTCTGGTTCAATTCTCCGTAAATATGGCATTGCGTTCCATTTTTATGCCGATGACAGTCAAATCTATATGCCACTAAACAAGGAAATGTGTATTCTGCAAGTCAGTTTCTGTAGTGTATCGCAGAAATCAAAGCACGGATGTCATTGAAATTTTTACATTTTAACGAAAAAAGACTGAGGTCATGTTGTTTGGAATGAGTGATAGTACAAGTGATAGAGTTAAAATTGACTTGGGTTTTTTAAGTCAATACTTGCCACATACAGCAAAAAATTTGGTTGTCAGACTGGACAGTGAATTGAAATTTGATGCACAGATCAGCTCGGTGGTCAAAACCAGCTTTTTTCAATTGAGACAACTGTCCAGAGTGAAACCATTTTTCTCTCGGCATCATTTTGAGAATTTAATCCATGCATTTACTATGACTCGTCTGGACTCCTGCAATTCACTTTATGTTGGGCTTAACCAGAGGTCACTTGATCGATTACAGCTGGTCCAAAATACTGCTGCTCGGCTTTTAACGGGTACAAAAAAACACAAGCACATTACTCAAGTTCTAGCATCGCTGCAATGGCTCCCAGTTCAATTTCGGTTTTGATTTAAAAATTCTTTTTTTGTTTTTAAATGTCTTTATGGCCTTGCCCCACAGTATCTGTCCGAACTGCTTCAGCCGTACGCTCCTCCACGTGCTCTCAGGTCGGCAGATCATTCATTGTTAGATGTCCCTAAGACAAGGAGGAAGCTTAGGGGTGACCGTGCCTTTTCAGTCGCTGCTCCAAAATTATGGAATGAATTGCCCCTGAACATTAGGCAGGCCGACTCCCTTTCTGTTTTTAAGACCTCTCTTAAAACTCATTTTTTTCTTTGGCCTTTAAATCTGTCTGAGATATTGGCTTTAACTGTTTTATTTTTTTATTGTCTTATTGTCTTATTTTGTTTTATTTGTTATTTCTCTTTTCTTTATGCCTGTGTACAGCACGTTGGTCAACTGTGTTGTTTTAAAGTGCTTTATAAATGAATTAAAAGTTAAAGTTAAAGTTAAAGTGTTGTTGTGATCAATACTGGAGGGCTGGAACACTCTCTCATGTAAAGTTTAACTGTATGTTGTATAATATTCATACAATTTACTTATTAGTAAAAGCTTAATTAAATGGAACATATTATGAAAAACTCACTTATTCAGTGCTTTTGCACATACACTTGAATGTGAAGTGCCTATCAACCCATAAACTCTGAAATAAGATATGCTAGTTTGGGCTGCCTAGCAACTGGGGCTAACTAGAGCTGCCTAGTTGAGAAGAGAGCTAAATAGACATATACCACCCACCTCCATCTCCACCCATGGCATAAGAATAGAACACATCCTTACACTGACCCCCAGCCTCAGAGAACATAAGAGCTGAGAAGATTAAATTTATTTTTGATGGCAATGTCCATATCTGTGTGTGCTAACCACTTTGTGTCTGACTTTTTACCAATCTGTGCCAGTACAAGGCAGGACTGGCAACAAAATTGTTTCTAAAAGAGGAATCAATACCAACTATGTGTGGCAAAACTACAGACGAGGGAAATGTACGCATTTAAAAAAGAATTATGCCATGTGTTTCTTTGGCTGTTTATCACTAGCTAGTGCTAACAGCTGAGGTAATAGATGTATGCTAATTTTCTAGCAAATTATTAGTGTTACTTGATGCAGCATCCACAATACTGCAAACACGATTAGTTTGTTACTTGACGGTATGTAAGATATATTTTTATATTATCAACACTCTTAAATAACATGAGAATAAAATGAGAATGGGTGTAGGAGTTAGCAAATTAGCATGTTGTAGTAGGGGAAAAAGATTTGAAAGTAGAGAAGGAAGATCAGTTATGGAGAGATTGAGGAAGAGAATACAAGAGCTTGGGGGCCATGTCACTGAAGCACTTGCCTCCCAAGGTGGAAAGTCTGGTGTGTGGGACAGGGAGTAGATTACTGCTAAGGCCTGAGAGAGCAAGAGGAGGAGTAAGGGGTCAAAAGTTCCCTGAGATATAAAAGGGCAAGCTTATGCAGGGCTTTGAAGGAGTGAAGCACGATTTTGTACTCGATATGGGATATGGGTAACCAGTGTAATATGGGGTGATGTAAGCTGAATGCTTAGTATCAGTGAGTACACTAGCTGCAAAATAGTGCTTTTGTAAAGACTTTGCATAGCCATCCGCATGCCCCGTGGAAGGGGGGGTGAGATGAGCAGTCGTACATCGTCATATCATTAACACGCACTCAAAACAACCGTTCAGAACAGGGCTGTTTAGACAGCATGAGAAGGTGCTGTTGTGTTTATCCTTGTGTTATTTTGACCAAAGTATGTGACAGACAATTCCTTAAGATATCAGGAAATTGTGTCAGCTTGTGGAAAAGTGATATAATATGTCTCCTTTAAATTAAACACAAGCAAAATTAGGGTGGCACTTTGATGTAGCAGATTATTGCTGCCTCACAGCTCCAGGGTCTCTGGTTCAATTGTGAGGTCAGGTTACTCTGCGCATAGTTTCACATGTTCTACCCATGTCGGATGGTGAACAGCACATTTTCTTTCTAGTTGTTTCAACTAGCACACCCCTCCCACCAGCACGTTTTGTTCCACATGTAAATGCAATTACTGCTGCCTGGATATGACAAAAGCTGGTAGCACATCACTGATTATTTTCAATGCTCATAACAGGAAAGTGTCATTATTAGAACGTAACCACATTTATGACATTTAATACAGCGCAACATTAGCAGCTAAATCACCACAAGCTGTTGGAGCCACTCGCACATTATGCTTCTTCACATTCACAGGACACATGATGGCCTATAATTAAATATCTCTCTTTAAATTACAGCAACTCCATGCTTATAGTTCTCAACAAGGAATAATAGCAAAGATCTGGGATCCAAATATAGACTAGCTAATAATCTTTTCAGAATTATGGTTATAATAATGTATCTGAAAGTGTGAGTTCTTTTTTTTTCATTGATTTATATCCACAGGCACTTGTGCCAAGACATGCCTCATTTTCTTTCTGAGCATACATTAAGGGGAAATAAGTATTTGAACACATTTTAAAATACAGATATTTTCAGTTTATATATCTACTTCAAATTTACACATATAATGTTCTTTGACTTTGTACTTTTATATGATAAATTTATATATAAATTATATATATATATATATAAATATATATATAAATATAACCAAAAAAATATGCATTCATAAGCATAACACAGATATCTTTAGAAAACAAAATTGATAGGGAAAAAAGTATTTAAACACCACAGATTACTAACTTAGCAAAGCTGCTGTTGGTAATTACAGATTTGAGATGTCTAGGGTAAGAAGTGCTTAGCTTTTAGCAGCATTGTGGTCAATTTTGGCAAATTGTTCTCAATTCTCCAAGGTTACAAAGTTTCCCCTGATAGACTCAGAATGTAAAAATCCTCCATAAATGATAAATGTGATGCAAGTCAGGAGATTGGCTAAACCATGCAAAGCCTGTTTGTATGTTTTAGTTTCATGGCTGTTGGAATCAAATTTTATATTTGTATGCATCTTTATACCATTTTATATTCAAATTTAAATACCATTTGCAGAGAAGAGCAGCCTATTATCATGATGCTCCCACTTCCATTCTTTACTGTCGGTATAGTGTTTATAGAATCATATGCACAGTGCTTCATTCTCCAAGCAAGCTGAATTATTGCCAAAGAGTTCTATTTATGTTTATCTGACCAGAGTATATATTGTTTCAAAAGATTTCTAATTTGTTTAAATGCTTTTACATATGCATGTCTGTGCTTCTTTTGTTAGCAGAGGTGCTTTGCTGAGGTGTAATAACACTGCACAACAAAGCTTTTGCTTCTTGAACACTGTTGGGTGTTTCTTATAGATTTTTGGGTGCTGATCACGA
>JAQQZR010000036.1:13411307-13434510 GCA_030068235.1 Notoglanidium macrostoma | reverse complement strand
TGTGTGTGTGTGTGTGTGTGTGTGTGTGTGTGTGTGTGTGTGTGTGTGTGTGTGTGTGTGTGTGTGTGTGTATGTTGAAAGATTGAAGTATCTGACTCATCCTGAATGAGAAATAAGGTGGTAATCAAAATGAAGAGAGCTCCTCTACCCAGATAGAGTCAAATACTATTTTGTGTGCGTGAGTGTGAATTAACCTTAAAATTATAATTTTACATCATGGAAACCAAATCCCTCTTCTTCTTCCCAAAAAAGGAGCTTATACTAGTCAGTGACAGGATCTTGGTGGGTTTCTCATTTTATTGTTTGCGCCTCTGGTGCAATATTTTCAGATTGTGCATCAGGTGACAGAGGTGGAATAATATGCCTTCTAGCCTAGTGCTATATGCCTGATCTCACTTCTGCCAAGACTATTTCAAGCTTTTCTTAAAGCTAGTGTGTTGTAAATAGATGCATTTAATGCAGCCACTGATAATTATGTGGGCATGCTTGCTTCACAAAGGATTTTGTAAAACACGGATTACAGAAAGCCATTTTATGGACATTAAAGCTCAAGCTGCTCAGCATAGCACTGAAGAATAAAGTAGAGGGGGAGAGGGAGAAAAAAGAGAGCGATAAAGGGAGAGAGAGAGGGAAAGGGAACATGGATCTGGCTGCTCTAATTTTATAGGTAAAAACCTAACTGGTTAGGATAGCTGTGATGATACTCAAGATTTTGTGATGTTATGGTATTTTCTAGGAGCTAATAACTTTATTTATTTATCTTTAAATTTATTGATCAATTGATTGATTGCTTGATTGTACAAGACCCCTACCAAGTTAAACATAATAGATTAAACTATTAACAAGTAGTACACAGAAAATGCTTTTGTTTTAATACCTAATTATGACAGAACTAAGCAATTCATCAAGCAGAAGCGTTTATTGTGCCTAACAAAGCAACTCTCAGGAGAGCTTAAAAGCGTCATCTTGTACACATTCATTACACATTTCTGTACAATACCCTTAATGATGAGAGGAATGTGGTGTCGTGCCATATTGGAAAAACAAAACTGCCTCTGAAGTACATCAATGTACCTTTGCGATCTTGCTCTTTCTCAAGATCTCAAATACAGTATCATAAGAAAAATAAAGGAACCGAGAATTTATATGTGCAAAAACAGTACAAGTGAGAATGAAACAGTTAATAAAATCTGAGGAATGGAGACTTCGTTCTTCTTCTTTAATCACAGATTTCTGGAGTCAAAATGCTCTGCTACTATGACCACTTAATTGAGGTCATCCCTCTAATTAGTATGCAAACTAAATTAGCTGTAGTAGCCATGAAAGCGGTGTATGTAAGTGTGCATTTTGATGGGAAGCTGTCGAAGACACAGTGTCTTTAGCCACATTTCTCATTTGTGTGAGAGGAAGCCACTGTCAGACAAAAACATGGACAGGTATGCTCTGAATAGTATTTCTCTCACTCTCTCTCTCTCTCTCTCACTGTTTTTCTCTCTCTTTTCATCCTTCTCTCTGAGATACTGCTGAGTAATTTGGATAGACAGAGTGAGGATTCTAGAAAGGAGGATAAATTAACTTAACCGAATAAGCACTGCCTTTCCCTGACAGCAGATTGGGTGAGGGAACATTGATGGAAAACTGTAATGAGGAAAGAGTGTGATGAGAATTGAAGCCCAAATGCTATTTACCACACCAAGGCTCTGTGCTATTCTGCAATGCAGCTATCAATGAAGCTGCTGATCACTGGGGTTAGATGAGGAGAGATCATCTCCTGGTTGCACTTAGTAAAAAGATCAAACTTTTAAGTCATCAAATATGAGATTGATGGTCAGGTGTCCACAAACTTGACCTTATAGTCTGTATGGGGGTTTTACAGTAACCACCAAGCCCTTCTGGAAAAAACCTGCCACATGTCTGTTTAAATTACTATAAAAAATTTGCCTAAAGACTTTCTTATTAATTACTGTGCATACATATTTTTTCTAGTATAAATTTTTCTTTATGCTTAAGAAAATAGTTCTGTTTTTAAATAAGATATACAAACTAATAAACGTTTCAGTTCTATAATTAAGCAATATTGCATGAGTACACAGCAAATTCTATAGTGTTTAATCAAATATATATATTATTATAGTTATATATATATTATTATATATACTCATCAAAGAGAGTTTATTTTAACACTATGCTGGTGTTTATTTTGTTCCAATCTTTGCAGTGTTAAATTAACACTTTCTATGTAGTTAATAATAAAACTAAGATTATTAAAATCAGATAATTAAAATAGCTCTGTGCATAGTATAATTTGTGGAATGTGGTTTCATAACTCTGTAGGAGTTGAATCTCCATCACCTCTCAATGACATCAACTCTCTTACTCAATTGATTCCTTTAGTGTTAACCCACATTTTTACAGAATCAATTCAACTCTATATTTAACATTTTTGGTTAACACTGGAAAATCAACTCTGAGAAATTTGTTGTGTACCATAGCTGTAGTCACAGCTGTGTCGATATTCAGTATAACTGCACTCTTGCTTGTGTGATATTACTTTTATACAACTGTTCTATAAACAAGAAACAAATATTGAGAAAATACAACCATGATTCCAAAAAAGTTGGGATTCTGTGTAAAATGTAAATAAAAACAGAATGCAATGATTTGCAAATCCTTTTGACCTATATTCAAATGAATACAATACAAAGACAATACATTTACTGTTAAAAGTTTTGTAAATTTACACTCATTCTGAATTTGATTCATGCAACAGGTTCCAAAAAAGTTGGGACAGAGGCATTACCTTTTCTTTTAACAACACTCAGTAAGCATTTTGGAGCTGAAGCTTTGAAAGCAAAATTCTTTCCGATTTTTTCTTGATGACTTCAGTTGCTGTGGTCTCTGTTACAGAATGTTATGGAATGTTACAGCCTAACATTCTGGGGTCTCTGTTGTTGTATTTTGTGCCACACATTTCATAATGCACTCATTTACTACAAAGCCATGCTGTTGTAACAGCTGTTGTAACATACAGAATTTGGATTGGCATTGTCTTAAGCAGAGATGTCCCTGGAAAAGACGTCATCTAGATGGCAGCATATGTTGCACCAAAACCTGTATGTATCTTTCAGCATTAATGGTGCCTTCACAGATGTGCAAGTTACCCATGCCATGGGCACTAACACCCCTCCATGCAGTCAAAGATGATGGCTTTTTAACTTATACAATCTGAATGGTCCTTTTCGTCTTTAGCCCAGAGGACACGACATCCATGATTTCCAAAAACAATTGGAAAATTTGGACTCATCAGACACAGACACAACATACATCCACTTTGCATCAGTCCATCTCAGATGAGCTCAGGCCCAGAGAAATCGACCTCTTCTCTGGATGTTGTTGATATATGGCTTTTGCTTTGCATTTGTAGATAGAAACGAACTGTGTTTACCAACAACTGTTTTCCGAAATTTTCTAAATCTGGAATGGGATGTTCAAAAAGTACATATGAGTGTGTAATACTATAGTGTCTGCAAACCTTTGGCTGTATAATGTTTCTTGAATTTTGAAGCTTAAAAAAGTTTTATTTTAATAAGTAGACAAAAATGGTATATTCTGGCAAAGGACCACATATATTATGTGCTCATTTAATGTGAAATTAATTTACTGTCATTAATAAATATCAAAGCGGACTTCAGAAAAAGCTCTAAGATGATTTGAAATTTCATATTATTTCAAATTTCAATAAAATTATATGGATTAACTGGAGCAATAGTTAATAATATCTCATTTAGCCCATAGTTTAGCCCATAGTTACTTGTCTCTACTGGATTACTCAGCTTATTCTTGCCTTAAATCAAGACATATCTTTCTCTTAATTTCTTCTGTTTCAATCTAATCAGAAAGAAGGACAACTGCCTGTGAAAGACTTTTCCAAATTGTCAGGGTTATCAAACGATCAATATGAATGGCATATAGCACTGGATGCACCACTCTAAATACACAGTGAGATAGAAAAGTGCATTTACATCAGCTTGGTGACTTGAGAATTGAGCTCAGGTTAATGCAAAGCAAGTGCTGACATTTTCATGCCTTTGTTAGGTCTCTGCTCAAAAGGATATTATGAATTTCACTACATATTGAGTAAAGAGCATAGAGCATATCGGCGTGTGTGCAACCAAAGAGGATGTAAAGGCCATACATGGACGGTTGATAGAATGAAATAAAGGGTGAGAAAGAATCACGATGTGATAAAAAACTGAAAAAGTAAAAGCTACAGGATTCCAATTGGATTGTTTTGACCTTTTGAACCAGGATATAGCCTTAATATGTCAGTATGATTATGCTTGTAGAAGGTAGAAAGGCAAGCGGGTGTGTGTATGTGTGTGTGTATCTGTGTGAGAAAGACAGCACCTACACAGTAATAAAGAAACTCAGGTCACAAAAAACTAGGACACAAAACGCTCCTCACCCAAACGGCCTAGAGGGAGAGAGGCTGAGAATGTATTGTTTCATATTTCACAGTTTTACCCTAATAATACTCTTCTAATAGGATGCATTTCACATCTCAGCAACATCTTACACATCTTTCAAAGCCTTCTAAACCAATTGTGGTGTGGCATACAAGGTGGGTATAAAAAGTCTGCACACAACTGTTAAAATGGCAGGTTTTTATGAAATAAAAAATGAAAATAAGATAAATCATGTCCGAACTTGTCCCACCATTAATGACAAATTATACAAATAAAGTGAAAAATGATCAGAAACTCTTTTAGGGGAAAAAAGTACAACAACCTAGATGCATAAGTGTGCATACCCTTAAATTAATACATTGTTGAAGAACTTTTTTTACACCACTCAGTCTTTTTGAGTAAGAGTTTATCAGCCCCAGTTTTGCCTGAAGAAAAGTAGCCATAAAACTTGATCCTGCCAGCACCATGCTTTGACTTTGGAAGGGTATATTTTTGGTGATGTGCTTTTTTGCATCAAAAATACCTTTTAGAATCATTCAATTAATATACCTTTTGTAATTGTTCTCATCAGCCCATAACACATTTTACCACATGGTTGGGATGATTTAGATGGACTCGAATTTTTTTTTTGTGAGAAAGGGCTTCTGTATAGCCACCCTTCCCAGCCCAGACATGTGAAGAATACAAGAGATTGTTGTCAGATGCCAAGAATAATCATTACTTGTCAGACGTTCCTGCAGCTCCTTTAATGTTGCCGTTGGTCTCCTGGCAGCCTCTCTGCTAAGTTTTTGTCTTGTCCTTTTGTTAATTTTTGAGGGATGTCCTGTTATTGTCACTGTGGTGCTCTATTTTCTCCACTTATTGATGATGGCCTTCACAGTAGTGTTCCATGGTAAATCTAATATTTTGGAAATTCTTTTATACCCCTCTCCTGATCAAGTGAGATACCATACCCTGCTTTGTAAGCTCTTTGTGGACCATAGCTTCAGCAATTGTAAAATCCTACAGAAACAGCTGATCTTTATTTGGGGTTAATCAGAATAATTTCATTGATGACAGCTGTATAATAATTATTTGTGAACATGAGATTGAATTGGAATGGTTCATCCTGAACACAGTCACATTCCCAATAGTAAAAGGTTGTGCATACTTATGTAATCAGGTTATTCTACCTTTTTTATTTATCCTATTGTTCCCTAAATTGTTTCTGAGTGTTTTTCACTTATATGTTGTAATTTCACATTGAGGGTCGAAAAAGTTCTGACATGATTTATCTTAATTTCACTTTTTTACTTCACAAAAACCTGCCATTTTAAAAGGGGTGTGTAGACTTTTTATATCCACTGTACAGACTGGAGCTGAATTAACTAGAGACTATCTTTTCTCTCAGGCAGCTGCACTATTGTATACAGAAACTGAACACAGTACACATCATGGATTTCAGCCATATTATTCAAAAAAGCATTTGTGGGGATAAACAGATGGAGCTAATGTCATGTATATCATGTGCTTTCCTGTGTGTGTGTATGTATGTATCTGATTATTTGTGGTGACTACATGTCCTTGTGATGATAGGAATACATAATTAGTTTGAGTTCAGAAAGTGAGTGTGTTTGAATGATTGCATGATCACAATTGTGGTGCACATCCAACGACGCCTGTTAATGCTGCTCTGCCACAAATCCATCTGAAGCCAAACTAGCTTTGTCATACAAGAATGATGGTAACTTGTTCAAGTGCAAGGATTTTTTGTTGTTGTTTTATGCAGGGTTCTGTGCATTTTACTTACAACATTTTTGTGCTCTTTACCAACTCCTTCGAAACTTCCATGATTATGTCACTGCTACCTGGCAGAGATCTGGAGTGGGTAACATCAATCAGGGAAAGGGCTGCGGAGGCAGCAAGAACTTATGAAAGTTTTATCGCCCTATATAAAGCTACATTTGATCATCCTGCTGAGGAACGAGTGTTAGTCAAGACTCTGCTGCGCTTCAGAAAAGGCCAGCCCCCAGTCTCTGTCTGCGTTCAGAGGTTGGAATGAAACTACTTGATTTTTCATAGAGGTTTGATGATCATTTTCCTAGAAGCTTGAGAGAGACCAAAATGGTCAACTACATGCTCGCTACTACTTCTTCTGCCCAAAACAATCACCACAGAAAAAGACCTCCTGTGAGGTGAGTTTGATATCAAGATATCTTGCCTGAGTTGCTATTTAAAGTGGAAGACTTTTCATATCCAAAGCACTTTCAGACTAATAGAAGTGTGATACAGACTTATAGAAGACTAATAGAAGACTAAATACAGACTAATAGAAGAATTTGTCAAAGCATAGAATATAATTTCTTCTTTAACCCCCTATAAGCCATGATCTAGATATCAGCTATCATTGCCTACATCATGGAATCTCCCTGTCTTACATTAAAAACTATTTTTTTTAATCATCCGCTTCTCAGTTTGACATAAAGCCACAACAACTTAATCCCACTGGTTCATGGTCTAACTTTGAAATCTTCTTATGGTCCCCTTAGTGCCTGAAACTAGCACTGCACATCCATCATCCTCTCCGTTAGTCTTCTTTTCATCCTTCAGGCATGTCACAACCTCAGAGATGTGGTTAGAAAGGCCAGAGTCACAAAATTACTACCACAGTGCTCTTGAGAATATGCCACAGATGTGTCAGTGTGAGGTCTCTTCTCCGCAGATGAAATTTTGGCAATGGTAAATTATATTTAAGAATAAATATATTCCAATAGGATTTTATATTTACTCTCACATTCCTCACCATTACTTGCATATATTATCAAGGTGTTGTATTGGTTGTATAGGACACTCTTCACAGACTCTTCACAGAACTTGTAAAAACATGTATCAGTGAGGAAGATGAAGAGGAAGCCAACTATAAAACCATGAATATTTGGTGATGCCATATGGCCTAGCACATACCCCATCAGTTTTTGAATTTTGTGCCTTGACAGACAGGATTTACACATTTTATGATGGTATACATCAAGGAACTAGTCACTCACTCTGCCTAAATGGTTGAGCATGTCAAGTACAAATGTCTGCTAACTATTCCCTCCCAGACTGCATCACCTAAATCACAACTTCCCTTTGCAGCAATGCCTCAGAGGTACTGTCATGATCATTCCTCTTCATTCCTCATTGCTGACATTACTAACCATCGTCTCCCTCAACTCCCAACTTACTCATCATTTGGGACATTTATTCAATTGCTGACAGAAGTCAGTCATGTGATATCTGGCATAATGATGGCCCCAAAAATAGAACTTCAGGCTGATTGATGATAGGAGGAAAGTTGTGTCAAGGGTATTTGAGCTAAATCTGCATATCACATGATGTGAGTGCGGAGATTAAATAAATCATCGCCGAGAGGGGGTGCTGTTTCACAACACATATAGGTATAAATCACACATTATACTCAAGGACAGCTGAAAGAAGCAGATGATAAAAAAATGTCTGTGCGACTGCTTACCAAATTACCAAACAAGGTCATTGCTATGACTTTGAGGTATAAATTACACAAATTGTACTAACATATATGTGTTACATGTGGGTTGCCAGATAATTGCCTTCTATTCATTAGAAAATGCTAATGTCATGTTTGTTTCCATAAAGTTCCCTTTTCTGCATCACTTTTGTGTGTGATATATATGTGTGCATTGTGTGTATGTGCTGTGTATTTGTGTGTGTGTGTGTGTATATACAGTATGTGTGTGTGTGTGTGCAAATAAGAGCACAATGTCACAAGAAATGAAAAAGCAAGTAGGGAGACAGAACAGGAAAGTGCATGGCTAAATAAGTTATATGAATTCAGTTCTTCCATAGACACAGTTTTGTGCACATTTTTTCATGGTTATATTCAATTCAATTAAATTTTATTTGTATAGCGCGTTTAACAACAGATATTGTCACATAGCAGCTTCACAAAAGTATATAAATTCTGAATATAAACTTATGAATCTATACATTTATATATATATTATATATTATTCCCTGCTTTAGGCTATATAAATAAAGGTTATTATAACCACTATATAAAAAAAGCTTATTATTTTTTGTCAGTATAGTAATACATTTAATACACCCAACCTAATAAGTTATCTGTTTGAAAGGCTATATGATACAGTGACTTATTTTATATTGTTTGAATTACATTTCTGTTTTTTAGGAAATGGAAGAAGAAGCAGGTGAATAGATCATCTATGGAAGGAAATCCTTGGACTGATAAAGCCACACTTTTTGTATTAATACCCTTCCCATGTCGCTATCCACTATTAAGGGTCAAAAGTTCACCAATATAACCATCAACTTGGATCAATAACAGCCTGAGTGACTGGCTGTGGCAGCCTCATTGGCTTTCTCTGTCAGACACTGAGGTACTGATCAAGGCAGTAAACAACAGGAGAAGATAATATAAACTGTGAGAGAAGGAATCACTCTGAGTAAACGATATTATCTAAAGAAATGTATAGAAGAATCAGGCAGGTGTCAGTATAACTTGAGTTTGAATGTTGCTCATTACAGAAAATACATATTTACAGTAAATAACACAATCCTCTCGACAAATTGTTGCAGTTTTCCCCTGTGTACAGAAACTTAGACTTACCAAGACTTCCATTCATTTCTGACAGACTCACCTGCATCCAGCCTTAACTCAGAAGCTTAAACTGCTCATGAACAGTCAGATACCTGCCCTCCTACTAGGACTTATTCCCATAGTGATGATAGCATCCTCAATATATCCGCCATCAGTAATTGTCAAATGACACAAACTCCAACATCCTTCTATGTCCCTGTGAGACACGTCTTCATACCTGTCCTTTTCAATGTCAACAGTTCAGAGACATTCCAAAAGGTGAGATAAATGAGCTGACCTTCTTCTATGCTTGCCAAAGAATATGTATCAGAACACAACTTTGCAAACCAAAAACGACAGACACTAGCAGTTCAGAAACACTGAACTATTGTGCTAAAAACATCCATTAACAATCTTTTAACATCAAATCACATCTGAATCAAAGCATTCATTTTATATAGAGACATGACTTTCTTGGTCAGTTTCCTCCAGAACTTATTTCATGGAGACATTGCTAAATAAATAAAAAGTATATTGTAATTAAAACTCCTCTCCTCTAATTCACACAGTAATTGCATTATAAATGAAAAAGTAGTATGCAGCAATTATCTTAAGGATGATTCACCAATGTAGCTTTTAAACATTGCAACAATAAAACAATTTAATTAGAACTACAGACTTCAAATTTTGATTGTTTTCATAGTGAGGCGCCTTGGCTTTTTTATCTAAAAAAATTGGAAGAGTGTGTGCTGAAGCCAACCTAATTAAATAGGCATTACAATCGCCCAGGTTTCATGAAGCAGTTTTCTCTGCTCTCAGTAGACTCAGACAGTATGCTAATGAGCATGCAGAGTTGGACAGGGAGAACACTGCTTATTAATAAATTAATAAATTTTTTCAGTCAATCAAAGGTTATGGTGAGAACTGAAAATGTGCCTTAGTAGCCAATTTACAAAATAAGTAAAGTTTCAGGAACTTAATTATCTACAATGTCACAGAAAGCCTACAATGATCTATGTGTTTATAATAAGTAGTAGCTTTGACACAGGACTAACTTCAATTTTTAATGTTGTAATTATTTTAATTTAGTAGAAGAGCTTTGGATTTTAAAATATCTAATTGTGGAAGGGCAAAAAAAGGCCACCATTACAAGCAAACAACTACCATTTAGTGAACAAGCAGAAATTTCCCCAGAGTAATAGTACAATGTGCTAAAATAAAATCAAACTTGTTTGCAATACTGTATTAAAAAAAACAATGAAAAAAAATAAAACAGTGATTTAAAATAGAGAAAGATACTCAAATGAGGCCATTACACTGGCCCTCATGGACTAAAGGTAGGCAGACAAGCTGAAAATTGTGCAGGGAATTTGGGAGTGAGGTAAGACTACTCGGTTGCCCTGTCTTTGCTCTTCATACCATGTGCTTAATTTAAACCCAGGTTCTCAATACATCACTCTGGGAAAGACATAAAATTACCTCTGTCCTGTTGAGTATTAAATAAAAAAAATCTTTCACAAAAATTTACCTTTTCACTTTCTCTTACACTTATTGAGGAACGCTATAGTATGAGAAAATTTGCCAAGAATAATAAGTAAACGTGTGTGCAAGGATTTTTTTTATATGCCATTTATCCTAAGAGTTAGTCTACTAAATATAAAATGCAATGGATATTTTGTTGTTTTCAAAGACACTCAGATTCCTGAGATATCATTTTCAGAATGAAAAGAAAGAGGCAGAAGGATTTGAGAGTAAGACATAGAGAAGTCCTCTTGAGTATCATTCACAAGAACTGTTTCAATGTGGCTTTAAGTGTGAGAAAGTTCCTCATCAGTACAGTCGAGATCTGAACAAAGTGTGGTACCACTGCATGATACTGAATGGGGCTAATTTAATTTACTTTTTTTTACTATATATCAGTAACTCATTATTAATATGAAACCATTATGGGACATACTTTATATAGGAACCTAAACAAAGGATCTGAGTAAGTCCAGGTAAACCAAATCTACATTGAAGGCAATGTACATGCTGATAATAAATAAGATCACTGCAAAAAAAAAAAGAAGATCTTAGCAAGTTAAAATGTTTTTAATGTAGTCGAAATGATCCTATTAGAAGATTACAAGACAACAAATCTGAGACTATTAAACCTATTTGTAGACTGGAACCAACTTTTTCCAAGATTGTCTTGTCAAGTAAAATTATCTGTCCATGCAGCAAGATAATTTTACTAGTATTAAGTTATTTTCTCCTCAAATTTTGCAGTGTTGCTGTTTGTCTCTTTTTAAAAGTATATTCACCTTAAAAACCTGCGAAATGTGCCCAGTTAAATATTTACATGTATATTCATCCCCCACCCCAACATTATGATAAATTCTCATCAACAGTGGAATGCTGCTAATGAAGTACTTAATGCTTTTCTGCCAATATCGTCTAACTAATGGCACAGTGCTAAAATGTTCATGTTCTTTTTTTTTTAATCTGAGCCTGGCTTCTTGCCATTGGCACTGGCACATACACAGTAAAACATGCGACTAAACAGTTTGTGATTGGAGCTCAAGGCTAATTGAGAGAAGAGATATCAATGTCAGGAGGGATTCCAAAAAATGATAACAACCTCTGACAGAGTCTTAGGCAAGGACGTAGATTTGAATGACTCAGATTTGAATGAATTTGATATTATTAATATAAACTTATGAAAGTACTACACAGACAAAAAGGAGCATATTATGATATATCTCTCTCTGTATAGAACCAATTCATGGTATTTTAGTTCTGTTGCAAGTAAGAATTTTTTTTTTTAAATAATAATATTACAGCTTATTTATTAATTGTAAATTTGTACATTTTTAATACAAGCCAATCTATTTCTCATTTTACCATATGGAGTTTGAGATTATTGGCATGATAGAGATGCTATAAAAGGCTATACAAACAAACATAAATGTACATGAAGTATCTTCCACAATCAGTCATAACTATCCTTATAGTGACCTAATGTATTTTATTCACTGTAGCTGCCTTTCTATGTATTGTAAACCTGAAACTGCAACACACATGTTGAATACACAACACACATAGGGCCAACATGTATCAAATCCCATAATTTAAAGATGGCAACAATTTAAATAATTAAAATTTAAACTTAATCTAAACACAGGAACCTGTTCACCGAGCATTATTTTGGTGCTTACCTAAGCATTTTAGCCATCCTCTTACAAATGAATCTTAATTAGTGAAAGCCTAAGCGCCCCCCCATCTATCTAGCTATCGCTCACTTTCTTTCTAGTTTTGCATGCAGAAGAATAGTGAAATGTCCAGCCATCATCAAGGACATATACTGTAGATAGATGGTGATAGATAGGTTGCATGATGTAACAACAACATACACAAACACAATGTATATCTCCTTCTGTGCATTTTTGGGAACTATTTTCATTAACAGAGAAAAATAATCAAAATATTTACAGAGAAATGTCCCAGTGCCATTATATTACATATCGGCACTATTGGAGCTCTTTTCCAACTGAATTAGTGGACCAGAACTATGTAATTGTTGCATAAGCCTTGTTAAAGTGTGGGATATAAGTACAAGCATCACCACAAGGACATATAGTACCAGTCTTATGACTAAGTTTGGCCGTTAAAAAAAAAATCTTTTATTACTTGTGCACGTTAGAGCTGAGTACTCCCCTGAAGTGTCTGCAATGGAAAAGCAGTCAGCTAGGGAAATACTGTATTTGGCTTTGTTGTAGCGTAGCTCCAGTTTTTTGCCCCACTTAATGCTCTAGTTTTATGATCTGATTTGGTCTGGTTTTTACTGCCTGTGCTTTCTTTAGCAAGGAGAACGTGTGTCCTCAAATACACGACTAATACCAACACGAGTTCTCACCAGAGCTGCATCTGTGTGCGGTCATATTTTATTGTAAAATGAGCATCCACAATTCCACTTACATTTCCTTATTCATTAATTTAATCTTTGGCGTATCTGTATGATCGAGCTTATGTTTGGTCAGAGAGTATGTGAATCTCAGTGTAACAGTCTAACAACACAAAAATGCATGATTTTCAATTAAATAATCAAAATCAATATTATATTTTATTATATACAGTCAATAGAGTAATGAAAATAGTAACAATTATAATAGAAATTTGTTTATGCATCAGTCTGTGATCTGCACTGCACACAGCTTTGATGAATAGGGCCAATATGTGTCTCTCGTTAATAAAAAATTGGCAAGTTTCATTTAATCAAATTTTTAAATGAATCCAAACTTGGGAGTTTACAGAGTATTAATTTGATGTTTGTGACTTTTAACCATTCTCTTACAAATGAATCTTAAATAGAGGAAGCCAAAGTAAAGGACGCCTAAGTCCATCTCTCTCTCTCTCTCTCTGTCACACACACACACACACACCCACACCCACACACACACACTCCATGCTGGTTGACACACATTGGGATGACCTTGAGAAGAACAGAGAAGCCTCCAGCCATCGTCATGGAGATAGAAACCAGCTCATTCTAGAACACAGTGGGTGAGAGAGATGGGGATGGGGGATGGGGTTGGAGAAGTCCTAAGCAGTACGAGACTGGAAGAGTGAAATCAGAGAGGGAGGGAGACAGAATAACACAAAGCACAAATAGTAAGAGGAAGAGAGCAAAACAGAAGAGGAAAAAGAGAAATCATAAGAGGGGGCAGTGCTCCAACAAAACCCCAGAGGAGGGCTGGAGAATGATGGAGTGAAAGCATGGGTGAAAGTGTATATATCAGTGAGAGTGAGACTGAGAGAGAGAGTGAGAGAGAGCATTGGCAGACACAGACCATCCTGGCATTGCTTTGATTTCCTCTCCCCAGTCTTTGCTCCATCAATCTGTTTTAGATTACTGTAATACAGTGCTCTCTCTCTATCTCTCTCACTTTCTCTCACAGCGCCAACAATGGTATTATCTTCTAGACCAGACATTGTCATCAAATTCTGTCCAGACAAGAAGGCACTTCATCCTTCTCCATTTCAGTTTCAATGTTCATGCCAATTTTTGTCGCCATCAAACAGCTAGAATGCTATCGCTCCAGTAAAATCATACTTTATTCTGAAGCTGATTGAAAAAAGAGTAAGATACTGTATATTCCATTCTGATTGTACTAGATTTGGTTAGCATTTAATTTAGTTTTTGCTTTTAATTTCAGAAAATCTTTATTAACATTACTATTTACGCCTTATAATTTACAGTTAACTTCAGATTTACTAGCACCCTTCTTAAGAACAAAAAATTATTACCATCAGTCTTCTCAAGAACTCCTGGATTACTAGTCACAAGCCACCATCAGTCATCACGGCCATATTTTACATTGTTTCTGGTGCATTTCCCTATATGCAGTTCCTTTTATTAGCCAAAAATGCTGATGGTGTTATTGGCCAAATGGTTTGATTTTAGATTTATCTAAACACAACACACCATTTCAATTGGACCTCCAGCGACACTTCCAAAGTTCAGCTGCTCTCAAGAAGTTTTTTTTCCTCCATCCCTTCTATCCAAACTGCTGATTTTGAAGTTGATTTTGAAACATTACAACCCCAATAACTGCTATTTTATAATGGTGACCTTCTTTGCCTTCTTCGCTCTGTACATCTTTGGCACTCATGAATCCAGTTCCTGGAACATTTTAAACTGTTCTGAATTTTTTGAAGCTATATTGATTATGGTCCTATTTGTGAAAAATGATAATTTAAGATTTTTTCCCCTAGATACATTAAAAAAGTTGTGTAGGTAAACAACAATTTGTTCCTTTGGTGTTCAAAGTTGTGATTTTTCTGATGGTACTGGTAATATGGATTTCACATGTGTGCAACCTCATATTAATACCTCAGGATAACAGAAATTTGAACAATTAACAGAAATCTTTTTGAGGTTTTTTTTTTCCAAACAAGATAGTTTGAAAAACTACATCTTTGGCAGCACTTTTTTTCAATGTTTCCATAAACTATTACTATTATTATTTTTTAAAGTATTAATGAATTTTTTTTTAGATGTTTGATTAGTTTCCCCAGAAAACAATTGTCACCGTGTGCACTGTTTATTTTATATAATAATCTGCCTGGTCTCTTAAGTGTGCTAGCAAATCTGTAGTTAACTGTGTATCTGGGTTCTTATGTAGAGAATTTCATCTGTACATTTTTAAAGGTTTAGCTATCATTTCCAGTGCTTTTTGTTTGATTTTTTTTCTAAATGTCTCTGCTTCCATTCTAATCCATGCTGATATATAAAAGTGTTTAACTTTGTGATTTTTTCAGTTACATGGTGCATGTTTGCTATGATTTGCTACTTGGCGAAGCTTCTTCTGTGTGTAGCATTTAGAGTGTATCTCAGCCCCAGCTATTGAAATGCACCCAAGTGTATCTGCTCCATTAAACAAGCATCGTTGAGTGAGCCAGAGTGGCAGCTTCGATGAGCCAGTAACTTATCAGTGTGGTCTGAGAATGAAAGAGAGGGTTGGGGGCATTTTACTAGGACAGGGTTTATAATGGAGAGCTCTCCAAAACACCTGCGCCTCAGGCTCATGCCTGGGAAAGGATGGGAAGTAGTGAGAGAGTAGTGACAGAGATACAGAGAGAGAGAGAGAGAGAGAGAGAGAGAGAGAGAGAGAGAGAGAGAGAGAGAGAACAAACTGTTCTGATAAAGAGAGAGAGAAATTTCCACGTGCTGGCAGAGGTGCCACCGTGGCTGACAAGGAAATTCTAGCAAGCAGGGATATAAGCCAGGATTTTACCACAAAAACCCTAGCATATGTTAGTGGGCAAGACAGATCTACACTAATATCAAAAATGATCAAATATGTGTTTGTAGAACTGTTATTTACCAGCAGAAATGTTTGGATTTATAAGCCACCTTCTGAGTATCTAAGCTTACTTTTTTACAATTGTTTCAATATGAAAAGAGCATGTCCAACCTGTAATTTGGTCCAAGACTGCATTATAATGTACATTATAACAATCTGTATACAACTGTATTGAAATATTTTTATTGTTGATCAACTGACCTAGTCAATCCTTACAAAAATTCACAGGTCAAAGTTCACCTAAATAAAATCAATATAAAGATAAAGTAACACCAAATGCATAATTTATATCACGAATCTTATTCGCATTTGGCCTCTGCTTTAACTGAAAAAGCAGAAAGGGACAGGCATCTATAAGTATCGCAGTGACAAGAGTTAAAAAACAGCTATGGCTATTCTATAGATCTTGGACCCTCTGGTGCTGGGAGGCTAGATCAAGAGAATGGAAAGTACATAACACATAAAGTACTGTCTATCTGCAACTATGCTTTTTAAAAACAGTTGATATGTTTTCCTCACACTTCTCATCTTTACCTGTCACTGATTCCCAGATGAAAACATCACTTAAACAACCGTTACACTGCCCAGACATGTCAAACCACCATTACAGTAGGTTAACTATGATAATTATACAGTATATACAGTGTGATCAAAACAGGTTGGATGTCCTGCAACTACTTCATGTACTAGCAGGCTATTAAATGGACAGTATAATTATTGCTTTGAGTTTTGATCATATAAAACAGATTTTATGACGTTATGCTTTTTTCAGTCAGTGTTGCTCATCAAACAGCATGGGTTAATGGGTAGTGCAGGAAATTAACATTCAGTGTTTGTACACATATTACAACATCTTTCATATTCAAACCCTGGGACATTATTGGCCATAATTTCACTAATAATGTTTGGCTTGTAATATTATTCTGTGATGACTCATGATAAGTGAAGGGGTTTGAGGTTTTCAACTACATATTGTACATAAATGACCACATAGATCATACACATATAGGCACACATTTTCTTTGAAGAAAATGTTTAATTTATTTACTTTTTGATATTTCTTTTTTGCATTTATATATTCAGGAGTCAAATCAGTGGTAGATTAAAATCCGAAGTCTGTCTCTTACATGAATTTGTCTCACTGCAGTCCTTTTATATCAATCAAAAGGAAGGATCATCATCCTCTAAACCCAACAACATTCTCTACAGAAACATTGTGAACAATGACATATCAATCATGCACATTATTGTTCTCACTGATGACAAAACAAAAAGTCACTGATGCAAATCCACCAAGTCTCATTTTATCAAATGTCCAGAAACTGCTAAGTAAGCTACTGTGCTCACATGCTGGTCTGTGCATCTGGCACAGGAAGCTGTTGTACTGACTTTGGAAAGCAGTTCGAACATGACCCAACCTGACCTTCTCCCTGGGGCAGCGCAGGGACACGGCTATGAACACTCAGTTGCCTTTGAAATGTAGGTTTTTTCATGTGATGTTAGTGCTTTGCGTGTATGTGTGTAGTATGCCTCACTGTTTTACTGTTATCTCAGGGCTCTGCCAACACTAGCCTCTGTATTGTTCCCAGAGAATAATGAGTCATCGCACCTTGTAAAGGCAACATAAGGACACTTTCAGAGGCAACTGACAAAAGAAAAGATGCAGCTGATGCTGACTATACACAGGAAATGAATGAGTGCTTAGACTGTAGGGGGCTTGTGCTCTACTGGCTAAATGCTCCAACAGACTGTGTTAATGAAATACAAAAACTCAGCAGTCATGCTCAGGATGCTTTATGAGAAAAGAGGAAAACAGCCTGGAGAAATACTTTCATGATTGAATTAGTTATCATAATTAGCAGTAATGTTTTATGTATTATTATCGCTTTTTACATTGGAGACTATGTAGTAACATAGTATACATTTTTACTGTCATTAGCTATCATCCCATAGCTACAGATCAGGTTATTTGATTGTATGACAAAGCCATTATATGTAATTCCAAATGGTTTTGTTTTAGACTGCATTAAAGGTCCACTATGTAGGATTCAACCTACTGAATACCCCTTTCTTACCACTCCATTTCTAAGTGTGTATTAGAACATACGGTTGCCTTCACGTGCCCATAGCATATTTCCAAGTATGTACACTCACACGCCCATGCTTTCCCATGCTAAATAATAAGTAAAGTTTTTCAAAATTTGGCTTCTCAAACTTGTTATCTAGCACCAACAAACACTGATTCCTCTTATTTCTTCTTCCTTGTCTTCCATTCTTTTTCTTTGTCATGAATCTGGTGTTTCCTTCTGGATTCACGCTGTCACTTGTAAAAACCTGAAACATGGAAGGCGCTCGCTAGAGGTTTGTCTCTTCTGGGCTACTGTAGAGGCACAGCATGACTGCTCTGCGGAGGTGGACCTGCTCCCTGTGTTGATTTAAAAGGCTCATTCTAAGCTGACGAAAAGACAACAATTCATAGTTACAGGTAATTTTACACAAATGGAAACATACTTATGAATTTAATAAGTATAGTATGGAATATATACTGTACTTAATTTCTACTAAAAGAATCCCTTAAAATCCTATATAGCAGACCTTTAAAATTGTGAAATTAGGCTGATTGAACTCACTCTCTCCTAACTCTTGGATGTGAATTACATTTAATATGTACAGGTAGTGCTACAGAAACAACATACAATAATAACAACATAATCACAACACGTTTTCTAATTCTTAAACACAGATATAATAATGCTAAAATATGCCAGGTGGTACAAGACCAGATTTTATAATTTGCATGAAGTAAAGAAATGCAATATTTAACTTGGTAAAATAGCCATGTGAGGTTCAAAGGTAGAGTAGAATAACAGTAGACCCACATTGTTCACTCTGGTACATCTGATACATATTGTACACTTTTTTTGACAACAAACTTCAAATTCTTGAGGGTTGCAACATGATGACTTGCCTTTAATTCAGTGTATTTGCATGTAAGTGCAATAGCTTCTGATGGGAAATTATGAGCACTGTGACTCAATGAACATTCCAAGCACGATATAGCCACAGGATTGCTATGAAGTTCATATCATCCTGCCTTTAAAAGTGTATGAAGAGTTTTGGCTAAAGCCGTTATTGTCAAGTAATAGGGGTATAACAATGGACAATTTGGATTGATGCAACAACCGAAATTGACTATTTTTGATGACAACTTACTACTATACATTATTATTCATTAAAATGTATTATAAATTATTATAGAAAAAGGAAATAATTGAAGTGTAAAATGTAATTCATATTTTAAAGTGTAAATAGGCTAGCAAGGTGATTTGCCCATAACTCTGATACTTAAAATAGTTCTTCTGTACATTATCATTATTCACGATTTACCGGTAGGCTTACCTCAGATTCTGAACAAATTTGGTCACATATTGATTGGGAGCTACTAAATAGTATCATCACATGTCATATCAGATTCTGAGGTATCATTAAATATTGAAACATTGCCTTAAAAATCAAAATCACATAGTATCATGTTGTATCATTGCAGATTCAATGACATCAAAAAATATTGAATCATTGCCTTAAAAAACAAAACTGCATCATATCATGTGGAAGCCTGGGGTTTACCCTGGGGGTTTAAAATGTGATACTATAATGACTTCCTCAAAGAGTCTGTGATTGGTTGGTTGCTTTTTCAGGCAATGGCCTGTTCCTTTAACAATAAAGGGTACCGGTCTACCTAGCAAAAACTGCTTTCACATTGAGAACTAAAGCAGTAATGCTATTTGACAGATCTCCATAACATGACATGTTTCAGCTGCTATTTTACAGTAATGTCTGGACGGGTTACAGTTTCACAGCATAGACAAGTCTCATTGATTGCAAGCACCATACTCAAAGGATCAAGAGAGCCAAACCTGGCCTCAGTACTATGTTATTCAATTAATTAGACAACATGGGTATATGTTGGCATGTAATATATACTTGTTTTTGAAGCTTCAGACAGCACTGACATGCAGCTGAAATGCTTTTCATATTCCTACTGGCATCAGACAGAAATCAATCTGATAATTGGCAGCCAGCACATAATTTCATGATTTGATGCAACTGTCATAGCTTATCATCAAAAAACAGGACTGCTTTCAAGATTCAAGGTATGCAAGGTTGTCGTGGGCACAAGAAGGTTTATTGAGCTAATTGACTCAATATAATGTTTATGCTTCAGTTTCTCACCAGGTCTGTTGCCGTTGGCAAGGCAACATTAGCTCTGGGAATATAATATGGCCCTGATGGACATTAAACCACATCAAACAGACTGAGAAGGTCTTGGTCCAACATAGTTTAGCTTTTGGCAAGGTTCTCTAGTGAAGTAATTAGGGTAAATAGGTTTTATTATACTATGTAATTAGGTAAATAGTGAAGTAATCAGTAAATAGGGTTTCACTGACAGCAATGAAGAATAAAAAAACTTAAAAAAAAAAGATTTTTAAAAGATTTTGCATGTGACAGGGCTCCGTTTTGCAAATCAACGTTTCTTATTGCATAGCATGTTTTAGTCGGTACTGCAGAAAATGATCATTTGGTTTGTACACATATTACAGTGTCTTCCATATTCAAAACACAGGACATTATTGGGTACATCAGTAATGTTTTACTTTACATCATTCAAACTTGCAGCCTTTAACCTATATGTTACTTTTGCATATGCAATCAAAGTTTCATTACTCAGAATGTTATGTCTAATACTGTGGTGCAATATATTTTGTGGAATATACATTTTAAACATTTCAGTCCTGGCATGTTGGTGCAGTGGTGAGTGCTGTTGCTTCCATAGTAAACTGGTTCTGGGTTCAAACCTGCCGGTTGATTGGTACATTTTTGTGTGGGGTTTACATGCCTATGTGGGTTTCCTTCTACACAAGGACATGCAGATCAAGTCAACTGGTTACTCTAAATTGCATATTACGTGTTTGTTTCTGTCTTAGCCCTGTGATACATTGTCATTAGATTGTGCAAAATAATATTCTGGCTATATATTAGATCTCTTTATTTCTGATTTTGTTTTACTGACAGAACTGTCCCGAGTTGATTTAATGCTTGTTTTTGAGTTATTGAGATTTGGAAAAAGTTCAAACTTGATTCAGTTGACTAACTATACAAACTTGATAATAAATATAACAAACTTGATTATGCTAGGTTGTGATTTTCATCACTGTAAGTGTGGGCTTGTCTTTGTTGAACCACTACTATATACAATTATGAAAACACTTTGTGAAAACTATGGAAAAACTCATAAATGATGGAATAGGATTCATGTTGTACCTATTCATGATATGACAGCTTTCACAGTTTCACTGCTGTGGTTTCATAGTTTATCTGGACAGATTGAATTGTTTCAGTGTAAATATAGGTTATTTCTATTCTGATAGCAGAAATTACCCAATGATCAAATGCAAGCGCAGCTTTGGCATTTATACGAAGATGGCAACCAGGGCAGTGCTACTGACAGGAAAGGGCTTTAATTAATTCCCACTAGAACAGATCACGGACAGGTCCATCCACTGATATCTCTTATTCTCCTTCATCTCTGTGCAGAGTGATGATGATGGGAGCAATGCAACTGACCTGCATTTTTAACTCTCAGAGCAACTCTATTACCATAGAAAGGGATTACGTGAAATTATCTCCAAATTGGAGACCTGGCCTCATACAGAGAGAGGGAAAGAGAGGAAGAAAGAGAGATGAAACAGGTGAAATATAGAAGGTTCTATTTCTGGCCAAGGCTGTGTCTGTGGCAGGTACTGTATCAGCTGGTGGCCAATCGAGGCCACTCTGGGTATGTGTGTTGTTTGTTTGTGTGTGTGTGGGTGTGTGTGTGTATACTTTTATAGGTGACTTACAAGAAAACCCATTCAATGTTACACTCTGTACAGACAATTCTCTCTCATACTTCCTTATCTGTCCTTGATTCTCACTCTGTCCCTCTTTCCTCACACCAGATTTTTTTTCAGATTGACTGTCTGCTTCTCTCACCTATAGTAAAAGGCAATTAGGTCAGCTCAGTCTTTACCCTATTTAAGCTATTAAGTCTCTCTTCTTCAGCAGGAATAAATACCCAAATATCCCAATTTGCACTGAGATCAAAGCATGACATAAGTGCAAGTCTATTCCACATAAAACATAAATGCAGCCTTTGGTACATTTCATTTAAAAAGCAAGTGCACTTATTATGTTACAAAGGCATCTTGTTAGATGCTCTTCTTTTTTTTCCAGTGGATATCACAGACAGAAATATACCAGCTGTTAATATCTATGTGAAATATTAATGCACTTTTCTCTGACTTCTCTTTCTCTGTTATTAGCGTGAATTAATGAAAAACTACAGTGTGAAATTATTATTGTGTGTCCTGAATAAGTAGCACAAACTCATGCACACATTTAGCATTCAAGTGGAGCCAGTGCGGGTGATCACATTAGTTTGATCTTTAAGCTGAGACATGTTAAATGATGGACTACTTAATGTCAGCCAATCAGGGAGGGAGTGTACACTATATCCATAAATAATTCTAATAATAAAATTATAAAATATCTATTACTGTTATTTATTAGCATTAGTTTTGTAATATAAATACATAGTTGGCTAAAAAATCATTGATCTGCTTCATTCTGACATATTGGTTGATGTGCTATAGTTCATTGAGTGGTTGTGTCAAAACATCAATGAACATTTAAACATTTAAAGTTTACATCTACATGTACATTTACTTTTATGATTAGAGAAGCCTTCAAATTAGTGTTTGGGACTCAGACACAGTCTCAGTGTTTAAGCCTAGGTTGAAAACATTTGTTTAGTCATGCCTTTTCTTAATAGTTTTTAATTAGGTAAAGGAGATGATCTGGAGGATTCTCAGGTCTCAAATCTGGAGTGTTTTGGTGACCTGGAATGTTTTGATGCTGTCGCCCCCTCAATCTCACTTGTTCACTCTAGTTTGTTAACATTGAAGTGGCTGGCCACTTCATGTCCCAGGGCACTGTCATGTTTGTTTTACCTGTGGCTCGCCCTTTTAGTTATGCTGTCATACATAGTCTTTCCAGAGTCCCTTCTTGCACTCTGCACACACTATACATTATCCTTAACCATTACATGACAATGAACATACCTAAATAATCTCTTCTCTCTCTCTCTCTCTCTCTCTCTCTCTCTCTCTCTCTCACGCGCTCTCTCTCTCTCTCTCTCTCTCTCTCTCTCTCTCTCTCTCTCTCTCTCTCTCTCTCTCTCTCTCTCTGTCTGACTC
>JAQQZR010000036.1:13390634-13407923 GCA_030068235.1 Notoglanidium macrostoma | reverse complement strand
CACACACACACACACACACACACACACACACACACACACACACACACACACACACACACACACACACACACATTAAATTCAGTCAATGGACTGGGTGCTGTTTATATTATGAGCAGTTTCTTGTTAAGTTTTAAACACATTGCTTAGACTGGACCTTACTCTTAGAGCTAGTAGGTGTGTTTTCACTTTAAAACAGCAGGTTGCATGGGGATAGAAAATGAAACACAGTGGTCTGCACTAGCTGAAAAACACACACCACATTGTTTGTTCTCAGCTGTTTGTATTTTTGGGAAGAGAGCCTTACCCTATGCACAAAAGGAAAAATATGGTTTTAAATAATTAAAAAAAACTTCCCTCAGTTGTCTAGGAAAATGGTTCAATGGGTAGCCGTAGTGTGGACTATACTGATCTAGGTTTGTACAAGGTAGTAATTAAGTATTGTTTATATAAATTTTTATTTTTTAGTACATACAGTTAATGATGTATCCTGTAACTGAAGTACATGACAGATTTTCAGATAAAAACTACACATAGCTGAATTAATAAATTACCACAAACTGTAGATCACTGTATTTTACATTCTGTGCACAACAAAGAATTTTTACTTGAAATGATTTGGCAGGATAAATTGCAAAATAAATAAAGTGTTTATAAGATCACTAGACAGGTGCACACATTAGAACAGTGCATGAATTAAAGAGTTACAAGGTCTCAGGTAAAACTCATGGAATAACTAGAGGTTCATGACTCATTTTAAGAATAGTGTTTTTTAATCATATAAGAATTTACAGTGAATAAACCTGAAATTTTGTGGAATCAAGCACAATAGCAGGTTGAGTCATTGCTTGGGTCTGTACGTGTATATAATCATGTACATTTGGTAGGGATACAATAAGTACAATCACTGTAAAAATATAGATGTTTATAAAAATATACACACACTATATGTCTGTATAATAATATACTGTATATGTTTTGGAGGAAAGGGGTTTAGCCATATAATTACTTCCAATCCAAGCTTGCATCCTTGTTCTAACTGTAACTATACATCCTGTTGTGGTGCTGCTAGCCTATTCCCCACACAGTATTGTCAGATTCTACAATTTTGGCCTTTTCTTTTTATAATTCTGGCATTTTGTTTGAAAATGAGTTAAGCTCATAAACTCCATCGCTGGGGGATACTTTATAAACCTGTTTCCAGTACTACAGATAAACTTGGTTTTATAAGGTTGTATCTGCCAACCAGTCATTATCCAGGATGAGCGCAGAATGAATGCAACATATTGACCAACCATTATCCACATGACTTGAAGCCTCAGAATAGCAATTGAGAGGAGAAAGAAACATTTTACTGTAGATGTTCTTTAATTTGGAAATGTTGTCTTTGATTGAATTGTGTATATATTTTGGCTGTAGATAGGTTTCTTCTGTCTTTTATGATACATTATTGATTTACAGTAATTCCGTGCAGTAAATGTGGTTAAAAAATAAAGAAAGAAATAAACAACCAGAATTTCAAAAGAAAATGTATCCTGTAACTAAAACTCTGAATTAATAAATGAGTACAAAATGTAGTTTGCAACGTATAGCTAAATGTCCCAATGCCTTTCACAGCATAAACAACAAGCCACCTTCTTTCTTGTCCTCAATTCAGTGGTTGCACTTTTCACAGCTGTCCTCAATTCTTCCCTCTACATATCACAGAGCATAGAGATAGAATCCTGGTTGTAGCAAAATGACTAATCTCAGGAGCAGCCGAGCTGCTGTGTATTTCTGGTGTGCTACCTATAACACAGACTGAAGCCGGATTAAGCTTCATGACCGCAGCACAATAAGGCCATCTGGGATGGAGAGGCAGACTGATTTCAGTAAACTAGTACACACTGTCAGTGTGTGGATGAGGAAGAGAGGCAGATATTGTACATTTACATTTCTCACATTGCCATATGTTTAAGTGCTAACAGGAGGCAGTTTTTACAAACTGTGAACAAAGTTTATTTAAGGAATAATGTAAAACTGCAGTGTTAACAGTCAAATAATAACGATTTTAAAGTTAAACTTCTAGTTAAAGGTATCATTTTGAATTATTCTAGCTGATTAGGGATCTTACAGAAGATGTTTTGGACAACACCACATGCTTTAATTCAGTGTTTAGTGCGCTTATAACAATAGGAAAGAGGCAGTGATATTTTCCAAGGTCGATTAAATCAGTAAAGACGTGTTGTAATGTTGGCATATTTGCATTACAGCAGACATGCTAATGAGATTCCTCTCTTGGGCATTTCCTCTTTGTTGCTTTCTATAAAGTTAACTGCCATCATGTCTAAACAGCTCGCTAAACAAGCTTGAATAGAACTCGTTGTCCTCTGCCTCAAGCATAAGCTCTGATTTTCCTTTATGAAGGCAGTTTCTCATTTTCTGCTGGAGTGGAGAGAGTGATCAAAAATTAATTCAAGGGTAGCTAGTTCACAGGTGCACTAAGCATGTACTACAGATTAGTGAATTATATCAAAACCAATGGTGTTGGTTGCTTCCATCTGTCACAGGTACTTCTTCATAGGTAGAAGGTAGAATCAAGACTGACTTGAAAGAGTTGATTTCAAAGGCCTATGAATGGATAACACAGGAATTATATCTGATATAGGGAGAAAGGAAGTGTAGCCCAATCTAGTATTGGTTACAAATGCCATGACTAAGAGTGCAGTCAGTAATGTAATCTTTCAAATTACATAAAAGTGTTACCTAATCTGATTCCCTTTTGGATTACTCTTGATCTTACTGGTTTATTTGGTTTGATATACTGGGTGGAATAACCTTGTCAAGTATAAAAAGAAATTGGAAGAAATAGGCAACAAATTAAAAGGAAAAAGACAAAAGTGTCTAAGTGTCTAAGGTGTTGGTGCCACAACAGTCTCACAATGTGCCTGGGCATACAATCTACAAAGTCTCTAGAAGTGTACTGGAGGGATGAACACCATTACTCCAAAAGATATTCCCTCAGTTATTGTTTTGATAATGCTGATGGAGACCACTAATGCGTCAGTCTCTCATAGTTAACTAGGCATCTACTGTATCTATCTAACATGTTCATTGCAATCTAATGTTAACATTAAAAATTTATTTGAACTTTAATCATGTTAACCCTACAACAATGATATACAAAACTTCAGGTTGAAAAATCATACACTAACACAGGCATTACAGCATATCAGATGCACTTTAAGAGTAGAAGAAAATAAGGGCCATCACTTATAATCATAACACTGACCCCTAGGATGAGTTCTCTGTCCACTTTACAGAGATACAGCCATAATGTACCAGGACATTTTGTTAAAGGGAAAAAAAATAATCTCATTTAGATGTGTGTCCCCAGTCTCAGGCTAATTGGCCTGATTTGCTGGGCCAGTGCTGAGAGATAAGTGAATGAAAGTCATCAAACTTTAATGTTCTGGTTTAATACTCTCCCAAAGGATTAAGAAGGTCTCTTTTGAGTTTCCCATGATTTTTCAGTCACCCTCATGGTCAGAAAAAGGCAAGAGGAGCTTAGAGAAGTTTTGTAGGGAAGCTCTAACAGATAACGTTCAATCATGGTGCAAAGGTTTGATACTGACACACATGCCCCAAAATATGGCTAGTCAATAGATTTTCCCACAGCAAAACTTCTTCACTAAACCTAAAAAGGCATGAGTTTTCCCTCCAGATCAACAGTGTTGTATGAAATTGTATGCATGTACATGAACTCATTTGTTCCAACATTAAATTTAGGAGAGCGCTAGGATTACCCTTAAAGTTTGCAGTATTTATTGGCTTATGACATTAAAAAGCACAGTCACAAAACTAAAAGCTTTTTCTTTTTAAGATGAACATCATGTGGTTACTTTTTAGCCCTAAGACTTTTGTTGTTGACTTTTGCCATATGGTCTGGGACAAATTATTAACATATTGCACACTCAGAGTGTGGGACTGTGAATTCAGGTGATAACACTACTTGAAACCAGAGGCTAAATTAAGGCATAGACTACGTTTGTGTGTGTGTGTGTGTGTGTGTGTGTGTGTGTGTGTGTGTGTGTGTGTGTGTGTGTGTGTGTGTGTGTGTGTGAGCGAGTGTGTTTTTCCATTCCTGATGAAGTGCAAATACAAAACCACATGCACTGCGGTTAACTTTAATTAGACTCTATGTGTTAATTTATCGGTCCTGTTACGCTAACTGTTAACATGCAGTTTCAGTCTGAAAATTTTTTTACCACATTGTTTTAACACAACAACAATTCTGTCTTCTTAAACTTAACAGATCCTACAAAAGAGCAACAGGCAGAATGGAAAAGTGAAGCCTAATAATTAGGGTTGATATTTATGACAAGGATACTGGATAGGTCTGCAAGAGTCTGTCTTAGGAAAAGAGACTGGAACAAATGCAACATACACTTTGCAAGTCCCTGGTAAAAATGTGATTAAAAAATAAAAATAAATATCTTTTCTATAAAATATTTTCAAAATTATCAGCCTTTCAATCAACATCTGGTGAAACCACTCCTGTGTAGAGTAACAGCATTGAGCATCTTCCTCTAATGTCCACCAAAGTGGGAAGATTATAGAAGATTTTGAACTGTTCGTCCTTCGTTTTCTTAGGTTTGTGCATGGTGATGTCCTCATTTCATGTTTAGCAAGCAGCGTTGATGAAAACATTTCATAACCAATAGCCAATAAAAATCCAAAATATTTTTGGCTGTTTTCCAGAATTCAGCTGTAGCATCAGTTGTTGACCCACCGGAGGATATTAATGTTTCATCATTTACTCAATAACAAAGGCCTGTAATGACAGATGGAGTGAAAGTACAAGTGTCCTGTCTTCTTGAAGTCAGACTGGTTTCTGCTTTTTCTCCTTTTTCCCAAACCTTTCATTCTGTCATGAGTTATACCTCTAAACAGGTCATGGTCAAACTACTAAAAATATATCTGCATCCATCTTTCCTTGTTTATCCTCAAAGGACGCTTTCAGAAAGATTTGACAGAGGCCTAAGGGTGCCTACCACTGGCGCTGTTTTTGATTCTTGTCAAAATTAGAAATGAAATGGAGGTTACTATGATGACCTTTACGTTAAGAGAGGCCAATCTATAATAACCCTATGAATCACACTGCTTTAGAAACAGCTGTCCAGGGGCTCATTGTTGTTCCACAATTATGATCATTAGGTAAATTGCCTTTTCTTCATTCTGACTGATTAATTTTTTTCTGCTTCGGTCTAATCCACTTATAGTTCAAGTCAAATGTAATGACTAATTCTGCATGGAATAACCCTTTAAGTGGCATCACAAATAGTTTTCTCAGTTTGTTACCTTTAGAAGTTATTGTACAAATTTCTCATTTCAGAATATTTTTAGTATTACTTTATTGGGATTACAAATCTACACAGTGACTCCTTGTGGAACTCAGCAAGGCAAACTCTTTGGTCAAAAATCATCCATTCATCCATCCATCCATCCATTAATTATTTTCTTTAACCACTTAATCCTGGTCTAGAGGTCTAAGTCTAGAGCCTATACTCCAAACACCAGTTCAATGCAGGACATCACAAATGCTCATTCCCAACCTGAGACAATTTAGATTAGCCAATCCTTCTACCAGAATGTTCTAAGGAAGAGACCCGAGTATCCAAAGAAAGCCCACATGGTCACAGGGAGAATGTTTGAAATTTTGCACAGATGGGAACTGGAACTCAGGACACCTGACCCTAGGAACACCAACAATACCTGCTGCTGTACCACCCAGGATAGTTATTTTAATGAATTAGTTTTAAAGAGCCAACTCATTGTTAGTAAGCTAAAGTGGAACCAAACAAGTATAGCCAAATGTTTTGCTGGTGAAACGGCAGCCGGACCGTCATACAGCTGGACATCTGAGACATATAAAATCAATTGAACCCCCCCCCCCCCCCAAAACAGGAGCAATTTCCCACATTAATTTGTTTGAATTATTCTATATATATTTTTTTATGTAACTGCTAAATTGAGCTGTGGTGTGCAAACTGTGCCAAAGAGCAGAGCTGTAGTGCTACAGAAATATGATGTGTTCTGGAGATTTGGACAAATGCACAAAAGAGAAAATAAATGCTTTGTGTGTAACCCTAGCTAGCTAATATAATTATTGTGCATTGGTTCTGTGTTCTGAGTGCTTGGGTGATTTGTATGATTTTTCACATACTTGTGAATGGCTTGTTTACCATTTTCCATCACTGTGTTTCTGACCAATGAATTAAAGAGTTTTTATGAGTCTGTATTCAGTCCTAAATCCCCTCAGACAATTTGTTTGCTTTTTCATTCATTTAATGATGTGCTGTGAGAAAATAAAACAAACCAAATAGCATAGATTCAGACTCGACAAATGCTTAATAGGTGTGAAAGCTCACTAGCCTACTTGCAAGGCTGAAAAGGAAATCTGGGATGCAAGATAAAATAAAAATTGGTATTGGTTTGGTCAAAGGGAGTTGGCAGCAACAATGCACTTACTTCATAAATGCCACCTATACTACTGAATTAACAGAATAATCAAATAGCCCTGCAATAGACTGGCAACCTGCCCAGGGTGTACCCCGCCTCTTGCCCGAAGTCAGGTGGGATTGGCTCCAGCTTCCAGATGGGCCAAACACAACCTCTGCTCATGCTCTGTCACAGAGCAGCATAAAACAATTTTACACTCCAGATTTGCACTCACAACCACGGATGGCTGTGGCATCATCGTGATTCAACAATCTCCTGACTATGACGTGAATGCTTTTCTGTGGTGCCGCTCAGGAGCCATTTTAATGCCTGCTAGTTACAGTATATCACTTTGGCTGTTTAAAATTTGACAATAAAAGCAACAAACTATAGAACTGGATTAAAAGTGCAAGTCACTGTCATCAGTTGATATTGTAAAGTACATTTTTATAGGTCTACTTGTTTGTTCCTCTTGGGAAAATCTGTAATCTCTTTTGATACAACAATAGCTAGTCTTGCTAAATTGCACCTTCTACTGTCAGGCATAGGAAAGGCATTTATTTAATTCGATCTGACAAAGTAGGCACAAAATGTGATGAAAATGAATGACCAGAGAGGGAGGATGGGGAAAGGGATGCAGAAAACAGAGGGGGGGAATCCCACCCCATCCTACCCCATCCCACCCCATCCCACCCCATCCTTCCAAGCTTATTTTATTACTTCAACTGAGTTGTGTAGTACTGTAACTAAATGCATTCATCTGACCCTAACCTGACCCTCAGCAACACTAAGGAAATCTTTTGGCACATTTAGCTTTTCAAATAAAAGCTGCCTTTTCATGAAGTGGTAATTTTGTTTTGTATTCCTATCATCATGGGACAACCGTTAAGGGACAAATTGCCACCACAACCCCCCACACAGTAATGCATTACAGTGTCCAGGGTCAGAAACACAATCTGAAATCCCACCTCAGTCTATAGTCATTATCATATTTCACAGCCTACTGACCTCTCTGCTGTTCAGCACTTCTGAGAAGGGCAGCAGACTGCAGACTTTACTGTTGTAAATTAAATGAGCAGATAGGAGGAGTGTCAGGTTCAAACTGCTGTCTGTGAAAACTAAAACCTCATGAAGAACATTTTTTCATAACTCCTGATATTGTACGTTCACCTTCAAGAGTTGAGTAAAAAGCAGAGAGAAAAAAAAACACTCATCCAACATTCTGCATTTTTGGTCACAATCCTTGGTCATTAAAATGAAGATGTAATGAAGCATGAGGATACTGAGATTTGGTACTGATATGCATGGCCGTTTCACTGCAAGGCTTTAGAGGAGGCAAAAAGAGGTTTAATTATCAGTCTCCTCTGTCAAATGAAGATGATGTTATAAAAATACATCACACAGCTGAGCCTTCCTGATTAAAATGTGTGTGTGCTTGGATGCATGTTTGTTTCTGTTTGCATTTGCTCAGTGTTAGTTTGTGTGCTACCCTGTCTGTGTCATGTAATGCTCCTGCATTGTATGTGTGTGTGTTTTCAGCAGTGATTAGATTGACTAAATGCCAGGCCACCTTGTCTTAGGATTCTTTCTGTCCTAAGATGGTATCTGTAACTGCAAGTCAGATAATACACATCCCAACATACCTTTATTCTGACATTGATGTGTGTGTGTTGGACAGTTTAATTGGGCCTTGTAGTGTACTTCTTCAGCTTACTCACAACTTGAGCCTACCCTCTAATGATCACTGTCATGGTGTGAAGTGATAAATGTACAGTCATGTTGGCTGCTATGCACTGGGTACTTCTTGTTCATTTAATTGTGCCTCCTCATTTCCTTTTCTTGTTTCCCTTGCTTGCTTCTTAGCTCCTCCCTTCAAGGAAACAAGGAAAGGAAACAAAGGCAAGAGGAAGAGAACATTGTAGTTTCCTTGCTCAGTGATGTGACATACCAAATTAACCTTAATTAAAACATGATTAAAACATCCATCACGTTGCTTAAATGCTGATATTTTAGCCTAAATAAAATTTCTGTCTATTCTATTAGCCAGACACATTGTAATTGACATTAATCCAAGGATTTTATTTGTATGCATTGTTTATTTAATTCATTTTTTATATTTGTGAACCTTATTATAGAATCATTTACTGGGTTTTTTGCCTGTCACACGCTACAGTAAAAAACGGACTTCTATGTAAGAAGCACCAGTATCTCCTTGATCTAAAAGCCTCTTGTCTCCTTTCTCCTTGATTCAGTGGGAGGGGAGACTTGGGTCAGTTTTAGGGACCTAGGCTAAAAGATGCAGGATTGATGAATCAAGTAGCCATTACTTAGAGTTTTGAAAGGCTAAATAGTGATCTTTCTCCCTTCAATCCTTCCTTCCTCCCTTTTTCCCTTTCTTTTTTTCATTTCTTCCTTTCTTTTTCCCTTCCTTCCTTCATTCCTTTCACTATTCCTTCAATCATACTTTCCTTCCTTTCCTTCACCCTCTCTCCCCACCTTTTCCTTTGTTAATTCTTTCTTTCTTTCCTTTTCTCCCTCACACATCTCTTATCTTTCTTCTGTCTTCCCTCTCCTCCACCTGCTTCCATCACGTCCATCTAGCAAAATCCAAATATGTCTCCCCCCATATACACAATGTATGAATCTACATCCAACACTGATTAGATAAACACACAGCTCCAGGCACAAGGAGGGTCTGCTTGGCATTTTCATAGCTTCAATTATTCACACTTCTGACAATACAGTAGACAGCCTAAAACACTAATGAAATCCAAATGAATAGTGCATGCATTATTCTCTCTCTCTCTCTCTCTCTCTCTCTCTCTCTCTTGTTTTCATTCTATCTCACTCTCTCATTCATCTGGTCCATCTGTGAAGGCATTCTCATTTACATCCATTCTCATTTACAAATTTACTGCAGTAAACATGAAATGCTGCATGACCTTCCATTAAAATTATCCTTATATTAAAAGAGGTTATGCATAATGCAAAGACAACAATATTCATATTGCTGGCTCCTGTGATATCATCTTCCAAATTTCCTCAGTGAAATAGCCTCTTACCTGAACTAAGGGCATTCAAATATAGAACTGTGTGTGTGCATGCGTGAGTGTGTGTGTGTGTGTGTGTGTGTGTGTGTGTGTGTGTGTGTGAAAGAGAGAGAGAAAGATATATAGAGAGAGAACTCAGTCTCCTGTGTGTATTTCATCTCTCAGTCTTGATCAGTCAGTACAATAATTACATCACAATTTGTTTGTTTGTGTCCCAAATTTAGTGTTGCACTACAAGGTAAAAACAACTTTAATGTTTTTGCATGTGTTTCTTGCCTTTGCGTTTGGTGTCATTTCACCAAAAGGCATTTCCCTCCATCCCCTATTGACCCAGCAACCTTACAGAGACTCAAAATTAACCAAACCCATTCCTAAACATTAACCTTAATTTTCTTTAGATTCAACTCTAGCTATCTCTGGCCAGACTGGGCATCATTGACATCTAATTGATGAAAACTATTGACAAATGTACATCACAAAAAGGGTTTTCATGGGTGAATAGATTTTCTTTACCATCAGTGTAGAGGTAATAATGATCTGCCTCTGGACTCTTTTCAGAAAAAATAGCACTGTAGTTGGACAGGTCATATTAAACCTAAAATTGATTTGACTTCTTTAGACTATTAGACTCTATTGGGCGTATATGTGAGTGAGTGTGATAGAGAGGGAATGAGAGAAATAGGGAGAATGGCAATGGGAGTCTTTCTTTAGTAAAAGGCATTTTACTGAAAATTATATTTAGGTTCAGACTTTTGAACTCAATAAAAAGTGCCAATAAAGCAGTTGCTCCTACTTGCAAGAAAAATGCACGAGAAAGACAGACACCAAAGTCACTGTAATAAATAAATTGTTGACCTTAATGTGCAGTGTGACTTGAGCCAGAGATACATGAATACGTCCTCACAAACATCACAAGAGCATGGTCAGTTTCAGCTGTGTGTAAATATGGGCAAAACACTGTTGATCTGGAAAGGCCTGATAGAGCCTTCATGACCTTTTCTGTTGCTGGTGGATTCTTCACACTCTGACCCATTGAGAAGACATTTACAAATACAAAAAACAAACACCATCAAACTGTAGTAGACATTATAAATATCACCTCCTTCCACAATCACAAAGAATAAGGAATAAATGAAAATTACAGTGTGATGTTTTTTTCCTGAACTGCAACTTTCTAGAACTACATGTTTTATCAGAGCACTGTTTTAGAGCAATACAAAATTAGAAAGTGTAGTGTGAATGGACAGAAATGCTACACAAGAACTCCACTGATGCCCTAAATAAAGATCTGTGATACAATGTGTGCAAGTATGTCCACTACCAAAATGAATGTAAAGCATAGTAAAGCTGCTCCCATTTTCAATGTTCATATTGTATTTTCACGTTCAACAGTTTAACTTTGTACAGGGATAATGGGTATAATGGGTTTTTCCATAGCATGGCAGCTGCTAAGATGCACTGGTACTGAAACCACTCATTAAAAAAAAAAATCCCAAATAATGTATAGCTCATACATTATAGCCCATTCATACAGTATTTAAACCCTTTAATTATTTAGTAAAATAATAACTTTAACCCTTTAAACGCAAAAGCATTCATTTTTTAGTCTTGTAACTACATACATTTCCTATTAGTTTTACAGAATAATATCTAGTACTTACTGCCTAATCTGCACTGAGATCATTAATAAGCTGGGAAATGAATTGTCCCCATCTAGTAAAAATGTTCACATCAATGTTATGGCAGCAGGGAGGCTCCAATAATGCTGTCTGTGGGAAGAACTGAGAATAAGACAGTCCATGTAGCAGTTGGATTACTGGGACCACCAGCAAAGAGCACGTGAAGGTCTGAACAGGGTTCAGCATGAGTGTTCAGGTGCATTGGTGTTGTGTCACCTTGTTGTATGAGGCAGGATCAGAATACAGTTTTTAAAGTGTCAGGTGTCAGCCAACACCAAACTGTCACTCGGTGTGGGAGAAATAAAGAGAAATGGTCGCTGATTGGCTGTCTCATATTTATTAAACGTTTCTGATTCGCTAAGCGTGATGATCACTCTGCAGTGTTACAGGTCGAGGTTAGGGGTAACTATCACTTGTCATACGAGTACTGGTTAAAAATGAATACTTTCTGTCGCTCGGATTTCTCACTTCATTGACACACAGTAGACAAAAACACACACAACAACAACAACAACAACAACAACCTTAACAAATCAGTGAAGCTTGGGTACATTATGTAAAAACAAATAGGGAGCCACAGATTTCATGGTAGCTGCATTTACATCCACTTCGTTGTCCTGTTTCGGAGATTATATCATCCTAAATCCATTCAGGCGCACACGTTAAACAAAACAAAACAAACAACAAAAACAACAACAAATGATATACGATTAATGTAGACATACCTTTTCGCTGCGATCATCAAGTGTTTGTGTCACACGTGCAGACGAGCAATTAATTATCCCGGCCGTCAGGGGAAACTTAAGGTTGCAGTCCTTCGTCTCAAACCAGTAACAGTCGGCGCTTCATTTCAGTCAGATCAAGTCACTTGTAGGTTGTTCCGATTCCGAAAAGCCTGGTGACTTGGAGATGGTAAAAAAGCGAGGGTTAGAGTACTAGAGTGAACTCGTTTCGCCTCTGAGTCGGCTTGTCTCCAGCGAACGGAAGTGATTTTCATCAGTACTCAGTTCATTCACGTTTGCAGCGAGGAGACGGGGGTGAAAACAAGCACTGATGCTGCAACGCTCCTCACACAGGGCCCGAGGGAAAAAGAGAGGGGGGGAGACAGAGAGAGAGAGAGAGAGAGAGAGAGAGAGAGAGAGAGAGAGAGAGAGAGAGAGAGAGAGACGAAGGGAAAAGGGAAAGGTGGAATAAGAGAGAGCAAGCATGGGGGAGGGCGAGAGAGTGAAAGGAGACTGAGAGAGAGGGAGAGAGCGAGAGAAGGAGAGAGATTAGGTCAGCACCATGGACAGGGGCGACTAGACAGCAGTTTGAACAGCGCGTTTACATTCCTTTACCTTAACATTTTTCACGGTGGTCGATTTTATTATAGCCTAAACTACTAAAAGCTCATCAAGTATTGTACTTCATGATGCTGATGCTAATTTTATTAAAACCAAAGTTTTCATGTTGCTTTTTGAAATGTAGCTCACTTTTTAAAAACCAAAACCGAACCCCAGGATTTAATTCAAATAAAGCCGTAAATGCTTTCTGAGCATGATAACTATATTCTCGAGAGAACTGAAGGATTTTTGTAAGTGCAACATAAATATTAAAACCTTTATCGACTGCAATCTGTAATACAGCCTCGATATTGATAAAAGCTGTCACACAGTCAAATGACCAGATATTCTACGTTTCTCAGGAAAGTGTGATCAGCAGGTTGTCTTTATACAAATATATTTGCATTTATTAGACTAAATATTTCTGACATTTGAGATAGCTTTCATGCACACGAAGGAGACGTAGACAAACATTTTAAACAAACAACCTCTCCGTTAACATTGCCTAACAGTGACAAATAGAAACTAAATTAAGTGCAAACGACATATAGACTCACATATGATTTTGGTAGGAGCTTACTATTAATCTGCTATCAATGCCAGAAAATCGTCAATATTTATTATTATTTATTTAATATAAATTTCAATATTTGAAATTCGGACTAGGAAAGGTGTTGCTTAACCATTTTACTTTATTTACTTGTGTTACTGTAATGGAAGACTGTCTCACTGAGTCTTCTGGAAAGGGGAGGTTGCCTATGGCCCCGCCCCTGGGAAGAGGGGTTATGCTGATTAAGCATCAGAAAAATTATATCAACAAAGACATGTGGGCTGGATATTAATATTCTGAAATCAGCATGAAAATGGACAAAGAGCTATTGAATACTCTCACAAATATTTTGGGTTAATTGTAGATAAAACACTGATGTTACTCAGCTGCTTCAGCTGGGTAGAGATTATGGCAAGTGGTGTGAGAGGGGAAAATGTTTTAAGTGGAGGGGGAAAAATTTTCCCTGGCAGGATAAAGAAGCAGAAATCCTGGAACACACAATTTGAGAAAGAAATAAAAAAAATATCAGGGCACTTCAAACTGAGCTTAAATGTGGGACTGTGTGTGGTCACCATATTAAGAAATCATTTAACCCAAAGAGTAGTTTACACATGCCCAACACCATGAATATTCTATAGCTTCTCATGGAATATAATTTGGATCTTAAAAATTGTATTGTGGGACATTACATACACACTAGATATTGTTCTCTTTCAAAAGCCTAACAATTGCAGGCTACCAAAATAGTGCACAATATAGGGTATAGAATGCAGTTTCAGCCATTTTATTCAAGGATATCACTGACATATTTGAAAGTCACTCACCTTTTAGTAATAGTCACTTTCTGCTTGTTCAAGTCAAACTGCTTAGCTTTAAGATACAGTGTTATGCAATCCTTCTCTTACTTTGTTTTGCACACTCCTACTAAAACTCTGTGTGTGTGCGTGTGTGTGTGTGTGTTCCCTGGAGATTCCTTCTTAAATTACATTGGTCACAGAATGTAGGGTGAGTCAAAGTAGAACACTTCTTGAGACCTGCCTTGCAGATATCATTAATGAGTTAAACATTTTGCACAGAAAATTTCGCACACCATATTTTTGCATGATGACACCAAATTTACCAAAACCAACTCTACTGCTCCATGTCACTAGAAATCAGTCTACAAACACCTGGATAATTATCCAAATGTTTAGCACTCACATAAGAAATGGAGATGATTTTAATCATACTGCTTCTCTGTAAATGATTAACTAATAAATGTGACTGATTTTTTGAGTCAGTCACTATTTTTGCAAGTAGGTGTAATGTTTGACAATGAGATAATAAGATTAAATAGAATAATAAGAATAAGTAGAGCTCTCCTGTCCATGGTTTTTACTTCCAAGATATCTGAGGTGGAATTAGTAAATAAGAAACTAATTGGAGCACACAAGAAGAACAGGATGATACAAATACATGCTAGTTCACAGACCTTACAAAATAAAGTGCTCCCTTCTTCCCTTTTTGCATCATGGATGTTAGTGCAAGATTTGAAATGAAAATATTCTAAAACAAAAAAGCAAATTATTGTTATAAGCTATAAAAATGTAACATCAATATGCGAGTTTTCCAAGCTATATGAAGGAACTAGGACAATATAGAACAAATAATCTTCAAAACTGTAGGTGAATCACTCACAAAATAAGGAAGGAAAAAGTAGAAAGGTCTTGAAAATCAATACAAAGACAGTTGGTGGAGTTATAACTGCATGAGAAGCTCTTGTCATTTAAAGGATTCAAGAACATATGAAGATCTTTCAGTAGGAACAAACAGTCTATCATATGTTCTGTGTAGCTCAGAGGCTAGGTTCACATTACCAAGCTTAAGATACTCAAATCTGATTTTTTGGCTTAAAGTGATGCAGCTCTTTTCAAGGCTGTGTGGACACAGAAATTGGATCTTTTCAAATTAGATTTGAGGCACTTTCGCATGTGGTAACAGATCAAATATGCAGATGACTCATGTAAAAACCTGTCAATGTGCGCATGCATGCATTATGAACTGTAATGTGAACACATCTGTCAGAGGGCAGATTACAGTTATACATTACAGTTAGATATACTTGTAGTTATGAATCTGAAGCCTCAAGATAGGCAAATCTGATCTAAGCAAAAAATTGAAATTGAACAATGAGGTTTCATTGTAGCCATAGATCACTTAAGTAATGTTTACGCATGGTTTTAAAATGTGTCTCAGGCAATCAGATCACAAGTGGACAGCATTGTCATTTACACCTCTGTCTTTTATGTGTCTGCAAGGTGTCCAGCTGACAACTTTTGTTCAGATTTCATTGCTGACTGCATCACTTTTGGTTACAGTTATTACATCAGTTCTGTTGCCAGACAAGCACCAGATTTGTTTAGCATGTGCTAACTAAGATAACAACATTTCAAGAACTAATATACATCTACAGTCTTAGTATGTACTCATAAATATATAAAATAAAAAAATCATAAATATGGTTATTTGGTAAGCTCTAGCAAAATGCTGTCCATATAACTCTCCATTCGCTTTCATTTACACAAATACTCAAGCTCTATTAAAGAGAAATTAATAGGGACGTCAAAACCAGATGAAGGGCTTTTTACAATGTGATGTGCCATCTGATCAGCAGATGGCACCGAGACACATGGCTGCCAGTACTAGAGATTCTGAGGCCAATTGAGGAACAGCTGTGCTGGGCCACATTTTAATTGTAGTCTACAGAAAATGAAAGCAAAATGACTCTCCAAGAAGCAGTTTCTGGCAGATTGTATCACCATCTGACCTCAAAGAATAGATATATTACATGCCACCAAGTTTGCAGTGATGAGGGCTAGACAGATACTGAAGTGGCTGTGAGTCATAAGTGTATGGTTTAAAAAAAAACACTTGAACTGCAGTCACAAGAGTACAAAGTAAAATCAAGCTTGACAGTGAATAGAAACAAAAGTCATGTTATAAAATTTATTCAATCGTAAAACTCATCTCCAGAAAGTTTTATAGGAAACACTAGCCTTCACCCCTCCCACCCCGCCAAAATATGGATATCCAGAAACCAAATTCTTCACTCCTAACCACAGTTAGTATTCAGTCCCTTTTCTGATTCATTTGTTATTCTGGTGTATATTTCTCTCTGCTCATATGAAATTTCAACCAAAGCGATAGGGGAAGAAAAACTAATAGAGAAAATATTCTGGAAGCAGCTCTGTCAATAATATATATATATATATATATATATATATATATATATATATATATAAGAGTCTGTGCAAACTGATACCAGAGAACATATGAAGATAGCTATGTAAATAAGAATGTCTATTACCAAGTACCTACTTCCTCTGCTGTTATTTGCTCTTATACTCTCTTTCACGCTCACTTTCCCATAATCCTGTGCATAAAGGCATCAAATTTGTATGATTTGTATGCTCACAAAAAGCTGTAATACAGCCCATTCAACACCACTGCTTTGTGCAAAAACTCCATCTTGTCCCACATGTAAAGGTAGTTAAAAATTGCATTGACAACACCTTTCTGAGAGGATTAGAAAAGATCATAAATTTCTCAGTGTAAATCTGATTAATTATCACCTCCAAAGCTGCACTTTTACTTTGTCAAACACGTCTATTCTCAGCATGAGATCCACACACTTCACAGAGACAGAGTGAGAGAGAGAATGCGAGAAAATCTTTATATAACCAAAATATAACGTGACAATATATGCTGCCATTTTTGAGACATTATAACAATTATTGACTGAACATATTTTAGGCATTTAAACCTGTCAAGTAGTGATGGATGTGTGTATGACACAAACAATTTTGACACATGTTTGTGTGTGTAAGTGCTGGCTCTAATTATAGCTGTGCCGTTTGAGAAGAGGTTGGAACGCATCGCCACTCCTTCCATCACTCTCTCTCCGCTACTCTCAATCCAACTGGAAATGTCAGCAGAAGCAGATGTCAGAAAAAAGCGTTATTCCCAGCTTAGCATTTCTGAAGATGCCTCTATTTCTCTATCTCACTGTATGTACTAACACACACATATACAGTACACATATAGTATACAAATCTCAATGACTGTGAAACACCATGGGGGCGGCACGGTGGTGCAGTGGTTAGCACTGTCGCCTCACAGCAAGAAGGTCCTGGGTTCGATCCCCAGATCACCCAGGGTGCCTTTCTGTGTGG
>JAQQZR010000036.1:13377070-13390412 GCA_030068235.1 Notoglanidium macrostoma | reverse complement strand
CTCGCTCTCCGTCTCTCCCTCTCTCTCTCTCTCTCTCTCTCTCTCTCCCTCTCGCTCCCCTTCTCTCCCTCTCTCCCTCTCGCTCCCCTTCTCTCCCTCTCTCCCTCTCACTCCCCTTCTCTCCCTCTCTCTCTCGCCCAGAGGTTTCCCAACAGCCCCAAACTACCCTTCAATGCTCCTGAAAAACCTTTGCAAAATTTTCCACCAGGCTAAAAATGGTGTCCTGAAACCTGGCACGGACCCCCGGTGCCCACCTGCCGCTGACCCCCGCACAGTACACACACACACGCACGCACACACACACACACACACACACACACACACACACACACACACACACACACACACACGCACGCACAGACGCGTCACACATAAACACCTATTAAAAAAAATTTAAAGGCAGAGGCACACAGGGGCAAGAACATCACAAATCACAATTCATTGCTTTTTTCAATTCATTTCACAGACATGAAAAATAAAGATAAAAGTGCAATGTTCTATAAAGCAGAATGTAAAATGTGAATAAATTGTGTTGCTAAAAGAAGGAGAAATAGAAGCCATGTGATGCAGTATAAAAATAAATGATGACAATTTTTGTGGGTCACCTAGACATTACTTTAGCAGGGAGCCTATAGATTATGACAAATCCCAAAATGCACAACATGGCGTTCCATATTTCATTTGATGACTGTGAGTTGGCTGGTGTTGTTTTTAACAGGCCAGTGCAGGATTAACTGGTGCCGTTTTAAAAGGAGATTACATGAGGACCCATTCTGTCCACTCCATGTTCCATTAACTAATTGTTTCAACCCACCTTGCGAATTCAAAGACACTTGGCAATGGAGAGAAAAATGGTGAGTCTAAATTTGACATCAGATTTAACTAGAAGCCAGTGTGTCTGTGTGTAAGCTAAATGGAACGCAAGTGCATCTTAAATGCACTTGTCCAACAAATAACACTACTCAAAAGAAATACAAGAACAAAACACATGAATTTTATTAAGCACTACAATAGCTCTGTAGTATTCATATTATTCCCATAGAAACAGAAAAAAACAAGTAAATGTGGTTGAACCAAGCCATAATACAGTTTTTACGAGTTCATCTTTTTCTTCTGTTCTAATTGATGCATAGCATTCAAACATCCTGTGAGTATTTTGCAACAAACCATTATTAATTATTATTTTGCCTTTTCTAATATTAACCTACAATGAGTATGTATGTGTAGACTTTTGCCCGAAGTCAGCTGGGATTGGCTACAGCTTCCCCAAGACCATGACAGATAAGTGCTATAGATAATGGATGAATGGATGGACTGTCTTTGTCTGTGTGTGTGTGTGTGTGTGTGTGTGTGTGTGTGTGTGTGTGTGTGTGTGTATGTGTGTGTGTGTTGGTGTGTGGGTGTGTGTGTGTGTGTGTGTGTGTGCATGTGTGTGTGTGTGCAGGCATGTATGGTGCCCTGTGCTGGATGATCTGTTCCTGCCTCAAAGTTCAAGGTATAGGCTCTGAATCCACCACAACACTGACCAGGCAAAAGTGATTAAGAGGAACATTCTTCTAAGAAATGTATTTGGCTGGAAACACTACAGTCAGAAACTTTGATGAATAAACTAAAATATTTCACTTTGAAGGGTGAAAGTGTATACATTAAGATAAAAATATCTCACAACTCACAATGCATGATCAGTGATAACATGCATGAATGATATGTGGTTTTCTACAAACTATAGTGAAACATCACTAGGTATCATTCACCTTCCCTGACTCCTACAGCTGGACACCAAGTAATACTTATCCTTTAACCCTATATCTTCCTCTGCTCAGCAAAATTCCAACCTAGCTACTGCTATAACAAGGTGAGGATGACCCACATGAGCAAGTTAGAGCAGATAGTAACATTTACTGCAATTCTATCTGCCAATGCAACAAAAAAAGATACAAGAAACATATATTTACAATTGAGACAGATGATTATTATCTGTAGAATAAAGTACTGTGATATGATAGGAACACATAGTAGAAGGAATGATGTACAGTGAAATTAGGTGGCAATATGGTGGCTGTGGAATTGTGGGCGGCCTCAGACTGGGGTGGAGAAATGGAGGGTATGTGGTGTGAGGGACCTGTGGGGGTGTTTGCTTTTGGCCCCCAAGAGTCACCAAAAATGGCACTAGATACAGGTCACAACAGAGAGTTGGGTCCAAAGTAGTTGCTTCCATGCAAGTGTGACTACTGAGAATATTCTTCACTGCCAACAAGCTGCTTATTAGGTGAGGCTTGGACACACCACAAAAGAGATGGCAGGAGGGAGACAGAATGGAGGGACAGGTAGGCGGTGACATTAGACAAGAAAATACTCACAAACACGTTCAGTCACACCCATGAAAGTAGTATTATACACATTGCTCCTTATTATGGTTAAATATTTAAACTGAAAGCAAATTTATAAGTCTTTTACAAATATATTCTGCCCATTTATGATCCATGTTAAATGTTTTCCCATTGCCATACAAACCAGTTGTTTGTGAAGATTATTTATATAACTTTTATACTACCTCCTGTATCAGTTAACTAAAGCTTTTTTATACTAATTACCAGTTGGATAAATGGAGGACATTGTAGGACATCCGGGGGCGAGTAGCAGATTTACAAAATATGAGCAACAGATATGGGCAAATATGGGCAACAGCATTGAGTTTCCATATCAAATTAATAATTTGTATTAACTGGTAATAATTAGAGCATAAAATGAGTAGTGCTGAACAGACTGAATTACAGCATGGGTGAGTGGATTTATATTGGGTAGGTTGAATGTCAGTTCATACAGAGAAAACACCTACCAATCATTACTATTATAGCAATGACATTTTTTTTTGAGGATTTCAGATTGTGTTGCATTGGATTGGTTAGAAAATATTAAACTTACTAACTTGTATTACATGAAGGTAAATAACTGAAAATGAGATATCCCACTTGTATAGAAAGTCATGCTTAAAAGTGCTCTAAAATGATTTTTGTAGATCGTTCCTCTAGCATAGACTGATGACTCCTGAATGGAAATTATATGAAGAAATATCAAGTAAATAATGTAGGGCAGCTTATTTCTCCCTCTGGCCCAAAAAGAATGGATGAGAGAAGCAAAATTGTACAGTCTTTTTTGTGAGACAACAAAAGATGAGAGAAGTTCCATTTTAACACAAAGCTGAGCTAGGTCATGTATGCGTGCTGACCTATTTATGCATGAGTTTTAGGCCAACACTACCCAAGTTAGTTGAAGAATAAAGAAACACATCTGGAAGTCTGAAAAAACTGTGTGCCATTGTGACACAGTTTGCTGATAAAGGCTCATAAAAAGGTGCTTTTTTTCAAGACGTTGTGAAAATCTGACAGTTACTTCCACAGTCATCATCTTCATAATTGTCATCATCACATACATCATGCACATCTGATCCTTTTCCATCTCAGCCATTGTCTTCCTTTAGGAACTTGAATACTTCATCTACATGCTTACACAGTGTTCACAAAAAGAAAGCCTCAAACACTGCAGTGCAGCTCTTAAAACATACACAGTGCATGTGTGTGTGCTCTCTCCCACAGCTCTCTGACCCAAATACGGGTCCCCTCTCTATCTGACAGACAGGTGGAGGTCTGGCACACTCTGCCTCTAAAGAACCGTGCCGCAGTGTTCCACATGTGATCTTAACCAGCTATATTTATTCTAAAGAGGACATTACGTTTTGTTCTAGAGCTTTCAAATCAGCTGAGCCAGTTCTGTGCAAACCTGGGAAACCCAGTGGGAGCTGTGATTTAGGCCGAGTCATAGTGCATTCATACATAAGCATACTCCATTTGCAGTATACTCACATACTCTCAGTTTGAGCCATGCTAATTCTCAGGACATGGGAACACTTTAAATAAGGTTGACGCCAGGTCAAGTGACAGTCTTTTCTTGTAAATATATTTTGCTACAAACCGTAACCAACTCGAGGATAGGATTACTTAAAATTCAAAGCGTCTCAGACAGCAGTATCACACGGCCAGTGGCGCCCTCCAGTGGAGGAACAGGAAAGTTGCATCTGCCTTCGAAAAAATAAGAACCAACGTCAAAAGAACTATGCTATATGAGACGGTATGTTGAGCATCTCTTCAGGCATACCCATTAATGACTCATTAATTAACAATATAATGTAAAAATACAATACAAGTTATAAAAACTCTAATCTCTTTTTTCAGTGTCTTTGGTTGTGAGAATGGCTATATGTATTCTAAATAAACCTTGTTTTATGATTAAATAATTATATTATAAAACCATTATTATTATTATTATTATTATTATTATTATTATTATTATTATTAGTAGTAGTAGTAGTAGTAGTAGTAGTAGTAGTAGTAGTAGTAATAATAATAATAACAATAATAATAATAATAATAATAATACCACCTTTTTATGTGATGTAACAACCAACAAAATTCAATGCAACAGTAATACAGTAGTCAGTCTCTTGGCTAAGAGTCTAACAGCATAGCACATCTTGATTTGGCAAATCTATTCCTCTCTTCTTTGAAAAAATGCTCCAGATCTATCAAACTGTAAGTGGATCTCCTGTACACAGCCCTCTTCAAGTCATGCCACATGTTTTTGATAGGATTTAGATCTAAGCTCTGACTCGGCCATTCCAAAACTTTGATCTTTTTCTTCAGAAGCTATCCATTTGTTGAATAGAGTTTGTGCTTTCGGTTGTTATCAAGCAGGAAGGTGATTTTCTTTTCTCTTCAGCTGTCTAACAGAGGCCTGCTGACTTTGTGCCAAAATAGATTAGTATTTGAAGCCATTTTGGATTCCTTCTGTCTTGATTAAGGTCCTAGTCCCAGATGAAGAGAAGCAGCCCCATAACATGATGCCATTGCCATTCTTCACTGTGGCTATGGTGTTTTGAATGGTAAGCGCTCTTGTTTTTGAGACAGACTTATATTTTAGAATTATGCCCAGTACACATAACACATTTTGCCACATATTTTGCCAAAATAGGCCTAACCACCGATCGCTATTGCCAAGAGATTATGAGAATATGAGACATGGACTTCCCAGATATTCCTGCAGCTCCTTTAATATTGTACTAGGTCTCAGTCTCCCTGATAAGTTTTCAACTTCTTGGTAAGGTCACTGAGGTGCCCAATTTTCTCCACTTGTTGATGATGGCCTTTACAGTATTCAACGGTACATCTAGTGTTCAATACCATTCAACAATGAGATCCTGTACAGCTCTTTGAGGCTTCAGCAATAGGTTGAAACCGAGAAAATGTCAAGCAAATCCTACAGAAACAGATCTTTATTTGGTGTTAATTTGAATCAATTTACTGACAAGTGTAAGATAATTACTTTTGAACATGAGTTTGAATGTGATTGGTGAATTCTAAACACATCACATGCCCCATTAAAGAGAGAGAGAGAGAGAGCGAGAGAGAGAGAGATTAAAATGATTTAAAGTTAACCAGAAGACTAGAGGAACATTCTCCAAACCATAGCAAATTACAAAAGGTTCCAGAGAGGTTCACATTATTAAAATTTTATCGCATCTTTATGGGGACATTTTTTTTTTAATCATGATGTGAAATGAAACACGGAAATTATATTTCTGTGAAGATAAATTTCTTGGAAAACCGCAAGGGAACAAAAATAAATCTGTTCTCAGAGTTTTCTGGGAATGTATAATAGTTATCTGGAATTTAAATGCTGGGTTGAGTGCAGCTGCCATGGTGAAGTAGCATCCTCATTTTGCATGAAAATAAGGGCTTTATATAGCTTAGCTTAACTTACAGTAAAGTTGAACGAACAAACAGGGTGTGTCTAGTAAAGTGCACACAGTGATTTTAACCCAAGATAAACCTCTTCATTCGCCACTGTCCATCCATCCATCCATTATCTATACCGCTTTATCCATCTGGGTCGCGGGGAAGCTGGAGTCAATCCCAGCATCTTCGGGCGAGAGGCGGGGTACACCCTGGGCAGGTCGCCAGTCCACCACAGGGCCAACACAGACACACAGCCACACACGCTCGTATTCACAAAAAAAAATAAAAAAGTTGGAGTAGCCAGTTGACCTAATCTGCATATCGTTGGACTGTGGGAGGAAACCGGAGCACCCGGGGGAAACCCACGCTTGCGCAGAGAGAACATGCAAACTCCACACAGAAAGGCATCCTGGGTGACCCGGGGATTGAACCCAGAACCTTCTTGCTGTGAGGCGACAGTGCTAACCACTGCACCACCCCTTCATTCGCCACGCTGAATGATATATATATATATATATATAAAATAAAAATCATAATAAAAGACAAACTTTTGCCCCAGTTTTGTTTTTTGCCAGTAGTGATTCGCAATCACTCAAGTAGTTAGAGCGATTTGACTCACGCTCGGACAAACTTCGCAAATGAATGACGTGATTTAAAAGCTTAAAAAAGACAACGTTGTGAAGAAGTGTGGTTTATTCATAGTCAGTTGAGCGCTTGGCGTCAAAAAATATGACACCAATGTATTAATAAAATAAACTGGAGAATTGAGAATTCCCCAAAACAGGAAGTTATGGACAAAGTAAAGATAAAACCTGAGCTGGCTTACTGTAGGCCTCGATACTCTAGCCTGCACAGTAGGCTACATTTGTATGTGACTCTGGATGATGAATAAAATCAACAAAATTTGTCGTGCTAATCGCCAAACAACAAAATGTTCAAAGTGCTAAACCCCTGCATTAATTATCCGCTGTCCAATCACAGCGCAGTTTATGGCAGCTCGCGACTCAGCGGCGGTAGAGCGTCACGCACCTGTTTGTCAAAGTCCGTCGCGCGAGCTCTCTTCCTTGCAGTCCGCGTGCGTGCCATTTAAATGAACAGAGTTTAACGGAACACGCGTTGGAGAAGGCGGTTTGGATTAAATGCAAGAAGAGTCTCTGGTTCAAGAAATCGGTTATTAGTAGGTGCGTTTCTTTCTTTCTTTCTTTCTTTCTTTCTTTCTAATAACTGTCAAAAATCTGAAAAAGTAACTTTGGCATGCAGGAACAGACAGTTGACAGTTTATTGCTAATTTCATTGAACGGAAACAGTGAAATGATTTAGTTTTGCTTCAGAAACTTTTCAGATGCCTTTCAGATGCCTCTTTCAGTTTTGCTGGGGGAATTGCCTTTGTATTTGTCAGTTAAACAAACAAAACAGGCTTTTACACATAGGAAACTCATTGCCTGAGGTAGTGTCTATTGAAAGATATCGCTGGCTCAGTATTTACTTAAGACTGAGCTTTTCTATTCATGTAACAACAGATGGAGCTTTGCCACAATGACTAAGTATTGAAATGAGAAACATATTTAGGAAAGGCTTTCTTTCTATTCCTATGAGGAATAAGACTGTGATGTGGTCAGACTTCATGACATGTCAAAATCTATGCAATACACAATTTCTTACAAAAGTCTTAGGCACCCATTTATTATTTTATTAAAGATTTTGTTATTGATATTTTTTTTTATTATGAATTATTGCATTATTGGGACAGTATAATACATTTTCCAAACATTACTTTTCCAAAAAATAATTCGTATTTGAAAAATGTTTGTATGTCAGTAAAGAAAGCAACATATTATGTACAAGACCACTTTTCTGACAAAAAAACAAACAAACAAAACAAAACATAATGAAGGCTCCTGGGTTTTGCATGCAAAAAAAACCAAACAAAACAAAAAAAAAAACCACAAGTGCATCAGTCAGTCTTCAGATGAGTTAGTCTCCATGATGCTCAGTAAAACTTACCAACTTGTTTCCTTATAAAACTGCAAAGACTGCACAGGGTATTTAAAAAAATATATTTGCCCCACCAAATATTGACTTTGATTAGTTTCTTACTGTTTAATGCATGTTGTAGCATTTTTCTTTTAAGTAGAAAAGTTTAATTTCATTATTTTCTAAGCCATTTGCCACTTTTGCAAAGTACTGTAGATTAATTCTCAAAAATCTTACAAAACTGTGTCACATCCAGTACCATTATGTATAAAACTTAATTCAGTCAGATTTGATCCCTTTAATTGAGAGCTTAAATGTAAATCTGTAGTCGGTGGGACTTTTGTTTCGGTTGGGAAACAGTCGTATTATTTGAGTTGCCTATTGAAAAGTTCAAATGTTACTATAAATAAGGTCAATTCAGGGTTTCATTTGCAATCTTTACTTCTCTTGAAACATCACTAAAATCTCAGGGAATGAACAAACACTAGAGCTAGACAAAGCTCTGTCTTTATAATTCTAATACAACTGAGTTGTATTGGTGGGTCTGGGTTTAATCTGTAAATCTAAAGTGTTGTTATGCATGAATTACTCATCTCCCAGACTTAAGCACATTATTATCTCTGTCCATCTAAGACATGTGTAGAGTACTGTCATGTCTAGCATGTGTTTGGTTTGGTTTCGGAATTATCTAGTTGCCTTGAATGTGTACAGTCACTGTGGTTTGGCCTGCTGGACTAATTATTGTTGTTCCACCAGCTGTGCATGTAGATGATGAGATATCATAACAAGTTTTTGAAAGATTTAGATGACCGGGTCATTGTAGTCATTGAAACTATAATCAAAATCATTGTTCTCATATGAGAGTAAAATTGAATTTCTGTTGGCCATGCATCATTGCCATGAAAAACAGGCTGATATTTTAGCTCAAAACCAGGTTGCCTTTGCTAAGGGGCTGACTTGTTGGTAGATTAATCTTCCAGCGAAATGAAAACCTCAGACATAAAAATCAACACAGAAACGTCAGTGTGAATGCAAAATCAGATTTTTCCCATGACCATCCCAGTCTATGGATATAAAATCTATTTGTAACACTTAATGTTGATGTATCAGAAACACTAGAAGCATTCCCAGTTGGTTAATAAGGCGGTTCCATGGCCAAGTCACATCCATAGTTTTATAGGGTAAGTTTCTGCTAATGTTGATGCAACAATTTCCAAAGTTTCTTTATATCAATGCAAAGTGTGATGAACAAATCACGCCCCTACATTACTTTGGAGTCCAAATGTCACATCCATAACGCTGGAACCGCCCAGTATCAAGTTTCACATCAGCATCAGGTTTCCCAGGACTATTTTCCTCATTTCCTCATACAGCACTGTCACAGTAAAAGTCTATTCCATAGTTAAAACAAATGGCATGTTTTAAATTTTTCTCTAATCTTAGATATTACAGGAAGAGGCTAAGAGTGCTGTTGTTTCTTTTGGGGTAGACCTCAACAAATGTCAGTTATAAAAAATTAGTCTTTTGCAGAAAAATTTCCACTCATTTTTATACAAACAAATATGCAGCGTTCATGCATATGTTCATTTTAAAATGGATTTTTTTGTGTTGTATAAACGTTTCCAGTGAGTGTGAAGATGTTGGGAAGTTTATGGATTTTTTCAATTGATCTATGTTTTGGTCACATTATTGTGCACAGACCTGACATCATCTTTCACTGCCCAAGTTCAAATGTAGAATGTGAACAATTAAAACTTTGCTCCAATTTAATTTTTTTAATTCTTGGTCCTCCCAAAATATCCAGGTTTTATTGTTTGGTGATTTGCCAGTGATAAGACACTGACTCTTACATTGTTCATAGTAAGACAGTGATAACAGATGAGATTTTAATTATTTTAGCTAACCTGTGAATTAAAGGCTGATTCTGAAAAAATGGGAGAATAGGTCTAACAAAGAAGTTTGTCTAGACTTTGCTCATAAGAAAGCTATCCAAGACTTTCGTATATACTAACTTGGTAGTCTGTGGCATCACTCGTGAAGCTGGAAGTAGCTACAAAATCCATGAATGTTCAGTCATTCAATTTCTATAATGCTTATCCATTGCGGGTCACGAGTTGGGCTAGAGCCAATCCCAGCTAACATTGAGTGAGAGGCGGGGTACACCTGGACAGGTCATCAGTCTATCGCAAGGCTAACACGGACAGACAGACGGACATTCGTGATCACATTTATACGTATGGGAAATTTAGAGTAAGCCAGTTAACCTAATCTGCATGTTTTTGGACTGTGGGATGAAACCAGAACCCCCAGAGGAAACCCATGCAGGCAAAGGGAGAACATGCAAACTCTGCACAGAAAGGCATATTTTATAGCATCTTTATCATATTAATTATATAGCACACAGCTAATTTTGCTCTGCACAGTCACTCTTGTCTTTCCACAATTTGCTCAGCAAACAGAGGAGCACAGGTGCGTATAATGACTGTGCCTGGACATGCAGGCGCACTCAGACATGTGCACACGTGCACACACACACACACACACTCTTGTCAAAGTACAGAGTAAACATTGAAAAGATCAGGGAGACAGGTGTGTCTAATGTCTGCCACAGGAGCCACAAACCCTCTGTCACTCCCCCCCCCTCTAATTACTGCAGTAAAATGGTTTTAATAGAAGCTTGCGATTGGTTTACAATGAATCATTTGACTCTTCAGGAGTGACTCAAAGTAAATAAACTGATATTGGAGAATGACTATGCAGTGAGTCAGGAATCTTCCATATTTATGTCATTTGGCCGGCACCCTTATCCAGAGTGACTTACTTTATCTTATAAAATAGATGTGAACAGTGAAGGTTAAAAGCCTTGCTTAAGGGTCCAGCAGTGGCAGCTTGGCAGTGCTGGGATTTGAACTCCTGATCTTCGGATCACTAATCCAATGGCTTAACCACTGAGCTACCACAAACCCCTTCCAGGCAAACAAACTGAAATCAGGTTTTACTCCTGTCATCTGGACACAAGATCAGTATATAACTGTGAAGTTCATGATGGCTTGAATTATGATGACAGGTTTTAAATAAAGGTTCCGGCAAGAGTAATACTTTTCACTGCCCAATAGAGGGTGCTGTTTGATTTCTTTGGCAGTGACTGTAGTTGAAAAGCTCACAGAACACAAACATGCATGGAGTGCTACAGCTCATCTGAATTTCTCCTTATTAATAAAGCATAACTCAGACAAGTGTAGACAGACTGGCTACTGTGATAATGTTTGAGGAAATAAAGAAATATGAAGAACATTACACAAAAACACTTATGAAAGATGCTGGCCTTCCACATCCAGTGCCTATAAAATAAAAAAAAGACAATTTAGGATAGGATATAATGGTTTTGTGAGGGAAAAAAAATGAAAAGAGCCAAAAGGATTTATTTTGGTTACTGAGGTTAAGATTAGGATTAGGTTTAGGTATATGCATAGCAGTATTTAGCTGCTTTATGTCAGTGAAATGACCACATGAAGATACTAAGACAAACATGTGTATGTGGTGTGTGTGACTGGCATGTGCTACAGTGTAGTGTAGTGTAGAGGTGGTAGGATCTATGTGCAGAGCATTGTTCAGGATTGATGCAGAGGGCAAACAGCAGGTAGGCAGTGATGTAGGGTAAGCCTTAATAAAAAAAAAAAAAACAATACAAGACCAGGGTCAAAACAGTTACAAAGAACTATGGGAAAGGAAAACAACTTTGATTTTCAAATGTAACACATGCAGTAAGGACAGAGAACATGGCACTGGTGCATGGCAATGTGTAGAATGACACTCTTCACAGACTTGTTAGTTTTGTGTATATTGTCTTTTAAATGTTATTAGACATCATTTTAGATACCTCGTAATAGTTCGTATTTTGGACTTAGTATTTATTTTATTGTCATGTTGCACTGCTATAATGCTAATCGTCTAGTCTGTGGAGAAGAATTCAAGTAAGAATTTTATTGTACTTTTTACACTGTACTTTGTTCATGTGAGAATAAAACTTTAAATCCGTGAATCCTTAAGTCACAAAGACACTAGATTATAATACAGGGCATTTGGACACTGGCTAAGATTACAAAATGTAACAAACAAAACACAGGGTATATATTCAAATTCTATATTCAAAATATATTTAAACTAATGTGCTTCTGGATACACCTCTAGAATCATTATTATTTTGTTCAACTCATGTAATACAGATTCTCGTCCTATACAATTCAGTGCTTGAGCTGTTAAAACAAGTGCTGAGGAACAGGAACCCTCTTGGCGCTGACCTTATTTTACCTTAGTCTGTGGAAGAGTCACTGATTGCTGCAGATTACGTATGATTATAACAGCTGGTTGCATTACTCTCGTTGTTCTTTCATCTTTTGTCTAACCCCATGAGGCAGGAAGCCACATTGCAAACCTGTTACGAAGTAAGTAATGATGTTAATGATCCTTAAAGATTGTTGCAGAGAAATTGTATAAGAATCTCTGCATCTAATGCGCACAAATCTCATTACAGTTCAAACTTAAATGCTGACCTGTAGCTGCAGTACAGCTCCTCCTGGCTGCATATAGCATTGTCCTGTTACTTTTAATTAACATCTGAATCTTGGTACAATGCTTCTTATTCCTGCCTTGGTATGCACGCTGTAGATTAGTTATAGCTATACAGCTCTATTTCTCTTGTTTCAATGCAGCCATTCATGCAGTGCATGCACACACACACACACACACACACACACACACACACACACACACACACACACACACACACGCACACACGCACACAGAGAGAGAGACAGAACATTTTCTGTTTGAACAGCTGACAAGCATGAGTTGCATCTGTATCAACTTGAAATGCCAAAAGGAAATTATTCCTTATATATTATTTTCAAAACAATGATTTTCAAAACACGATTTGCTCCATGTACATGTGTATATAACAAAAATATATGTGGTTTTATTAATGTCATGTTGCCTGTAAATGTCTTTGTTCCAGGATATGTTCTCGTGCTCAGTCAGGTGAAAGGTAGATGCAGTATCCTTAGCTCTACATGCTGTGCTTGTGGTGTCTAGTTTGTTGTCTACTGTTTAGACTGGGTGTGTCAAGTGCACATACACATGCAAACATTACTCAATTTCATTTAGCTTCTCCACACATCTAAACCATGAACCCCTGGAAGGATCTGCTATGAGAGAGAGAGAGAAAGAGAAAGAGAGAGAACGTTTGTTTTTCATAATTCAAATCTAGTGGTTATACTAGAATGTCACAAAGGAATGTGACTGAGTATCAGACAGTGAGAGAAAGGGTTGCACATAAAACAAAGAGAAAATATATCACCTAAAATGGCTGTAGTGGTTCACTTTAACACAATGCAGAATACTGTAAGAGTTTACGAACACTGGACTCTGTCTAGACTTTCAGACATTTTTCAAAATAAGTGCTGCTCTTTCCGGTACATTCCACATGCTACCTACAGAAACTGACCTCCACACACACACACACACACACACACACACACACACACACACACACACACACACACACACACACACACACA
>JAQQZR010000036.1:13350605-13370575 GCA_030068235.1 Notoglanidium macrostoma | reverse complement strand
TGTGTCAAACATTTCTTTTGGAATTACGGAATATTCATAGCTTTTGGAATTGTTCTCATCAGACCATAATGCATTTTGCTACAAGTAGTTTAGGGTGATTTAGTAGGATAGGATGTTTTTTGTGAGAAAAGGCTTCTGTATAGCTACCCTACCCCACAGCCCAGACATGTGAAGTTGTTACATGCAGAGAATAATCATTACTCGTCAGATGCCCCTGCAGCTCCTTCAATGTTGCCGTTGGTCTCCTGGCAGAATCCCTGCTAAGTTTTTGTCTTGTCCTTTTGAAAATTTTGGAGGGACATCCTGTTCTTTGTGATGTCACTGTGGAGCTTCATTTTCTCCACTTGATGATGGACTTCACAGTGTTCCTTGGTACATCTAATGTCTTGGAAATTATTTTATATACCTCTCCTGATTGATACCTTTTAACAAGTGAGATACCATACAGGCACCGTATCATGGCTTCAGTGGTCAGATGAAACCAAGGAGATGTAAAGAAAAGTCTACAGCTGGCCTTTGGGCAGAATAATCTAATTTATTTTCATTTATTCAATATTTTTGAACTTGAGATTCAGTGTGATTGTTTCATTCTGAACATAGCCACATCCCCAATTATAAAATGGTGTGCAAAATTATGCTACCAAGTTATTGTAACTTCATTTTACATTGAGTTCATTAGTTCATTGTACCTCAATTTCACATTGAGGGTGGAAAAGGTTCTGACATGATGTATCTTTCATTTGGTTTTACTACATTTTAACAGGGGTAAATACTTTTTATAGGCACTGAATGTAACTACCATTTATATGTCATGGAAAGGGAATATTTTCAGGTAGGGCTGTGTGATATGATGATATATCATCATAGGCGATACAAAAACATCTGTAGTTTTATATTATGCTCTATAATCGATCTCACCGTGTAGCAAATCATTGTTGATTACACATTGTTTATTAAGAAATTATTATCATTAAGACCAGGATGTGTGTGTGAAATAAGGACTCTCATTATTAATGTTATTTTGGATCAAAACATTTTGCTTTGGTAAATAGACTTTTTAAAAGTCAGGACGGCTAATGCTAACGATCTTACCACCATTATTATCAGCAACCTTCACTTATTATTTAGCTCTTTAACTTACTGGGTTTTTTTTTTTTTAATAAAAAAAAGGTTTATTTATTAATTTATTCTTTGAATTATAGAAAATGTGCTATATAATGTTTTACTTATTACCTATATGGGGATATGAGATTTTGGTCTTATCACATAGCCCTGTTATCAAGTGCTTATGTAAACTCCCAACTAATGTAAGTTTGCAGTATTCCATACATTTTGTTTACTAGTTCGGCACACTTGTTTTTTGTCAGTGTGATCAGGAGATCAACAGTCAGTCACCAGTAGTATAGCTTGCCTGCACATTCAAAAGTAATTCCAACATTCACTGGTTGTCATGCTGTATGAAACACTTGGAGGCTAAATTAATTTTGCTTGCTATGTATATGTGAATCAATTTCAGTCTGTTGAATCAATTCCAAAGCTTTGCATTTGACTCTTAATTTAAAATTTCTGGAATTGGGGAATCTACTGTTTTTGTAATTGACTGCCAGCATCTTCAGTGTGAATAATGGCGACTTACTAAACTATATATAATGTGTCTTTTAAGAAAATTAAACACCGTATCATTGAAGTATTTCAACATTTTACAAGTTATTTGATTTATATAGCATTGCTACTTGTGATAACACTTCCCAACACTGCAATAATCTGCTTTATGTCCCAATAATGCACATTCTGATCCACATAAATATATTATTAATGACAGACATTCGTTATGAATAAAATACAGCGGAAACAAAATTGGCTTCTTGGTATGAGTTGTTTTGAAGTGAGAAAATGTTTTATCGTGTTCAGTCATTTTCAGCTCTGTTATTTCTGATATTCTGATATTTCTGATATATTTCTAATATTTCTGATACGAGGGTATAAGAAAGAACAATAAATATGACCATAAAGTTGTACATTTGGACTGCCAGACAGAATACCATGTGAGTAATTTCATGATTTAAGATTTTAAGTCGAATTATTCCTTGCATCAAAACTCAAATTATATCATCAGACCAATTTAGTAATGTAAAGTGTTCCCATATTTTGCAGGACGTCTTTCTCTGCTGTACCATTCTCCACCATTTTCTATCAAAGGTGTTCAAGTTAAATAAAGTGACATAGTGTGTGCAGCGTAGACGATAACATAAACCAGCTGATTAGTAATGAAGTTTTTATTGCCAATGGTTTTTAATTTTTTTTTGTCAATTAGGCACTGCAGCCATAAAATAAACATAGTATATCAATTCAATACATAACAGAACATCAGGATAAAAGGCCTCAATACAATCTATAACCCAACCCCTGTCTATCTATCTATCTGACTTTCACTTTACTCATACTCTCACTCAGACACACCTGTGGTCGTCTGCCTGAACTAGAAAGAAGGTTGACTATCTTAGTTGATTAACTTGCAGCACTGTTGTTATTCTCTCCTGTGGTTTATCTAAACCCTTTTGCACTAGCTCAGAAATACACTTGCACCAAACCAGAGCATCATAACATCTGCTCCTGAGATTCCAGATCAGCCAGATCCTGCAGGACAGTGCAAAGGCAGGACAAGAGGCACTGAAACAAGTTAGCTGAAATGTCTTTCACAGAACCTTTGAACTAACAGAAACTTGTCTATAATAGGCATAACAGAAATTATCATGACCTTTTAATCGTTAATGCCATCAAAGTAAATATGAACCTTGCTATGAGACCAACAGGCACTGAGGTGAAACTAAAATCCGGACTTTGTTTATTTTATACCTCCCCTCACAGATTTATCTCATTGTTAAAATCAAAAGCCTCCAACCTAAAATTAAGCCACATATTGTGCTCTCATGGAGAGGAGATGAGTTAAAGAGAAACAGATGGAGTGTGAGTAATTTTCAGCCTGGGAATGCATCTGAAAAATAGCTAGTGGCCAAAACAAAACAAACATTTACAATATAAATTTTAATGGGGGAGTTACAGGAAATTCAGTCCATTTGGCTGATTGATTTGTGATTGAGTTGAGATGCATTGTTTTATTTTAGTAAATTACTGTGGAATAGCAAATGATTAGTAACCAGAGTGACATGAACACACACACACACACACACACACACACACACACAGAGGACCCACAAGTTTCCTTTCTACAGTCCAGATGTGCTCCTAAAGCAGGTATTGATAGATAATGCATACCTGAGTTAAGCCTTTTCTGTTTTTGCTTTTTTTCCTAATGGATGTAGATATTTTACATTCCTCCTTTAAGTCTCTTTTAAGCGCAAGGGTTTTTACCTGTCAGTCATATAGATGGAACATTTAATGTTTTTCTATGTGAAAAAGTGGGCCATGGAAGGGGGGGGGGTACAGGAATGAGAGAACAAGAGAGAGAGAGAGAGAGAGAGAGAGAGTGAGAGAGGTGGTGGGACATGGCAGTAGGAAGTAGACTCATTGCTCTGCTAGAGATGGACAGACACTGATAACAAAGGAGACAAAAACAAACAGCAGCATTGTGCCGTGTTTTTGTAAATCGACACACCCATTAATCCCATAACTTTGCAATTTATTGTAAGTTTGCTTTTTTGAAGTTTGAGGTTCAAGTTTGAGTTGAACATCCTCTTCCTTTATAACATAGCTACTGGTTAGGTGTAATTGTGCTGATTTCAATACAGTCATGTTGCAAGGAAACCATCCAAATAGCTGCAAATAATATAAATATTGTACTAGGGCTGGGTAATACAATGAAAGCTTATCAATATGGTGGTATAATAGCATCATGATATACCTTTCTAAGTATCTTTGTTGTCTTCAGTTGTCAGTGCTCTTTTGTTACTCACTGTTATAGGTAACTGTTTGGAGAGTAAAACAATTTTTGTTGCAAATGTCTCATTTTCCTACCTCTTCTTTGTGAAATTCCTTAAGTTTATACATGTATTGAAGATGTGAAGATCTGCATCTGTACTGGCCCTTGCTGGCACTTTGTTAACAAAACCTCAGCAATTATTATATATCATTACATATTTATATAATTATATATTATTTACATTTATATTTGCAGGATATACACCCATATACAGAGACTTTAACAGAAGTGCTGCATAGTCTCCATCAAGAACATCCTCATGCTAGTAAAAATGGGTCAGGGTCCAAGAATACAATCAGACAGAAAGTCTTCAGGTAGGTCAGTGAAGACATACATTCACCATTCACTTGTTCCTGGATGTTTGTTTTTCACAGCTCTAAACCCTAGAGATTTTTGTGCTCCAAAATCCCTTAAGATCAGCAGTTTCTGTAGTACTCAAACCAGCCCATCTTGCATCAATAGCCATGTTTTATGCTTTGTGCTGCTGATACATGATTGACTGATTGCATAACTGCATAAATGAGCAAGTTTACAGATGCTCCTATGAAAGTGAATGGTGAGTGTATGTTGTGATACATGTCATGATATATGAATACATACCATGACACATATCATGTCTTGAGGATTTTAAGTATTAAATGGATGAAAGATGCTATGTCATCAATTCCTATAATGTACACTTGATACACATCAGTTACAACTCTGCACACATACCAATATAGTTCAGAATTAAAGATGCCCTTAATAAAGCAGCTGAAATGAATATTACACTGTGCTTCTAAAAGTAGAATGGGAGTTAGTCACACACTGGTCTTGTGAACCAGACTTCTATCTTTTGCTACAGAGCCTAACACGTTTCATCACTAATTGTCAGGAGTGGAAAATACTTTGGTAACTGTACTGAAATTGAAGACCTGTATTTTTACTCAAGTAAATTTAAAAGGGAAAAACCATACCGTTTACTATTTTCATTTTTACCTTCAAAGTTCATGTTATAAACCTCAAAAACCTTCCTTTTCTATTTCTCCCCTACTTTTTTTACTTAGTAAGATGTCCTTTGTGCAGGTTGCCAATTCATACAGGATGAGGTGTCTTATTTGCCTCCCACATTCTTTGACTTTTAATTGAGTAAGATTTTGACACTGCAGCCACTTACTTATGTACAGTTTCTCTGTGCATTTTCCCACTCCTGCTAATTATGGACAATAATTGTGCACTTTTGCAAAACATCTGACTGATATTGCAAATAGCCAACCTTGCTGACTCGCTACTAACTGTTTCAAACAAGAATCTTGTGTTGTAAAGACGTAAACCTTTTTTTAAATCCAGTGACTTTATCTTGCTCCCTAAAGCTCACTATATAATGGCTTGTTTTCCAATCCCGAACTAGTGTATGGAATTGGGGAGAGCCAATCTCATTGAAACTGATTTCAAGAAGATTGTAATGTCTGTGCCCTGCTATTTCAGAGTATCTGAGGCTGAAACTAATCACACGCACACACACACACACACACACACACACACACTCACATTTACAATGCATGTTATCATGCGGCACAAATCTGAAATTCGTTTAAACCTTGTTTATCGCCTTTAGTCAAGTAGATGGGATAATGCTCTCCATGTCAAATTGCATCTGTATGGATTACTGGGATTTAGCTACTTTATTTAAATTACTGGGAGTAGATTTAGGTTGGCAAACACTTTGATACAGTATCTTCGTAATATGACTTACATTTATGTCCATAGGATTACATGTGGATACTGTGTGCACTGCGTGTGTATTAGGGTAAGTGTGCACATGGTAGTCTCAAGTGGTGTGCAGGACTATATTTACTGTATAGGCTGTATATAGGACTGTATAGGCTGTATTTTTGGGGAATGTGATGTACAGTACATGCGCCATACATTTAAAATTGGGCTGGACTAAAAATAACTAGTATGTGAACAACAGCATAGGAAATCAAACATTTTTTGAAATACTTAATTACATATTCTAATGATGCAGAGTTTACACCTTGAATGCATTTATGCAAAGCAAATAAAATGGATTTATGGAAAATTAAAATAAATGCACAGAGTAAATATGGATGCCCTTCTATAATGAAGTTGTGTTTGGGGTAGTTGGCGTATCTGCTGTTGATTTGGGTACAGAATTGCAGTTTGTAATTGCAATCTTTTTTTTTTTAAAAACTCAGAATTATAAAAACATTAGCATAATGTTATAAATAACATTACATAGTTATATGTATGACTAGGACTAGGACTCTAGACAGAACAAATATTTCCCAAGAAGGAAATATCTCATCTCAAAATAAATATAGTGTAAAATTAATCTCTAAAAGTACAACTGAAATATACTTCACATACAACAGAGCAGCTAGCAGGTGATTACTGATAGAGTTGTTTCTGCTTTCATTCTCTGTTATCAAAAACACAGTCATTTTGTACATGCTAGGACAGATCTGCTGTGCTTTTGTTTATAGATGCTGCTTTATCTCACCTGGAAAATTCTCCCCATCCCCACATTCTTTCACCGCTTGCCATAGTTTCTCCATGGCAGAGTTTAATCTACAATGAATGAAAATGAACTGCTTAAAAAAACCCTTGTAGTTAGAGTTCTCTGTAGTGGGTCGACATTGTTCTTGCTGATTGAAGAGTTTTGTCTGTGTCCATTTAACTTGCTGCAATGTGCTAATGCATAATCAGCGAGGGGGTAGTAAAGGGGCGGGGCTCTGGGTGCCCGCCTCTGTCACCCACCACCTGAGACAGTCCTGAGCATATGTATGTTTGTTGGTTGTGCATAACATTCTGACCCATATTTCGCATGATAGTTTGAGGTGTGTTTGGGAAACTCAGTCTGCTCAGTAGTTGAGGATGACCCGAGGGCTTTTGTGAAGATTCTTGTGTTAAAGACAAAAACCCAGCTGTACTCACAACCTACAGCATTGTTCACATACATCTGTTTCTCTCTTTTTTTCTCTCTCTCCTTCTCGCTGGACACTTTAACAAGATTTGACAATCCAACTATTTTCCTTTCACAAATGTCTGCTCTCTTAGCCTGTCTTGCTTGTCCAGTAAAGAGGTTTCATTAGGGTTTATTCTCACTTTAGGCATTTTCTATCTTGCTATGTCTTTGTTGGCCTCTCTACCCTTTTCTCAGCAGGCTCTCTCTTATTTTCTATCGCTTCCTCTTTCTGTCCACATCTGGTTTTGATGAGAATGAGCTTTAGAATACATGTCTGGTGCATCATGCTTCTTTGATCTGGCATCAACACAACAGCCTTTTTCATTTCTGGACATGAGACGGACACTAAAATAAAAAACAGCTCCCAAGCGTTTACTTCTGCAGTCTTTCTTTTCTTAGGAATGTATTCCCTTGCGTGTTACTTTTTCATTACTTTCTTCCTTTCTCAGTGTGTTTCTGCAAATATTATTCTGAAACTGTAGTAAAAGTTTGTCTATGTTCTTTTAAATATGAAGAGCAAAATTTATGATTTTTCTAATACTAAGAAGAACATTTAAAAACAGCAAGACCCTGAAAGAGAGAATTTCGGAACAGATGAGTGCTGCTTTAAAGACATTTTTTTAAATTCATGCCTAAACCTCTGTCCATGTGAGATTTTTTGCTGCACTTTTGAATATTCACATCTGTTACAACCTGCTGTTCAGAGAGAGATGGTGAGACAGCTCCCAAAGTGCAGTAAGGCAAGTATAACAAAAGACAACAGACTGAGTGAGAGGGTCCAGTTTAACCTATTTGCTGGTATGTAGGCCATGGGCATTCCTCAGAATGCTTTGTCCAAGAAGTATTATTCTTAACTTAAAACTGCAGACCGTATAAATACTATCCACTCACACAAGTCATGGCGTCTGTGCATTTCTGCTCAAGAAGGGTGTAACCGTGCATTCCAAGGGGTCTGCACTCCTTCTTGCCCTCTCTTTCTCTCTCTGTCTGTCTCTCTCTCTCTTCCACACTAATGTGTGTAAATGTGTGTGCATGTGTGTGTGTGTGTGTATGTGTGGGAGAGAGAGGCTTAGAGTGAGAAAAGAAGCTGAACAGAGGAAATGAAAAAGTTTAGTGGGTCTTTAGTTGTCTTTTTGCCTATGAATGAAGTGTGTGTGTGCTTTTGTGTGTGTGTGTGTGTGTGTGTTTGTGTGTGTGTGTGTGTGTGTATGTGTGTGTGTGTTGTGCCTAAGTGTGTGTTCTCCATAGCTGGTGTGGAGAGGAATGGATATGAAGTCCAGAATTGCCACTGAGGAAAAGTATGAAAAGCCTTAAAGGGGATTTCCTCTGTTAGAGAAAGCTTTTCTCCTCCCCCTCTCTCTCTTTCCCCGTCCCTCCATCTCTCTCTCCCACTCTCCCTCCCTCCCTCTCTGAAAAAGTAGTCAGGAAGCAAAAGTACCAAGCCAAGCAACAGGCTCTCTGGCATAGAGCAACTTTTTGCTGCTGTGCTGTAGAATGACAGTGAGTTTCTTCAGCCAAAACACAGCACCATCTCCAAACTGGACAGCAATGCAGATATGTCCTCTTTGGACATAAGTCTGTCTGCAAAACGAAACCACTTTCTGCATGGATAAACAAAGATGACAGCTGGATAACGTGGATCATATCGCCAAAATGGTATGACTGTCCTGCTGTTATGTTTTGTCTACATTTTGTGGTTCTGATCTCGAATGTTGCTTTACAGAACTTGTAATTTACAAGCTTGCTGATTGGCTGATGAGCAGGAATTAGGCTGTGTGTTAGATGTTACTGGTTTTAAGAAGGAATGGACATGGATTGTTTTTTAATAGGCATGGACAACCTGTCACCTTACTTTTTGCCTGAAGTGCATAGTGTTTAAGTTAATGTTAGTAGTGTTCTTTATAAGATGACCCTAATTTATATTGAAACTACTCTGCATGCCAAAGGCAGAATGGGAACTGTGATACACAAACTATTCCGCTACACAGAGTTTAAGTTTTCTTTTTTGTATATATACTAAAAGATTTCCTTTTTTTTTCAAAGAATTGACATTGACATAAACATTTAACTTTGAGTGTGTGCATGCATGCGTGTGTGTGCGCGCCTTTTGTTGTCCAAGTCCTGTACTATGCGTGGGGGAGTTTTTATTGACACTTATTATGTCTCAGTGACTAGTCATGCTTCAGTTGTAATGAACAGAACAGGTTCCATAGCCAGTCACACTGAAGCTCAAAATTTATAAAGGGCACTACAAGAATATTATCTACTACAATACACTACAATAATTATGGAACTGCAATGATTAATCAACTAAGTTCAGGAATCATAGTCAAGTTTAAACCTTCCCACATGATATGTATGTATATTGTAAATAATAGTAATTTTAATGCAGGTTTAAAATATTAGCCTACATTTGCTCATAAACTGTAAACATGTTAGATATAAGACGTGTAATGCAATGCACTTTTCTGTATCTGCATGTTTGTCGCTTTCAATATCTATATCTGTACCTGTATTTGGACTTAAACCAAAGTTGTGACCTAAACAGGCAAGATTATTTTTTATTAAATATGACCACTATGAGATGATTATGGACTAGTAGCCTATTTTAAAGCACCACAGTTATGAAAAGTCAGTTACTAAGGAGGAATTCATGAATGCCATAAGTTCATATTAATTGTGGTCTTTGTTTGCCCCATGAGTTTCATATCTGATATTCCACCTTCCAGTTTCTGTGTCTCGTAGGATACCAGTCCTGACGCACACCTCTAATCTAAACCAACTACTAGCTATAGTTAGGTTAGGTGTTAAATAGTAGTAAGTTGTTGTGATGAGCAGCTATTATCCGAGTTTGGGTTGTAATTCCACATTGGAAGTTCAATGTTTACTTCCATCCTTACTTTTCAGTTGCTTTCTAATACATTTTTAGATGCATTAAATCTTTTCTGTAGGTGTTTGGGGACGCTGGAGGGAAACATTACCTCCCGGAGTACCTTCCATTTATAGCTGCCAGACTTTCTGACTACTAATAAAGAGAGCTTAAGAGAGCTTACCTCTACTAGCACTTAACACTTCAAATTTTGTGAATTATTACAGCACTCCAAAAAGACTGACAAATATGGTGTTCCTTTGCATATTTTTTAACAACTGTAACAATATACAGCTGTACATATCAAACAAAGGACATATCCTGAAGCATGAAATACATAATCTACACAATGATTCCGGTCTGTTTTATTATCTTTTTGGGTTCTCTTGGAATGCAGTGAGCCACCGTTTAGGTTTCATAGTGATCCAGTGTTTTACTCATTCAGTGGCTGAGAATATGAGCGACAACTGTTTATTATTCCTAGTCATCCTCACATGTTTACTCCATGTATCCTTAGAAAATGTGTAACAAAACCTTTTTGCTTGACAATAGCATTTAGTAATGTGGCCAGTCTAGACATTGGAACAGTAACATAGATGTAAAACATAACTTTCTATCCTAAATTCATCTCATTGTTTAATAGATATAATTTTAATGCTGAAAACTGGTCCAAAATTGTGAGGAGCTGGGTTACCTCTATTGAGTGACCTGCTTTTGATTTGCAGTATCCATTGAAATTCACTTGCTCATCCAGCCTAATTTTGCAACGGTGTTTCATGCATCAGATTTATTTGATGTAAAATTCTGTACTCACATTTGCTTAAGAACATTCTCACAGTATATAATGAGATTTTGTCAGGAGGAATGAGTTTGTCTCTCTGACAGAGCTACTGCCTCACAAGAGAGGAACTGCTCCTTTTTTTTTTTCAATTAAACATTTACTCTAGAATGGATTTGTAATTTTGTTTTCCTGAAATATCACAAGTATAAGTACAAGTTCATGTTTTTGTTACTTGCCAATACATAGAGTGAAACTGAAATAAGTAACCTTAAACTTATGATGAAGCAATCCAACACGTCATGGAACATTACATTTAGCTCTGTTTATGTTTTCCCAGTTTCAATAGTGGCCATGAAAAGTGCACATGTGCATGTTCAAACACTTAGGCTACTAGGCTTATTAGCTAGTTGATATTAAATGAAGTGCATTCACTAGCTATATTAGCTACCTTGGACTGAGTAGGGTTACAGTGGAAAAGAACAGGTTTTATTCCACTTCAACTGCCATCTCATGTCCTCTGTTTATTACAGCAACAATGGTTTTCCTCCCACAGTGTCACATGATATCAGATGTTGGTAGCAGAGCATTTTTTTTTACCAGTATGAGTAAGGTAAGCATAGTATCAGACAGATGCATGAAAGTAGTGTTGATGCATCCAATATAACCTTTGCTTTTACACTTGAAATTTAGCTAACATTAGGTACATTGGCTCACTTGATTATCAATGAGATGTTTCTAGATTAACCAAAAACTGTGGTAAATTAAGCTGATTGGACATAAGTTGAAAAGGCACATCTTTGTCTCCATAAAGCCCCACTGCTTACAGTTCCAAGTATAGAGAGTTTATTGAGAAAAACCTTGTGTTTGGGTGAAGATTCATCGTTCAAAATGACAGTGTCCCAAAACACATAGCTTGGCTTTGGAGCAAGTCTGGAAATTGTTTGGTTCAACCAGAACATGAACTTGAAATTTCTGGAGAGACTAGAGAGAGAATACTTGTAGAGTGACACTCCCCATCCGATCTGGCATGTTTTCTGGTGCCAGATGGGTTTGAGTATTTCAGAAACTGCTGATCAACTGGGGTTTTCACACATACTCTCTGAAGATTACACAGAATGGTGCTAAAAACAAGTGACAAACCATCCTGATGTTTGATGTAAACATTAACTGAAACTCTTGACCTGTATCTGCATGACTTCATACATTGTGCTGCTTAAACACGATTGGGTGATTGGATAATTGCACGAATGAACTGTACAGTACATGTGAACCTATTACTGTCTGTGGTGAGAGTCTTTACTGCTGAATGCAATGCTTCTATGCAATTCAACATTTTGGGAATGTAACTGAATGAGAAAAACTTTATATTATACTTATAATTACATTATTTCTCTCAAAGGCTTATTTGGCTGCTGTATTTACCTTTAAATACAAACAAAACAAGCAAACATTTCAAATATTTTGAATATTATAATTGTGATTCCCAGAGACCATAGTGTTTTGTGTCTTCTTCCTAGCTGCTGAGGGACAGGTCTCTGCACACTTGTTTTTGCCTGCAGAAGCCAGCATGTCTGTTTGGCACCAATGGTCAATGGAAAGTAACAGCTTCTATCCAACCCCTCCTCACACACACAAACAACTCACACTGTTTTGGTGTGGCCTCTATTGATTCATGCAACCATTAAAAATTCTCATGTAAGCCTCTGTTGTACACACCTTGATAAATATCCAGTCATAAAGAGAAAGGCTGCTGAAGAGAAATCAGAACAAGAAAGACATCGAATGCATCAAGACATCCATTATTCTTAAATCCCCTAAAGTAAAACACATACTGGAATGATCGAAGGATGATTAACTGGTATTTAAATTAGCTGGCCTGGATACAAGCTCTCACTTTGCTAGCATGTCTGCCAAGCAAGGCAAAATAAACTAAAAAACCCACCTCAAAAGCAAACAGTCATTTTCTCATTCGTTCCTTCACTAATGAGAATCTGGGCCAGATTCACCTGATAAAGCTAATGTGTTTCTGCCTGAGGGCCCAAGCTGGGAGGAGAAGGCCTTGGTGCTGGCATGGGTTTGTTTTGTCATGGTAATAGAGTTGCTCCGGTACCAACTTTAAAGCATTAACTAAAGAAAAGGTAAAGGGGTAAGTTTTTGACATAAATAAATAAAGACAAAGGCTCTGTTCTGTCACCACAGCTGCTAAGTCAGGACTGGAAAATACCTTATGAAAGAAAAACCAGTGATGGCACAAAGTGATGTCGGGGCTCAGCAAAAAAATTCCCTGCAAGTAACATAGTACCTAATCCGTATTTGATTCATCAAATAAATTTGTATTAGTCAGTTTGATCATTATTTCTGTGTGATCTATAGTTATGATTGATGTGTAATCTGAATTTTTAAAGAAATGCTCAGGGTCTGAAAAAGAGATTTGTGTAAGGATTAGTTTATCTTGAGGATGTGTATTAATCAGCATCTGTTGTAACATCTTCAAATTAAATCTTTAAGTCACAAAAAAATTGTGACCCAGGCTGGCCATCTGAACAAGCAAGACAAGACAGTAATGGCAAGGCAACAGCTTAACATTCAGATAAATGTGGTTCCACGTTTAAAGGAACGTTTGATTTTTAGGCACTTATGAACACAGTCATGGTTACGTGATCAATTAGAAGATACATTTCTTTTTTTTTTTTTTTACAAAAGAAGAGATGAAGAGACATTTCTGTTTTTTAAAAAAGAGAGAATTTTTTATGTTGTGTGTGTGTGTTTTTGTAATCTATTGATCTGTGCATGACTAAAAGCTGCCAGACTTGTGTTCTGTTAGTCTTTCATGGACAATTTTATAAAATTTGATGCTGTTGCTTTTTTTGTATTTATTAAATATTTGAAGTATTTGACTCAGTCTCGAGCATTTTCAGTTAAAGATGAAGTAAACGTGATATAAATACGTATTAAAGGAAAAACTGTTGGCTCTCTTATGCTGTGGGGGACATTTTGCTGGCATGGTTTGTGTCTGCTTGTTACTGTAGAATGAACTCTGCAAATCAATACTGTTTTTCTGACATAACATTTTTGCAATAGTAAAACATTTTTATCCAGATGGGAGTGCTCTCTTTCAGGATAATGTCCCCATTCATAGGACGTGAGGGCTCACTGAATACTTTGAAGAGCATAAACTATGCTGTGGCCTTCATAGTTCCCAGATCTCAAAGCAGTTGGACACTGGATGGGAGATTTTGGACTGATGTGTTAGACTGCACACTGCACAGTAATTGTGCAAAAATCTTTGGAAAGAATGGTGTTGATCCCTCCAGTGCACTTCCAGAGAATCTATGCCAATGTACATCAAAGCTGTTCTGGTAGCTTGTGGCTGTTCTTCGTGTTTAGAAGCATTCATGCTATTAGTGGAGAAGGGCTTCTAAACTGACAGTGTGCCAATGTGACAATGCGACCTTCTGTCCCTGAGCTAACCATTTCATGTCTTGGACCACTTTTAACATGCAGAATGTTGTTGACTGACCAATTTTGTGGCCTAGGCAGGATTTATTTTTTTTCTCAGCCACAACTGGAGAGAACAGACAATATGCAACATGTGTTACAAATTAATTTCTGTGTGTGTTGACCCTGGAATGAGCTGTACCTCCAGCCAGATGTTCAGCCACTGAGATCTGACAGAACACCGCTCTCTGTTATTTCTACATCAGTTGCACTTTTTGTATTTTGACTCCATAGCACATTTCAGAAGAATTCTATATTCCATCTACTTTCCTGTTGTTTGGTACAGAATGTCAACTGCATAGACACATGACCAAGGCTTGGAGTTAGCATGTTAAAGCAGTGGTAAAGTCAAATTATGCCTGCGTTTCTGCAGCTCTGCCACACCAGAGCAGGTGCTGAGATTTGCATTTTCATTTCAAATTGTCTGTTGGGCAACAATACAACTGACTGTGATTGTTGAGCCTTTTACATTACCTTGTGTCCAGCTTTGTTGGAAATTCAGACATGGCATTCTAACCATACTTAACTTAATGTCTAAATTCTTAGTTGTCTTAGATTCTCCAAAGCTCAGGTGCCCTAGAAATTTTTATTCTGTATATTTGAGTTCCTTTGTACCGAAAGCTTACATTTACAGGTGATTGTATTAATAACTTGCTAAGTCTAAGTCAAGAGTTGTCCAAATGTCATGGCTAATGTATTAGGCTAGTGTCTTTTAAATATCGCTATCAGAATTAGTGGAAAAAAATGCTGCATGTTAAACAGCAGAAGATGGGTTTGATGATGACAAAAGGGTTGAAGCTAATTTGAAAATTTTAAGTTGGTCAGGTGGAAAGACGGTTAAACAAATGTGTGGATGGGATGCAGTGTAAAGATCTAAAAAGGACCAAGCTATGTGAATGGGGAACATTATGCCACAGGTCCCTCTGTTAGGAATTAAATAAGAGTGGCACCAAGACAAAGACAACACTGTCCCCTTAAAGAAAGAGGGGAGGGACAGGAAGAAAGGAGGAGAGGAGGGAGATACCTGCTGAGAGAAGAGATGGAGGGGGTCTTTTGAAATTTGACAGCTGAAAGTAGGAAAGATTTTTCCTGTTGAAGAATAAACACATGTTGGATTAAGGTCTCTTGGAATATGGAGCATGTGGATATTTTGGCTTGCCAGTCAGATCAGTTTTTTTTCTTATTCTCTTGCAGTAGTAAGTACTTTGTAAAGTTCGCAGTGATGTTCTGGGGTTCTTTAGCTGTCCCTTTCATATTCCCTGCCAAGTAAATGGATTAGCTATTATTTGAATTCATCATTATTTTAATGATAATGCATGAATATAATATATTCATGTGCACTTATTTACTGAACCTAAAATTGACCAGAAATATCAGTACTACACAAGGTGTAGTTTACAGTGCTGAAGGACATATCCATCCATTCACTGTCTATACTGCTTTTCCATTAAGGGTTGTGGGGAAGCTGTAGCCAGTCACAGCTTCAGGCGAGCGGCAGGGTAGACCCTAGAAAGGTCTTCAATCTATCGCAGGGCTAACACGGAGAGACGAACAACCTTTCCCACTTACGTTTATATCTGTGGGCAATTTAGACTAGCCAGTCAACCTAATCCACATGTCTTTGTGCTGTGGGAGGAAACTAGAGCACCCGGAGGAAACCCATGCAGACAACCCATGCGGGAAGAACATGCAAACTGCACACAGAAGGGCCCCAGTCGCCCGGCAGGTTCAAACCCATAACCTTGCCGTGAGGCAACAGTGCTAACCACTGCACCACCTGCTGCCCCTGAGGGAAGCCATATCAATTAAATCTATATAAATAAAATGTTTACTGAAAATTGGTTGGTTTGAATAGTGCCTAGAAAAGTGCAAGGGCTCTGTAAAGAACTTCACACAGTTCCATACACACTATATGGACAAAAGACACCTGACTATCACACCCATCATTGGTTCTTCTCCAAACTGTTGCCACAAAATTGGAAGCACAGAATTGCAAATAATGTCTTTGTATTCTATAGCATTACAATTTCCCTTAAGTGGAATTAATGGTTTCCAGCCTGACAATACCCTTGTGCACAAAGAGAGGTCCATGAAGGCATGAATTGCCAAGGTTGGCATGGAAGTACTGGAGTGGCCTGCACAGCGCACTGACCTCAACCCCACTTTTCCTCACCTCAACATCAGTGCCTGACTTCACTAATGCTCTTGTGGCTGAATGGACAAATCACCATAGCCATGCTCAAAAAATAGCATAAAGCTTTCACAGAAGATTGGAGATTATTATAGCATCAAAGGGGGGACGAAAAGAAAAAATATGTTTATGAGAGAACTTTCTGCTGTTCTGCCAGTGGTCCCTATTATTGAGTCACTACATGGTTAATACCCCTTTGTTAATGTATGCTTATATTATGTGTGAATTTCTGTCACAATACAGTGAGGGGGTAAAGTTTATGGGTAAGCATAGTGAGATGATGCTTGCTGGCAGTCTAAAGTAAGCTACGCTTTCCCATAGACCCTTGATGCAAATATATAAACCATTCAAACAGCACAGAAGCTTCAAACAGAAGTGTAAACCAGCCGTGACGTGTACAACTACAAAATTCTAACAGCATGTTGTGTGTGTCTATGGTACTGTGGCTCTGCCAGCCTTAATGCAAATGCTGATTAATTGAGGTGGCTATGCACATTTTTGTACCCTGCATTGTTGAGATAAACCATGACCTTTCTTCTATGGGATTTATCAAAACTCTTGATTTCATTCAAGAGTAATACTGCAAATACAATTATTTAATCTGACTGCAAACATGACATTGTTCAAATATAATGAGCACAGCGGTAGCAAGAGAAATGTGTAAGGCGTCACCTCCTCTCATGGGAATGTTTACACCTATCTATATTTTGGTTATATGTAGTTATTGAATAGTGTTTCAGTTTATGTTAGTTAGCTTGCTAAAGTAATAAAATAGTAGTTAAAATGAACTGTGCATGTGGTAAGGGTTTGTTATATATTGTATTTTATTGCATGAGATCTGTGCTACTTTTTACCATGCTTCTATTATTAATCTTGTAATCGATTTGTAATCGATTTATTACCCACTTCCCATTGTCCAATTAAGCTGAAATTTTGCACACATCCGTAATCTCGATGACAATACATGAATCAATTAACAGATTTAGCAATTGTTCACATGAATGCACGGTTTTTAAAAAAATATTTTTATTAAGTTGAATCATCTTTTTCTGTGTAGAAAATCTAAATAAAAAAAGCCAAATTGCCCAGTATGAGTGATTTAGAAGTAGTGATCCTAGGCATTATCACATCCAGTGATTCTTCTCTATTCATTTTGCAGTGAATTGTGCAGGTATAATTGTAGGCATCTACCTGACAACACTTAAACCCACACTTGTATGCAAATAAACATATGCGGGAGTATATACCAGTCCTAAGGACAGGCAAGATAGCGAGTCTGCCACAGAGAATGTTTACTAAGGCAGAGGAAAGGAGAGAGAGAGAGAGAGAGAATGAGGTCAGCCAAAGGATCCTGGAGCCTTCACAGAACAAAAAAGACCACCCTGAATTAGGCATGTGAGCCAGAGAACTCAACTGGAAACTGTATTTATTCATGCATAAAAAAATGGTCTACAAGCTAACATTTTATGTTACATCTAACATTATAGTATTTCAAATTACTTTCAATCATACGGATATTTCAGTTGTCATTCTACCCTTTTTGGTGTCTATGCCTATCATCAGATTAAAAGGTTCTTGAGTTGAACATAATAACAACTTGCTTCTGTCTCCAGACTTAAACATACCTTGAATGTTTGATTATAAGAACATGTATATAATAACAAGTTTAAGACCATCCTGGTACATTAAAGTTCTGGAAGAAGAAGCCCAGATCTTGATGAAAAATCAAACAGGAGATCACATCTCATGGGCTGCAGCTGCAATGTATTACAGTCTTTAACATAGTCAGTGAATTCCACATCAGCTCAATGACTCTCTATCAAATAAATTCATTATGGCTAGAAAAAAAGCTTAGGAAAAATTCCAGCGCAAGCATTCTTCTGAGGTGAAGGCATGACCTCACAGACACTGCTGTCTGTATTACTGAATGACTAATAGAATATACCTCACACTCACATCTTAGCTGTGGATAAAGCCTTTGTAGGGGAGAAACTTAAGCTCTTCATCATCTCCCTGTTTTCAATTGTGACTAACCCACAAAATGGCAGTTAGTGGTGTTACACACTGATGTCACAAAAAACTGCTCGAATGTTTTGAGGTTTAGAAACACATTTAATTGTGTTGTTTGTACCAGACTGATATGTCCTATGAAATGAAGTACAACCTACTTTCTTCATAAATACATGTAATACAATATGTTATACAAAACATTTCTCCCATAATTCCATAAGAGCATTATTATGTTAAGCTATTTTCAGTTTTTCAATGTATTTAACTGAATTTGAAGTTGAGTTAAAGAGTAACTCATCCAGAATTTTCTTTCTTGTTGTGAAACTCCTTTTCCTGTAAAGGCACCCTGATAACCACTGATAGATTAAACATAGAAAGATGCTCATGACAGTAGAAAATAGAGCCTAATAATGGGGCGGACACTTTTCTGTTGGATGAGGGAAAGTAGCTTTATACACACTAATGTCATTTAATTTGACTAAGATATGTTACAGATAAAGTCATATCATAAGCCATATCATTTGAACAATATATTTTTATATGATGAAGCTCCTCATCCCAGGTAGACAGGTTTGTTTGTGTTAGATACAATATACAAGCACAAAGATGCAATTTGATGCAACTATGTCCATAGTGTAAGATGACATTACAAGGCCCTGACTCATGTCTAAAGTCAACTTATAGCTGTTTTGGGGGAAATGATTGTTAAACTGAGACATGATTAAAAAAAATACAGGATATAGATTTGTTACAATTTTCAAGAAATTCTCCAGAGATCTGTACACAATACAGTATCCTGCTGCTTCCATCAGCAGGCACGTAATGAATAAAATCAGATGAACTAGTTATGTTATTAGCCATATATTCCCAGGTCTCCAACTTGCCTCACAGGTGATGTTGTATACTTTCTGTACCGTTAATATGTGTGCTTGTGTGTGGGCATGAATGGTTTATGTGTGTATATTTTAAGTATTCACACAACTTTTATGGAAATAACTGAGGCTATAGTGAAGCCTAAATCACTAAGATTATTGTAATGTTAAAAGAATGACTTGTGGATAATAGTTCTCTGAGAGCGATCTCATGGGTGGTTCTTCTTTCTGTGGGCTTGGTTGTTTCTATGGTCCAGACAAATAAAATATTTCCTGTCTGAGATATTATTCAAGCATAGCAATCAACAGCATCTGGCTGCAGTGTTCTGTATGATGAATTGTACCTATAATTTCATAGCTGTAGCATGATCTTTCTTAAATAGCCTTAAAAGCTGCCGCAGACAAAGTCTTATACTGTATGTCTTATAGATATGAGACTTTGGTCTTAACTGAAAAGCCAGATCTGATATGTTTGAACTATTACATATTTTTGTAAGGTTGTGATTGAACAGTGAACATGCAGTATTCACATGGAAAACTGCATCTGCATCTTAATGAGCAGACTAGCTCATTAAACAGATTTATGCTGAATATTACCAAAAAAGTAAGTAATGGCTATGTCACACCTGCTATAAGTAATGTTTTGCTATCTATGACTGTAATTAAGTCCATGATGATCAACATGAACTTGTGTCCTATTTAAATAGGATTATTCATATGATCAATTATTTTATTCTTGTTGAATTTTTCGTGGCCGGTGCGGTCGGCACGGTGGTGCAGTGGTTAGCACTGTCGCCTCACAGCAAGAAGGTCCTGGGTTCGATCCCCGGGTCACCCAGGG
>JAQQZR010000036.1:13335620-13350505 GCA_030068235.1 Notoglanidium macrostoma | reverse complement strand
TGCCCAGGGTGTACCCCGCCTCTCGCCCGAAGATGCTGGTATTGGCTCCAGCTTCCCCGCGACCCAGATGGATAAAGTGGTATAGATAATGGATGGATGGATGGATGAATTATGCGTTATGTTTCCTAAAAATGCAGCTTACCATGACCAATATGCTAATTTATGCATATTCATTTTAAACATGAATGGAATAAACATTGGTTAATGCAGAGCTTCATTATTAAGTCAGCTTTTAAATGTCAATGGATGTATCCATTCAAAGTTACATTTAACTAATAACCTACTACAACAATTGTAATTTTCAAAGGATGGGTAAAATTCGACATTACTTCATTATTACTCATGGTATGAGAAATTCATAGTTTACATGTTTTATGGAGAGCCTTACCAGACCTTAGTCAGTAGTCAATGTAAATTATGGATGGAATAAACATTTACATGCATATATTTATTTAGGTAACAATCATTGACATTAACTTACTCAACTTTTAGTTAAGTATTTTGTTGTAATTACTTACAGTGTATTAATTCTGTAGTTCATAGCTTATTAATGTTACCTAAAAGAGTAAATAAGGTAAGTTAAGGTCCCCTGGGTTTAAAGCATGACCAACATTCTTCTTATTCACACACACATAAACTGATACAAAGTGGAGTGAATAATGCACAAAAATGGAAGCATGTGATTCAGACCATGTTTTATGATGTTTTCTTTTTTACTGGGTGGTTAAGCATTTTAAATGAGCTGTGACTGGAATACAACACAATATTCCAAAACACCTTGGTTAAACAGAAGGAATGTCAAGCCCAACACTTCTTGTCATCTTTGAAAAAGACAAAACAATCAAAAGGTGGTTTCCCAGATGTCATGTTACAGTGTGTTACATACTACCCTTCATTTGTGCATTCCCAGAACATTGCAAACTTTATTAATCCTCTCTGACCCAATCTCTCTCTGACTTCCTCTCAGGATTCCTCCTCTCTGGATTGGTCCATTCAGAGTGCATTGTCATCTCTGTACCCTCCATTTGAGGCCACTGCTCCAACGGTCCTGAGTCAGCTCTTTCGCATCATCGAGGCACGTTACCAGGGAGACGCACTGCAGTGCTTTTTGGATTACCTTATTCCAGCCAAACACATCCTAGAGAGTGTGCAACAGGCTGCCTGTGTGAGTACAACACAGTATTCACACAAATAATGAAGTAATTTAAATACTAGCCTTCTACATCATCATCCAAAAATTTCAATTTAAAATCAAATATTACACAGATCATTCAGCACTACACATGCTTGAAGATGACCATATTTGTATGGCAAATATGTTCTTTCCTGTATTATCATTACAGTAAACAGATGCTTCAATTTAAGATCACTAGGAAATACTGAAGCCATTATACTGACTTTCCTCTTCGTGGAGTTTTCTGGCTTATATCCAAGGTTTAAGTTTCCTTGTCAACTAATTTTGTTTTATCTTCAAAAGAAGTAAAAGCCCTCTAAGGCAATTCCTTAGAATGAGGTTCAAGATTTTTTTTGCACACCAAACCTTCTTCTTTTAATAAAAAAAAAAAGAGGAACAATGAAGTCTGACAACACTCAAAAATATTTACCTAGCATCCATAGTGAAAAAGTAAGATCTTGCAGGACACTTGTTAGTTTCAATTTATTGTTCAAGCTAAACATTAATACAATGTTAGTAAATGTTTTAAAGCATAATTTTCCTTTCCTCTGTTTCTCTCTCTAGGCTGAGTACTCTGATGTTTTGTTCCGGTGTGAAGGTTGGCCTCTCTGCTTGAGTGACCGTGTGGTGATCCAGCTAGCCCCCATTAACCCCTTACTGTTACGTCCTGGAGACTTCTACTTGCAGGTGGAACCCTTTGGGGAACAGTCAGCCCGTATAGTCCTCAAGAGTCTGCTGGTGCAGGAGGGCCTCTTGGCACAGGATGATCTGGTGTTGCTAGCAGGTTTTAGGGCACAAGAAGGCCCTGCCGTGGAGGAGACTCCCATCCCAGAAACATCCTACCCTTGCATTTTCACTGAAAGTTGGCTAAAGGAAATCAATGAGGGTCGTCATGGTAATCAGCTACATCAATGTGTGCTTTCTTCTGATCAGGGGATTGTGAAGGTGCCCTGGGCAGAAGTGATTAACCCTGAATTTCTGGACAGGCCAAAAGCTAAGGTTGAATCTAAAACATCATGCACACCAGCAAGTTTAATACAGCAAGATAATTTTGAGGAAGAGCCCAGCTCACAGTTTCCTGTAAACATGTCTTTTCCCAAAACAACTCATGAACCAGAAGCCATGATCTTTCCAACTAAAAATGGGGTTGCAATTTCACATCGATTAGTGAAAAGTGGCAACAAATTTGTTAAGATGGAGCAAGGGAAACCTGTGAGCAATCCTGTAAGCAAACCTGTTGGTTGGGTTTCCCCAAATATGTGGGACAGCAGGCCAAGTCCAGAGCTGGAGGGGGAGTATGTAGATCTTTTGGATTTTGCCAAAGAAAAGGATGCTTTGAGCTTTAAAGCAGCTGTTATACCTTCAGTTCCAGTGTCTTTCAGGCCTCATTCCCCACTTTCTAAAGGAGATAGTACCCTATGTGTTAAAGCCTCAGGTTCGGTGGATGAGCACTGTGTTCCATCTTCAAGAAATAATCAGTTTTCAGAAGATCCACAGAAAGGTTCTGAATCCAAGGGTAGGCATCGTCAATCTTACCTAGCAGCTATAAAAAACCCAGTGAGTTTTGAGAAGGCAAACACAATATTGCCCCTGGATGAAACATGGCCAGGCTCAGGAGAAGCAGAACCAGGTTATGAGGCACAAGGGGTTGACCTTGTTATTGAGTCTTTGAGCAGTTCACCAGTGCAGGGTTCAACCCCACTTGGGCAAAGCCTAAAGCAGTCCTGTCAGGATTCAGATAAGCAAGACCCTAATTTAGTTCAAATCAATATGAATGCAAGACACCTTTCCCAGAACACAGTACTACCAAATCTCAACACAGCTGAACAGCCAAAGCAATTGCTTACTGAAAAACCTCCAGACAATCTTCAGAAAACTATACTGGAACATACTGGAGCAGCTAATGTCAACAGACAACACTGCCTGACTGAGCAGGAACCCTGTCAAATGCGGGCCAGTGTACATAAGTATCACAAAATGCAACACTTGCCCAAAATGGGACTAAGGGCTTTGCCGGATCATAGAAGTCACAGACATGAAACTGGTGCCTACAAATGTCAAGGTGTAGGCAAGGAAAGTCAAAGAGATCAGTTTGTTTATGGACTTGTACCTGCTCATAAATTGCTTCAACAACGTACAGAACAGAGACATTCTCCATTTAATCAGGACAATCTGAACATGATTCAAGAACAAAACAGTCAATTTGAACATAGACCTAACTTTGAAAGCAAGCAATATGGTGAGAACCCTGTACAGGCTTTGAAAGGTTTGGGGAAAAGCAGGTCTAAAGCCCGCTCTGCTTCCTCCGTATCAGAGCCAGCCAGGAAGTGTTCACAAGAGGATAGACCAGCCAGCAGGAGTCGCAGTGATGTCTGTCCAGAGATCATTCCTATGGTTCCTGGAGTTCAGGTCCAACGAAGCAAGATATGCACTACCTTTGGACTTGGGTCCCCAAAACTAGACAGACGGAAAGCAGCAAAAAATGGTATGAAGCATCAAAAAATTCTTTACATACTACAAAGGTTCTCTGATGGGTCTCCTCACAAATGATGCTTACGATTGAAAAGTAGTCATTCCATTGTAGATTTAATTTGAAACAAATGTATAATGCTTTATCCAAACCTTGATCAAACTTTGAGATTTGATCACAGATGTGTCACTGTGTAATCTTTTAGAGCCCGTATTATACATAAACATGTGCAAGCATGATTGATATGGGTGATTATTTAAAGAGAAAACACATCAGCTTTGTAGATTATGCTCTAGCTGTGTGGATGTCTGGTCGACATCCGGAAAGAGGGTCAGCATAATGTCATGTTATATGCTTATAACAAAACTTGTCCCTTACAAGTGGTCTGATCACCAATGACATTGACTCATCTCCTACACAAAGAGTGGAATGTGCTATCCTGACAGATTGTCCTGACAAAAGGTCATCCTAAAAGAGTACATAATGGCATGCGGCCAAGTGTCAGAGGTCGTAGTTTGTACAGAATTCCAGTAGGGAATTCTCCTCGCCTCCATCTCACCCCCCACTTCAACAGAATGAGACCGTTTATGCTGGACAAAATTCCAGCATGAAGGGCCAGAAATAACTACTCCCTCACTTGCCTCTGCAGGAAAGTCTGTTTGATGTCTTTTTTTAAACTGAAGACAAGACGGACTTAGTTGTAGTTAACAGTGTATCTTAATGAGAGAGAGAGAGAGAGAGAGAGAGAGAGAGAGAGAGACTGCACCACCTAGCATGTCTGAATGGTCATAAAAGCAGTTTGGAAATGAATAATTAAAGTCCAGTCCAGATGGGATTTTCAGAAATATCTCTGTTAAATAATGTCGGAGTAATGTAGAAGTCCTTTTAAATGTCACCTACATTCTGAGCATTCATTTTAAAGTGGCTTTCGGGGGAAAAGCCTACAAAACCTTTTCCTACCAAATATAATGGAATATTTACAAACATGTTTATTCAGATGGGATATACAGTGGATATACAAAGTTTGCACACTCCTGTTAAAATTGCAGGTTTTGTGATAAATCATGCTAGATCCTTTTTCAAATTAAATGCGATATAGCATCCAACACAATTCAACTGAAAAACAAATAGAAACCTTAACATTAACATAAATCAAAAGTAATTATCATATACAATTAATCAATGTTTTTGATTAACAAATAAAGCCCAGCATCTTCCTGATATGTCCTGACATTTCCTGACAAGTCATGGTCTGCAATGAGCTTACAAAGCATGTACAGGCTCTCATTGAGGAAAGGCACTGGTCAGGACAGGGGCACAAAAGAATTTCTAAAGTGTATACTCCAGGGCAAAAAACAATGAGGCAAAGCCAATATTGCAAAACATTAAGCTTTTAATGGTCTCAGAAACCAATCATTGGTCAGTAAAATTAGCAAGAATTAAACAAATTGATAAAGTAAATTTGTGTGGGACAGTTTTTCCCTTGATTTCCTTTAAATGTTGTTGTCTTTTGGGTAAACTTGCAGACGGCTTTTTACAGAAAGAAGAGTCCGTGTTGTTCCACTCAGTGTTAAAGTCTTTAACATTAAGAAGATATTTCGGAAAATTTTGAACACCCAGACAAGTTAGTTTCAATTTTATATTATTTAAGCATTCAAATCTTTTAATGATTTTCTCTTTGTGTACCAGAAGAATATGTAAGTGAACTTCCCGGTTTCCAGCTTTCCACCCAACAGTTTCAGCAACGAGCATTGATGAGCAAAAGAAGGCCGAGGTCTCAGGAGTGCTTTTTTAGTTCTTGTTAATTTTCTGCCCAGTGATCTTTGTTGAGACCATTAAAAGCTTAATGTTTTGCAACATTGGCTTTGCCTCATTTTTTTGCCCAGGAGTGTAAGTGTGGCATTAAACACAGTAAAGTGTGGGGCAGCACATGACATTACCAAGAACAGGATGTCCCTAAAAATTGACAAGGACAAGAAGAAAACATATCAGGGAGGCTGCCAAGAGACCTATGGCAACATCTAAGGAGGTGCAGGAATATCTGGCAAATACTGGTCACTCCCTGCATGTGTCAAAAATCTCAATTGCCTATTTATTTATTTGTTTGTTTGTTTGTTTGTTTGTTTGTTTGCATTTCTGAGCTATGGTTGCTAAATGGAAGACCTTTTTCACAAGAAAAAAAAGCCCATCCAAACCCACCTAAATCATCCCAAACCATGTGGCAAAATGTGATGTGGTCTGACGAGACCAAGGTAGAATATTTTGGGCATAATTCTAAAAGATGAAGTAAAAATATTTGTTGAACCGGGTTACTATAATTTATCTCTTATTCTTTTTTCCCCCTAATATGTTTCTGTTTGCTCTTTTATGTTGATTTTGTTGATTACTATATTTCTTTAAAGGTAGAAAAAGATCTGACATATTTATATTGGTTTCATTTTTATAACATCACAAAACCTTGCAATTGCAACCTTGTATCACAAAAACATGCAATTTTACAAGGTGTGTGTAGACTTTTATGTCATTGTATTACTTGTAGTTACTTCCACAGATTCTTTTAAAAAATGTAAAAAAGATGGAGTAATACATACAAATGACTGACATAACAGATTCAAGTTGGCCTACATGCCAGAGATAAACCGCTAATAATTACATTATTCCCTCTCCATGTAAAACTAATCTAGTTTGAATACAGCTTTAGTCAGTAACTCTGTATTCTATAAGGGCAAAGAAAGTTTAAGAGTAGGTTATAGGGTTTACTGGATTAGGCCATTCCACAAAGAAGACAATGGTGATGTAATAGGGTTTAAGAAAATTGCTTATATATTGAATTCATACTGTATAAAAACAAAGCTAATGCTTATTTTTTTGCACTTTAAGACATGTCCGCTACTGGGTCAGCTGAGCAGTTTACTGCACTTCAGAATGGCACAGTGGTCCAGAGCTCCTCAGCCCAGTTACAAAGCCTCTCTCCTGAACACAGAAGTCAGCTTGCTGCCCTTTCACATGACCCCACCATAAAGAATGTTCTCCAGCTGGGCATCATCTGTCTGCCAGGTGATCTGTTCTGAGTATCTATATTTAATTCAAATAAGCTATTCATTTATTTAGAATATTTTTTTATTCGCAGTAATGAATAGTCAATGGCAACATACTCTATTTGAAGCATTTTTGATTTGCAAATGCAAGGCACTGTATTTGAAACCTAACTTAAAGGAAAACAGAAAATATTAATTAATTACAAAGTCATTTAAAAAAAAATTAAAATAATCACACCACTTATCCTTCTACTAATAGTTGTGATATTCTTTGATGTGCTAATAAACAATGAGTTACCTTTATATTTATGAACAGAAATTGATTGCACTGATAAAATCTGACAACAGAATATTCTGCTTTTGATGACAGTTTACTGTTTTTAGACAGTCCTTGCTGAAATCCGAAAGTCCAGTCCAGTGGGTGAACCTAATCCTAACCCACAAAGTGTTCTACACTGTAGAACAACACACTTATTAAGAACACACTAATTCAGACATAAACTCACTGAAACGCCACCAAGGTAGGAAGAGCTGGATCAGGTCTGACACCACACCATGTTTCTGTAGCGAGGACTTTCTCAGTCATTGAGAGCACTGATTATATCTGTTTCCATACATAAACTTCCTCACTAAACACTATAAACATGTATAGACACATGGATGGATTTTGAACTAGTGCAGCACATCCCAACCTGCTAGTGAGGGATAAGTGATAGAGATCATCTAAAAGCTTTATACCTATTATTATTTAAAATAATGCTGAGTTTGTTCCCAAAAATGCACACACATAATATTACTGTCTCTCTTTGTAATGTTGTCTTTCTTGTGCCTCCTAGGCAGTCGTGACAGAACTGGCAGAGCTGTGCTTGAAGTCCATGGGGGAAAGAATGGCTGGACATCCCCTCTGCTTTCTCCTCTGGTACTCTGCAAAGTGGTCCTTTATCTTCACTCCATTCCAAGGTACCACATCTGTCCAAAGAAAAGTGCACTGCCGCAATCATAGGCATGCTGGGTGGTAGTAGTAAATATGCATGTGTGTCTGTGTTTTACTTATTATTATTATTATTTTAAAAACACAAAAACCTGTATTTTAAAATTTATAACAAGGGAGTCGACAGGCAACCCTAACCCTAGGTTTTAGGCTGGTTTATAGGATTTGTTGTTTTGCAACCGTAACATCATATTTTGACCACTAGATGGCAGGATGAGGCAGCGCAAAATAAATAGTTCAAGCAAACTACATCATTGTTAGATCATGTGGATTTAACATGTCTAGGCTTTTCTGAGTTTTAACATTCATAGTGACATTCAACACTGTTTCTACACTGTGTTCTACATGTTTAGACAGGGTGTATAATATGTGCATGTTGGACATGTTGAACCCTTGACACTTCTTCTCTTACTGAGTAATGAGCTGATGTCCTCTGTACTGTTAAACCCGAACTGTAAGGGAGATATGGCTCACATTAAAGCTTATCCAAAATTAGATAGCTAGGTTTTTTTTTTGGGGGGGGGGGCACTCAGATTTCTACATAGAACCTTTAAAAGTGACCTATTATACCCCGTTTCCATGTTTTCTGAAATAGACACCCAAAAGAAACTGACTGGGTTGTCTTATTTCTGAGTTTGTGTGTTGGTAGGCACTCTGGATACTGAAACGTATGTGCACAAGCATTGAAAAAGTGAGTTTGTCATAATATGAACATATGCTTGCGCAATATGCAGTTGAAGACATGCTTATGAGGGATGAAGTTATGGCTTGGGTACATGACTATGAGGACTGAACAAATGTTTATAATACATGGTCATGTAGACTATAGAAATGGTTAATGTACGTGTTTATGAAGGCAGAAGAAATGCTCATCCAGAATGAAAAGTTGCAGTTGTTATGGAAACACCTAGTACACACCTCGAAATAAATGTTTGATTAACACGCTAAATGCGTTTTCAGTGTAATTGCATACAAAATAGAATAAATGCATAGAATGGATAGAATGCATAAAATGGAATATTGCAAGATAATTTGATTTTCAGTTTTGACATCTTATAGACAGACTGTAGCAATTTTTAATAGTAGTTTCTTACAGCCCCCATTTACTCATGCATCATCAGTAACTGCTTTATCCTTGAATCTGGATCTGGTGAATCTGGAGCTTTAGGCAGAATTTTCCATTAATGGGAAACTAGTCTATCGCAGGAAATCATGCACACATACATTTTTTTCACACCTAGGAGCAATTTTAATGTAGTCAGTCCACCCATGTGCATGTTTCTGGACAGTGGGGAGAACTTGCTCAGAATCTTTGCACAGATAGTAACCCAATCTTCGGAGCATGAAGAAGAAAGCTTTTATTGTCACGCATACATGTATAGGACAGTGAAATAGCCTGTTAGGAAACTGGGGTCAGAATGCATTGTCAGTATAAAAATGACTATCGTGGATCAGAAGGGGTTTTAAGGGACATACTCAAAGGCAACTTGACTATGCTGTGGTTTGAACGTTTGACCTTCTGTTCAGTGTGTTAGAGCCTTAATCACTGAGTCACCATGCACCACAAGCATGTCTTGGGTCTGCATGTGCAAAACTTCTTTCCGCAACTGCATGCTGCGCAATTGTATCTTCATAGCAAAAGAGGATGTTCATAAAGGCAGGGATGGTGCCCTTCATAAATAAAAGTGAAAGTAAAGACTACAGATTCTTAGCTGTCAATTTAGTGTTTTTCACCCCTTGTTTGAGAATTCTCAATTCTTCTCACATCTTAAACTGATAACATCCCACAACTAACATACTCTGTAACAGTTCCTTCCCTGAGGAATTCAGAACACTAAACACCTGGAGTAATCAAGACCCCAACCCCCACCCTAGAATGATCACACCCCTTTGACCATCAACACATGCCTGCATTTTAAAATGCTAACAGTGGTACAGTTTACAGACAATTGTTTATTCTAGTTTATCTTTAAATACATGTTCAGATCTTTCATAGATATCTGTTTTCCAGCCTGTTTAGCATGCACCATAATATTTTGTGTTGTCTCATAGTCCTGAATATATATATGGAGGACAGACACAAAAATCCATTTGACTTGAGCTGCATTTCATCTGTTTCTATATATAAACTCTACAGACTATGACTATGGAAAGATGGAGGCCATGATTTTAGCAAACTTAACCCTTTTCAGCCTAATGTGGTGCTCTAAAAAAATCTTTTAATTGGGTCACATTGTACTGTTACGAAGAGAAGATTTTTTTGTAAGCCAGACAAACCAACACCTTAACACATTTTTCATTTTTCATTCATCCTTGAAGTTCACAGTTTTCCATAAGTGATTTTTATGACTATTTAATATTATGAGTCATGCACAAATTTTAAGGGGTTCACTTTTTCTTTGCAATTGCAGATTCTTATAGCAATAGCATCCTAAAGAATAGCTGTAAAAGCATAAATTATTACATAATTATATATAAGTGACTCCTACATGGTTTACTGAACTTCTGTGTAACCAATTGTAGGAGACAAGTGAGAGATCTGGGATTAACAGTCATAATTAACAGCCGGAACGGCCCGATTCCCTCAGTGCTTTATAAGGCTATGCTAATGGTCCAGGTGAGTTCAGTACCTTCATAATACCCATAATGATCATGCTATTTGTATATCTTAAAGACAGAGTAAGAGACAAGCATGTAAATCCTACTTGCAAAAAAAAAAACCCTAAACATTTAGTATCACATTAAATGCTCTTAATTTCCATGTTTGTGATATAAGTTTATACTGTAAACTTGTACCTAGGAACTGCTACTGTAATAGTACAGACTATGATGCTCATACTGAACATCCTGTCAACAAACTTTTGTAAAGTACGATGTATAACCCCACTATCGGGTGTCACCCAGAAGAGGATGGGCTTCATTTTGACTATAGTTTCTTTCCTGAATTCTTTCTCATGTCATCTCAGAGAGTTTTTAATTGCCACTGTCTCCTCTGGCATACTCATTACTGAATGAAATTTACATTTCTGTAAAGTTGGTTTGTGATAATTTCTTTTGTTAAAAGTGCTACAGAAATAAAATTGGATTGAACTGAAACATGCGTAACTGAAACTCATGCAGACATGTACATAAACTGACCTGTTGACTTTTAGGGGGAGGCCCCTCGTGCTCTGCACAGTGTCTTGTTGTTGGTGGAAAAAGATCAAAGTCCCCGAGCAGATAGACCACCAGGATTACAGGTAACAGCAGTATCAATGGTAAAGTAAACTTGATAATTATAATTTTCAAACATGGAAATTGTGATTACGGGAATAGTTTCGCTACAAAAAAAAAATCACATGTACATTGTTTTCCTTCTATATAGACAAAAACAGGTTCGGTGAATTAATATTGCACCCGGCTAATGTAGGTAATGAGTAATAGAAGTTAAATCCAAAATCATTTACATACTAATATTCATGTATTTGTTTAGATATTTTTGCTGAACTACTCCTTTAACAAAGTGGTAAATTAGTATACAATAGATACACCACAACAAACACACTCACACACTCTACTGTGTGTCACATCTGTACTTAACTTATGGTTTATATTAAACAAATGTTCTCTTTCTTTCTGGCCTGACACAATTCAGATGGATATTATTACTTCACTAAAAGCTCTCCATAAGAGTATTGATGGACAGCAGCTGACCCGTGAACTTGGAGGCTCTTTCCCTTACAATCATACTGACTGGTTACAGTTCTACCAAGTAAGAAAACACACAGTTTGTCTGTACAACTGACTGAAGTCAATATACTCTATTTCATGTCATCGTTAAGGCATTCTTTCCAGGAAAACCTCTGGATCATTTTAGGCTTCTGTGTTAGCTGATTAATCAATAGTCTGATTCATATTTGTGAAGGTTATAGCAATGCCACTGAAATATGAATCAGTGAGTGTACTCATTCATTCCAGCTGTTTCCCAAGAAAAGTGTTGCAATGTTTGAAATGTAAACTAACACTTTGTGGCAGTTCTTAGACTTTTTGAGCCTCTGGTCTTGGAAAAAACAAAGTTGGATTCAGGATAAGCAGTGTAAGGCACAGTATTATGGACTATATACATTCCCCTCCAAAGTATTGCAATGGGAAGGCCAATTTTTTTGTTTTTGCTATACATTGAAGAGCTTTGATTTGACATGATAGATCAGAATTACAGCTTATATTTATTGATATTTACCTCTAGATTTGTTAAGCAGTTTAGAACCTAATAACATTGGTGGCAGACGCTACAATTTTGGTTGCGCAAAACTATTGGAACAGATAGGCTTAAAGTAAATTAGAATAAATAACACTTAATATTTGGTTACATATCCCTTGTTTGCAATAACTGCATCAATTTGGCAAACCACTGGCATCAGGCTTTTACTTCAGCTCCTTTCAGTTTTTTGTTTGTTTTGGGGGTTTTCTCCCTTCAGTCTCCTCTTCAGCAGGTAATGCATGGAAATGCATGCTAAATTGAGTTAAGGTCTTGTGATTGATTTGGCCAGTGTAAAACCTTCCAGCTTTTTCTGTAATCCTTTGTTATGTCTTCACTGTGGGTCATTGTCTTGCTGCATAATGAAACTCCTCCCAATTATTATGTCTATTCTCCCATAGACAGCTCTTTGGTCCTCATTTTGGTTTATCCTTTTAAACTCCAATGCAGTCTTCATGGGTGAAACCCAGGGCTCAAACCAAGAGTAGACATACAGAGCTATTAATTGTTTAAACAATCAGTCTAACAGGGCAGAAAGAAACATCTGTCAGTCACATGGTCCACTTACAAAATGGATTGGTTCAGACAAAAGGTGCCATGTTCTAAGTTGTTCAAAACTAGATGCTAATATCAGGAAATCAAAGCAGAAATCTATCATTTCAAAACAAAGTTCCGCAGAGTATAGCAAAAACAAAAGAATTGTCTTTGCCGTTCCAGTACTGTTGTATAATTTTCATCTCTTTTGGAATAAAAATAATCAATGAAATGTTCATCAGCCGTTATGAAGCAGTGAACCTTAGGGTTCTCATTCCTTGGGGTCCCAGAGTTCCAGAAGTGTAGATGAACTCCGTCTCCTTCTGTATCTTCAGTTCTCCCAAAACAGCAACTGGCAATGCACATAGAGATATCGTTCATATTATTTCCATCAGTCTTGAAGTGTCTTGTCACTAGAAAGAAGAAATTCTTCATTCTGATGGTATGAAGGTGTTCGTTAAAACAATCGGCAAGTGTCTTCTTGGTTTCTGCAATGTATAGTGATTACTACTTTTACAGGAAAAACAAATCCTGCAGTGATGCACAAGGAGTGATTGATGATAAAAAAAATTATCCTTCAGGCCCTGTGATTTTAGTGGCTATGCTAAGGAATTTGCATGTGAAACATCTAGAACAGTTGCATACAAGAGTGCCACAGATTCTATTATGCCTGATTATTTAATTCACTCCTGAAAAGCAGGTCTTTGATGTTTTTGTCACTGATGTTGTCTCTGTCTTTCATGTTTAGATGAGTGGAGGTTCCTTAAACAGGGAAGCTGTCTCAGGATAGTCTGGGTGGAGACTAAAGTTTTTAAATATAACATCCATCACTGTTTTATTAGTGGGATGATAAGTAAGCACCAAAGGCGTGTGTGTGTATAGTTGAGCAGTTCTTGACATAATATGGATTACTACAGAGTTTCGAATTAGACTATTTACCGTATTTACTAAGGGCTATTTACCGTGTGTTATTTCATAGTTTTGATTACTTCAGTATTGTTTTACAATGTAGAAAATACAAAAAAAAAATAAACCCCTATGAAAGACAAGGTGTGTCCAAAACTTTGACTGGTACAGTATATACAAACACACTAAACGAGTACTTCATTAGGAACACCAGCACACCTACTCGTTCATGCAATTATACGAATAGCCAATCTTGTGTCACCAGTGCAATGCACAAAATCATGCAGATGCAGATCAGCAGTTTGATGTGATGTTCATTTCAACCACCAGAATGTGGAAAAAAATGTAATCTCAGTGTTTTTGAAGATGGACTGATTGTTGATTTCAGATTGGCTGGTTTGAGTAATTCTATAACTACTAATCTCTTGGGATTTTCATACACAACAGTTTCTAGAGTTTACTCAGAATGGTGCAGTAAAAAAAAACATCCAGTGAATGGCAGTTCTGTGAATGGAAATGCCTTTTTGATGCGAAAGGTCAATAGACAGTGCCAGACTGGTTCAAGCTTACAGAAAGCTGACAGTAACCACTCTGTACAACTGTTGTGAGCAGAAAAGGATGCACAACAAACCTTGAGGCAGATGGGCTACAAGTGGAGCACATTGGTTCCACTTCTGTCATCCAATCACAGAAAGCTGAGGCTGCGGTGGGCACAGGCTCTCCATAACCGGACAGTTAAAGACTGGAAAAACGTATCCTGGTCTGATGAATCTCGATTTCTGCTGAGGCACACACATGGAAGGGTCAGAATTTGACTCTAACAGCATGAATCCTTGGACCAAAACCTGCCTTATGTCAACAGTCCAGGCTGGTGGTGGTAGTGTAATGGTGTGGGGAATGTTATTTCGGCACACTATGAGTCACTATTAATACCAATCAATTATTGCTTTATTGCAACAGCCTATTTGAGTATTGTTGCTGACCATGTGCATCCCTTCATGGCCACAATTTACCCATTTCTAATGGCTACTTCCAGAATGATAATGCACCATGTCACAGAGCAAAAGTCATCTCAAATTGATTTCATGAACATGACCATGAGTTCAGTGTTCTTCAGTGACCTTCCCAGTCACCAAATGTGAATCTAATAGAACACCTTTGGAATGTGGTTGATTGGGAGATGCAAAGCATGAAAATGTACATGAAAAAGCTGGAGGAATTGCATAATGTAATCATGTCAGCTTGGATCAGAATCTCAAAGGAATCTTTTCAACATTGTGTGCAGGTTGTGTGTAAGAATTGAGAATGTTTTGAGGGCAAAGGGAGACCCTACCCAGTATTAGTGAAGTGTGCTAAAAAAACTCCACCTCAGATACCTTTAATCAAGAAAATTCAACCAACATCAGATGCATGAACTGCACACAGGTTATTTTAATAATGTAAATTGAATGTATACCCAAATGTTGCAACTGCTCTCATCCCTGCTGATTTTATTTAACTGTTCTTATTCTTATCATTGGAGGCACCAGTATTAG
>JAQQZR010000036.1:13301758-13315916 GCA_030068235.1 Notoglanidium macrostoma | reverse complement strand
GCTACTCACTGCATCAGTTAGGGTTAAATAACTTGTTGCCAGCTGAAACATAATCATCCATGCAGTAATTATCCAATAGGAGGCTCTTACCTATTTGCTTTGTTAAATCCAGGTGGTGACCTGTTTTTTGGACAGGCAGTGTTCGCTAACTAGCAAGCCAAGCCTGTTAAATTCTTTGTTAGCATGCTTTGATAGCAAGTTCACAGATATCATAGTTAGCTGCTTAGACCAGATTAAATGGGCACTGCGAAGATGCATTTTTTATGAGCTTCTTTATAATTGCCTGTAATCACAACTAGTTTTTTTGGCATGGAAAGTTGTCCAATTTGACAGTGTGCAGTAAAAACAAAGTTGTTTATGAACACTTGTCCGATTTTGACATCCACCAGCACAGCGAAACATTTTAGAAAATAAATTCTGTCTCTGCTCTTAAGAATCACTATAGACTCCCATTTTATATCTGCAATTAGAAGCCACAAGGCGTCGTCTTCTTTGTAAGCACAGTTAGACCTGCAATTCATGAGGTGATACGGTATGGTAAAGCAGATGTTTTCAAAGTCTGTTAACCTCTGGCTCAAGCCTCAAACACATTCATTTCATCCTTCCTTGGCTCTCAAGTTTGTACATGTTTTGTACAATACTGTACATGTTTTTTGTATCCATGTCTAAAATATTTCTAACATCATACAAACATTGGTAATAAAGGCTTTTACACATTTTTCAAAAAGGTACAAATTAACTCGCAGTCTGTATAGGCAACATCTCAGGACACGTACAGAGAGAGATACAATCAGAGCTCGTCTACGAAAAAAGGAGAAGAAGAAGCAGCCTTTATTTGTCACATTTGCATTGCAGCACTGTGAAATTATTTTTCTGCATATCTCAGCTTGTTGGGATGCTGGGGTCAGCGAACAGGATCAGACAGGAAACCCAACCCCTGGAGCAGATGGGGTTAAATGCATTGCTCAAAGGCCCTATGATAGTAGTGCTGGGCTTGAACTGCTGATCTTCTAATCAGCAACCCAGAGCCTTAACCTTTGGTCCATCACAACTGGCCAGTTAGTTTATTTGATAAATGGGATAAAAAAAAAAAAAAACCAAAAAAGCATTACATGTCTACAAATTTCACAGAAAATTTGTTATTGTTTTTTTTTTTTATCTTCCTGTAGTAGGATCAATATGAAATGTCATGTATAATGTCTTCTAAACAAGTCTATTTAACACATTACCCAGTGTGTCTATTACAGTGGTCTGCCATACCACCAATGACAACAACAGCCTTTCTTAATAAACTGCTTTATTCTGTTCAAATATGTGTGTGATTTACTTTACATTTACATGCATATTTTACATGATATTATTTTAAAATGCCATGCCCACATTCATAAGACTTTCCAGTTATCAAACACTACATATTTTCTACAAGGTCTAAAAATGATAAGTATCATGTATTAGTATTAATTAATAAGTATTTGGACAGTGACACAATTCTGTACATCACCACAATGGATTTGAAATAAAGCAATCAAATGTGAAATGTAGACTTTCAGCTTTAATTCAAGGGGTTCAAAGACAAAAATTACAGACAAAATTAGTATTTTTATTGTTTATTAAGGCAATAAAATAAAACTCACTTTGGGGTGAACTGGAGGAACATCAGACCTCACTATTACTCCTGTGACTGAATTTGCAAATTCCCATAGCCATGTGCCAAAATTTACCCGAAAGACTTTATTGGAAAAACTGCATACAGAATTTTGTATTTAAAAAATTATTTACTGTTTTATGTATTAATGCATTCTTTTTTTTTTTTTTTTTTGGTAAATTCTTAAGTGATTATTGTTGAAATTACTAATCCGGGAAGATATATACTTCCCTAGAATTCAGCTGGTTAAGGGAATTATGTTTGTAATGAAAATTAATGAAAAATTAATTGTTTTTCATTCATCGTCATTTTGCTTGGTCTGTATGCACATATTTCAGATACTGTAAAATAGTGGTTTTTTTTAAATAATTCCCTAAAATCTCAATATTTTAATTATCTGTGTGAAAGTCTGGCCTTTGAATGTGCTATGTTAATTAAACAAACAAAAAATGAATGTTTGCCTAATTATCTATTTATTTACTGCCACATGTAAGTATTTCTTAAGTTATTAAGTGAAATTAAAAGAAAAGTTTAAAGGAAAAACATTAGAAACAAATTATTTTATTGCTGCATTCTTTCATCTGGTTTTATTCTGATATCTGTAATGGAGGAATACAATTAGGGTTTAACATTTAGCAAAGGATGCACCGAAAATATCTTGCTCTTTCCAAGAAATCAAAGATTGGTGATACACAAGTTTCCATGGAACCATTTGTCATCCATGGAAGAGGAGGTTGTCAATGAGGAATGTCATTGAGCAAGAAAAACTAGACAGAACAAATATACCTGACAATTAGCAGATTTAGATAAAAAAACAAGGGACAAAGGGTGGGTCTGGGTTAGGGATGGGGGAGGGGGGAGGGTTGGTGGTTTGTTAACTAACGGAACAGTCACAAAACCTGCAAAATGCATTCATCCCAAAAATAAATATACTACTATACTACCAGCAAAGAGGAACTACGACTATAGTAGCAAGTCAAAGCTCACTTACATCTACACCATAAAATTACATCAATACACTTCTTGCTGATTTAGATTTGATCCCTGCATGTCATGGCTGTGATTCGTCTAAACTCCGTGCACCTTTCAACCATTTTCTGGATCATTTGTAGAAAGGCTGAGTATATCTTCAGATTTATGCACAGTAATAAAAGATCATTTATGATCATTTAAACACAGTTCCATTAGGATGGTGCATTTTCCAAAATGTTAAAGACTATGCACACACATTGCTAAACAAATTCATTAGTGGTTTTATGAACATCATGTGTTGATAATTATTTTAATTTGGTATTCTGGAGTTCTGAGGAATACAAATATTTATCTGTAGTAAATAGACCAAATATCACTGGAGAGCTTTCCATGCAAGAAATCCCTAGAGTTATTTTACACACAGGTTATGACTTGTAGGAGGCAATTACAAGGACTAAAGTTGATCTGTCAGAAAGGCTGGACTATTTATTTAGCACAAACAGTACTGATAAAAAGTTTGGATACACATACACATTCATAGATTTTTCTTTAATTTACTATTTTCTACAATGTAGAGCATTGAGCATTCATGAGGTAGTCACTTGGTATATTTTTATACAAACAGGACTGTCTCCTCAAAAGTTAATTAGTGGAATTTCTTAATTCATTTGAGAACAACAGTTGTGTTGTGTCCAGGTAGTGTTGGTTAACAGTAAATAGCCCTATTCAACTACTGTATTAATCCATATCATAGCAAGAACCACTCAACTAAGTTAAGAGAAACGACAGTCCATCATTACTTTAAGAAATGAAGTGTCCTTTAAGCAGTGAAAATAAAGAAGAACCATTGAATTATAAGGTGTCCAAACTTATGCCTGGTGCTGTCTATCAGAATATGGCATTAGTATTATAACCAATGTCATATTTGTTAAATCTTTTTATTAGTGTACTTTTTGTGTGTGGTTTACCCTATAAACACCTTAAGAGTTTTTTGTCTGTCCCTCGGATGGGAACAGTAATGAGACTAAAGAGGATAAAGGCTCAGAGGATTGAGAATGGAGTGTTTTCCTATCAGAAAGGGTTCCCAATGGAATCCTTTTAGGTAGCAATGAAGAACCCTTAACAATCCAGAGAACACGTTACTTCTCCAGCAACAGTGTGTTCTGTTAATAGTGTAATGTTAATATTGTAGTCTAATGCTAAAAGTTTTTACAAAATGCATTGTCAAAAATATATGACTTGCAGCTATGAATGACTCAAGGCCCTTTCATCACCTCCGACGCACACACACACACACCTGCGCGCACACACGCACACTTAGTAGGAATTTTAGTGACGTTGTGGGACTAGAAATAAAGTGCCGCCCCGCAGCTCGCGCATAAAACAGGCACAGTGTTGCAGTGAGACATAAGCGCAGCGTCCAGCCGCACATTCACCCCGCAGACACGCAAACATGGGTGAGTATCCAAGCTTACTTTTGGAAACTTTTTGAGGTACGAATTAAAAGAATTTTACAGACTATGACACACCATGCAAAACTAATTAGACTCGTTCGCAATTAGTTGAATTTTTATTCCAAGCTTAAATCAATTTTATTCTTACTTTGATTTTAAGCCTATGTTCTATGAACTTTATTTTAGAGCAAGCATGCCCTGGACTGCCTCAGTTTAGTCATTTTCCTGCTTAAAGACCCTCATTAACCTGGTAATTAGGCTATTTATCGGGCTTTGCGCAGGGAAATTCACATTCGGGTCCTGCATAACTAAATCTGGGCTCCAATATTTCAGACTCTGCTACAAAGAAATTTCATTCAAGAGTTCCCAGGAGAACATGCTGCTTTTAATAGGAACATCCAAATAATGCTTTGAGCAGAGCGCATGCCTTATTTGCATCGTTCTGCTGTACTGAGTAACGTGTAACAGGCTGTCGTTTTCCAAAAGCAGACACCAGACAAAAAAATCTGCGACTTGGACTTCTTGCATTCTGTTGACTTTAGTAACAACTATATTATACTCAAAATAATGTTATGAACAGTAGTACCTAACTTTGGTGGTGGCAAGAGCTTTCAAGTGCTGTTGAATTCTGGGAGTATTTGCATAACATTGTTAATGGGGTGGTCATGACTAGGAGTCTAAATGAACGTACCAATATGTTCACATCTATTAAACATAGCTAGCTTCATATTTTTTTCATACAAAAAAAAAAGAAAAAAAGAATGAAAGTTGTCCTATATCACTGGAAATTTGATCCCTTCAGAAAACTAGCTGAGGGCTATGAAAAGCAATTGGGGAGGGTTGACTAGTAACCTTGACGACATGAGTGCTGATTGGCCACAATACTACAGAGTTTAACATAGTACCTCTTTTAGCACACATTATTCAACTCATTTACCAAGGACTACATGGGCTCAATTCGAAGTACTAATGACCAGAGACTGGCCTCAGTGGCATCGCTCTGTGCCTTTATCTTCCATTTGTAAGCTGTTTTCAAGAAGTAGACTACAGCAAAGGACTTTAGTATGCTAATTAATATTAAAGCCTATTTGTCACATGGCTAAATTAAGTTCTGCAGCTGACTGCCTTTTTAATGTGCCATAATTAAAGATTATTTTGTTGCCCATGGTTTAAAAAAAAACTCGACATACTTATGAGAGTCATTCTGTATTGATACCTACAGAGCACTAAGCTAAACCTGAATGGAAAACTACACCAATTTTGTTTTTAAAGTCTTTTCCAAAAGCAGAAAATGGCAGTATTTAAATGTAACCTTGTTCTTTTTCTCTAGGATTTAAACAAATCATTATCCTAATATGCCCTTGATTATTAGATTCAATAAAGTGACTCACCTGATGTCTCTATCACACACACACACACACACATTTCTCTAATAAGAACCACAAAATTAAATAATCTGTAACGATATTTAATGAATATGACTTTTCAAAGCATCAAACAACAAAATGTTTTTGCTTTCATCCAGGCCTGATTGGTTTAAAGACATCCAGATGTGAATCCTAATTAGGCAATTTTACTACTTCATAGCTTGAAGGTGGACGTCAGTGTGTACACAAGATATTTAATGGGATTAAATATCCTTGGAATGTCTGTGTGCACATTACTTCCTTATGAACCCACATAATGAACTTGTTTGATAGGCTGCTGCAGACATTTCCTAAAATACATGAAATGCTTGTTCATCAAATGAATTTTCAAATAAAGTGGAAATATATTCAATTAAAGAACAACGGTTCTGAAGACACACCCTTCTCATTTTTGCCTGAATTTGAGTGAATAGATCTTCCCCTTTAGAGTCATTGGAACAAAAACCTAGAATCAGGAAACAGGAAAGGGAAAGTCTTCAGTGACTCAATTGTCTTTCTTTCCTCAATTCCCTTTGAGAGAAGGAAAGGCAGGATTAATACACCACACCACCCAGTACTTTTTCTATTGTTTCTCTCTGCGCTAAAACTCCGGAGTCATTTCATATGCTGTAAAACAGTCTGAGATATGATTCAACCATAGGTCAAGAAACTGTATCTATGAAGTGTTGAAAATGAACCGCAGACTTTCAGAACAACAAGCTGACAACCTGCTGTTTATATTTGTCAAGTACAATGTGTGTTCTGCATATACTACAGCTTTAGCGCGCATTCTCAAGGGTTTTAAGATTCGATTTATTGTAGCGGATTAGTAAGTTCACCTTTCTGGGCCCCAGACTGATTTTCCTCCTAACATTTCATTAATTCTTTCTTGTTCATCTCCAAATCCTCAGCTCTTGACATTGACACTTGGGACCTTGCATGTGAGTTCAATAATACAAGCCACCGCACAGAGCTGAATGGCACCGATCGGCTGATTGTGAGGAGAGGACAACCATTCACCATCAACCTCAACCTTCGCTCTGACTCCTACGAGTCTGGAGTCCATCAGCTCCACATCACAGCACAGACAGGTACTCTTTCTTAAATGCTGCTAAACCAGGGAGTGGGATTTTGTCCTGTGGGTGGTTTGTTAACTTATCACTACTGTTGGGAAATGAACTATTTGTTCCAAGCACAGTTATGACATGTTAAATTGTTTAAACCAAATACTGAACCAAGACCAAATAAGGCCAGTGTATAAACTTAATGTCACAACATTACCTTTGGCCCTATTCCCCAAGCTCCACTTCAGATAATTGATTTAAAATGTTAGACAGACCTAATGATATCAGGCAGGAGAAAGAAGGGAAAAGAAAAAACTAAACTAAAAAATGGAAACAGAAAAATAACATGAGAATATGTATACACATGCAAGAGATATTTGTACATTCTAATACAAAGAAAAGCATGTATTTTTGTGTTTATGTGTAAATTGTTAATTTAGACAGATGTTAATATATAATAGACTAATTACTTTATAAAGAAATGTCCAGTCTTATCCATTAAGGCCAGTGTGGATGCAAAGTTTCATTCTAACTAATTAGAAATCCCATCTGATCCCACTTTACTCATTTCCTCTCAGTCTTCAAACAACTTCAAACATGATATCAGGTGTGCTTCCGGCTTGCTTGGAATGAAAACATGCAACCACTTTGGCTCTTTGTGGAAATGACGACACCCCCATGTAACCTGTTTTACTACATTATACTATGTGTGCAATATAGCAGTGTAATAAAGCAGAGGTGACCCACTCCGGTCCTGGAGTCTCTGCTTAAAAACAACTCATTCAACTCACCAATAAATTACCATCTCCTGTGGCAGGGAAATCAATAAACTATTTCGAATTTCATCCTTCCAGGACTAGATCTGTGCAACCCTGGTCTAAAATAATTCTTAAAGACACGTTCATGTCAGTAATGTAAATAATATTTGAAGGTTTCCTACTTCAGAAATTAAAAATGCGGTTTCTGTGATAGTGCCAAGACTTCTTGTTATGTACGTATATATATTTTTTGGATTTAGAAGTTTTATATAACCTGAGTTTGCTTTACAAAAGGGGACAAATATTTTACAGTGCATGGAGGGAATATGTGGAAGAGGAAATAGAAGTGCAGAAGTGGTGAAAGTGTTGAGAAGACTTTCTCCTCCTCTCGTTGGGGTATTTTGCCTCCCTATGCTGCAGTAATTATAGATTAGAAATTAGTAAAATGTAATTACTGAAATTATTTCTTTATAGATATGTCTAGAAGAATACAGAGAGGCAATCATATGCATATTAATCAGAAGGAGTTTCATATTATTAAGAAGTAACAGCCAGCCAGAAACTTCCAGTATGTTCAACAGTTGAAAACAGGAAACAACTTTAAAGCATCTGGTCAGTGATAACCACATTATCAGTGAGAAACTGTATATAGGATGAAGGCGTATTTCGATCATTGCAAAAATATGGTTTTCTTATACTGTCAGTTTGATGTATGCAGTGGGATTGAATGTTATTCAATTATTATTATTATAAGCCTAATTATAAATGAATGATTCTGGGATTGCGCAAACCTGATTTGGTGCTTGGTTTCTTGGGTGTTTTGTTGTAATGAGCAGTCATGAAAGATGACTATCTCTAACTAAACTTTTGTCCTAATCCTGATTACATATCTGAATTTGTGTATTTCACTGATTCACCTACATATAACTACTCACTTTAGATCTCACTTCACAAGCTAGAACATCATAACATTGCATGAAATGAATATCCCATGTGCATACCCCCTCCTGCACCAACACTTAAATAAAACAATTTCTTGGAACACTTCCCAGTTACAGAAATTCCAATGTGTGTGTGTGTGTGTGTGTGTGTGTGTGTGTGTACAACAGACCTTCTTCTAAGGCCTGGGTCAGACATCCTGAGTGCTCAGAGACTCCCAGTGTCTTGTTTCTATGGAGTTATTTTAGTAATTAGGTGCACACTACTTCTTAAGGGTATTTGTTTAGGAATTATGGCAAAATTTAGGATTTTCTCTACAAATCTTGTACAATACAATGCATAGCATTGATATTTCTATTTTTAGTGAAAGATTCCTTCAGAATGAGGACTGTTGTGTGACCATTGGCGATTAGAAATGCTTCCTATAGGTACAGAATTTGGCAATAATTTTCACTGCCGAATATGCTGGTTTATGTTTTGTTAGTTTTGTGAGTCCTTGATAGTGTTGATCTTCATATTAACATTTATACATTTCTTTATATGATTGTCTAAAGGGCCAGATCCTGTGGAGCAGTATGGTACCAAAGCTGTTTTTGGTCTGAGTGGTGATATTGATGAAACACAGTGGAGCGCTGCAGTAACCAGTCCCCCTGGCGACATTGTCTCTTTGTCCATCTGTTCTGCCCCTGATGCCCCAATCGGCCTCTACACCTTGACTCTGGATGAGAGGATTCAGTTTAACTTGATACTACTGTTCAACCCCTGGTGCCCAAGTTAGTGAAAAGTTACAAACAGAAGCATTGAATTCATTATTCTTCTGTACAAACACATAAAAAAGCAGCATCAATTTATTTTTATACTTCATCGGCAAGCCACATACAAACCACTAAGCACACATAATAACATATAGAACACATTCTGTGTCTATTAAAGCTAGCTGATGTTTCTACCAGGCTCATGAAGGATGGTGTTTTTGGGTTATTTGTTGAACAGGAGATGTGGTGTACATGAACAGTGAGGAGAATCTGGAAGAATATGTTTTGGCTCAGGACGGGATCATCTTCAGGGGTGATGCCAAATATCCCATCCCTTCAGCATGGTACTTTGGCCAGGTGCTGACACACACGCACACACACACACACACTCACGCACACACACACACAATTATATAAGTTATTATCTATCATCTCCTTCTACATGTACTCCAAATGTTGGACATAAGTCAAAAATAACTCTACCTCCTTAAAAAGATATGGCTTATAACCTAAAAAGTAGAGATGATGTAGAGATCGAAAACATGCAGAGAAAGGACATAATGGTACAGAAAACTTTTAGGGGAGCCAATACTGATAAGAGAAATAATTAGTAGCAGTGCATTCCATTTCACCGCCCCAAGGTCCAAGCTTTGATCCTGAGTCCACATATTTCACACTTTCTCCCCCTGCTGGCTTGGGTTTCCTGTATATAATTTGTTTTCCTCTGAGCTTGAAAAACATGCCTCTGTGTGTGTGCGCATGCGGATAAAGCAGTTACACCTTTAAAATTAAAGAAATTACTCAAATTACTCAGAATGTATGGCCAGTGTAATACAAAGCACACATAGTGTATCATGTGTTTTGGATTTTGTAGAGGTTAAGCATGATACATACAGATTAAAGGAAAAAATAGTCTTGGGAAGGTGTTGGGGCACCAGATGCCACCAGATCCATGCAAATTTTATAATTGTGTGTACTGGAGGGATAAAGCTCATTCTTCCAAAAGATATTCCCTGATGTTTTATTGATAACAACGAAGTGCATTGGGCGGCGCAGTGGTTAGCACTGTCGCCTCACAGCAAGAAGGTCCTGGGTTCGAGCCCCGGGTCACCCAGGGTGCCTTTCTGTGTGGAGTTTGCATGTTCTCCCCGTGCATGCGTGGGTTTCCTCCCACAGTCCGAAGACATGCAGATTAAGTCAACTGGCTACTCTAAATTGCCCCGTGACCCAGATGGATAAAGCAGTATAGATAATGGATGGTTGGGTGAAGTGCATTGTCTAATATATTGGTCCAAAATCTCCCATGTATGCTGAGCTGTCCAACAACAAAACAGAGCCACAAACAGTTTTTCCTTTAATTTGTCATCTGCCTGTATATGTAGCATTTTTGCAACTCCATACAAGGCCTGGGTTAAGGCCAAGGGCTTGCATGATACGATTAGTGTTAATGTGGGGGGAAAAAAACCAAAAACAAACAAACCAAAAATATGCTTGCATGATTGAATCCTCGTGGGATTTCTCTCTTCGGGGAACTCTTAGTAGATAAACACATCTGATGATAAATATTTGCACAGTTGTCACAATGCTACTGTTGTAACAAACCTTTCTAAGTAGGGGAATAAAACTGGCTATTCTATGCTTTTCTGCAAATTTTTTAGTTTGAAGAAGGCATTCTGGATGCATGTCTGAGAATTCTGGATGTGAACCCTAAATGCCAAAGAAACGGTGGGAAAGATTGTTCTGGTCGCAGAAACCCTATTTATGTCTCTCGAGTGCTCAGTGCTATGGTGAGAATTACAGTTCTGCAACTTATGCTATGCACATTTGAAGACAGTCTGCAATTCCTATATGCATCCACAATCACACACAAATACACACTTGCAGGTGAACAGTAATGACAGAGATAATGGGGTACTGGAAGGCTGCTGGAAGCAATCTTTTGAAGGTGGAACCAGTCCCATGTTATGGAGAGGAAGTGTGGAGATTCTCAAAACTTGGAACTCCACTTCTTGTCTGCCTGTCCGCTATGGTCAGTGCTGGGTGTTTGCCGCTGTTGCCTGCACTGGTAAGAAAATGACGCCCCATATTCTTTACAGTTAGAAAAGCCTGAGAATGGATTGACTTAATTCAATTTGGCATAAAAATGTGCTTTACAGCATAGCACTTATGGGAGCATAATTAACAAGAGCTCAATTAAAAGCACTGATAATTAATTTCACTTGCCTGCATGAAAAAATGAGCCAAGTGTTTTGGGCATTTGTCCTCAGTGTCTCGAGCGCTGGGTATCCCCTGTAGAGTGGTGACTAACTTCCTCTCAGCCCATGACACCAACAGCAACCTGGTGATTGAGCGCTATGTGGATGAAAGTGGCCATCTGCTGAACACCACCAGAGACATGATCTGGTAAAAACAAATCACTTCTGCTTCTATAATACTTGACCCCAAATTTATTTCATCATGGTAATACTATTTGCATTATTACATCGTAATAATATTTGCAATGTTAGCCTGATATTTTTGAGGTTTTTTTAACTGTATTATTGTTGCTGTTGTTATTCTCATCATTACTAATGTCCCCATAGTCACAAATATGTAAAGTATGGGAGTGCTGCTGAGGTGCAGGGCTATTTATACATAATAAGTTGAAGTTTAGACTTGATTTGCTTTGAAACTGGAGTAAGTGTACAGTAACTGTTGGGGTATGGGTGTAATGTCTCCTGAGTGCTTGGTATAAGTAAGCAGCTGAATTTAGAATTTTCTATATGTTCTCCAATATTATCAATGATGAAATATTTGTGTGGGCTTTAGGACTATTCATATGCAGACATGCAGAGGTGTATGCTTGTGAATAGTCCTATTCACAAGAATGTTTGTTCTTCCCTTGAATAACTCACAATTACACACAAGTCTACCTATTGAGAAAGCCTTGACTTTTGGACAGCAGTGACTAAGCAGTCATTATAGAAAAGGGAGGTATATTTAATGAACAGATCATCCTGTTTGTGCTGTGTTTATAAATGTTTCCATGTTAAAAACATTCCTCAGTCATTTGCATTTGTTCAGGACCAATTTGCTCATGAACGAGGTGACATGACGTTCAGTGCGACATGACTTTCAAAGTTTGTAATTTACTGTAAATGTAAAACAGTCTAGTACACAGAGTAATCTGTAAAGAGTGAAAGGTGTTTTCATACATAAGGTAATACGCTTGGATTACACATTGCTCTGGACAAATGTCTCTGCTAAATGAATAAATGTAAAGTGGGAGTTTTTTCCTGTAGGAACTACCATTGCTGGGTGGAAAGCTGGATGGCTCGTCCTGATCTGAAAGCAGGCTTTGGTGGCTGGCAGGCCAGTGACCCCACACCCCAGGAGAAGAGTGAGGGTATGGACACTATTTTCATTTCATATCTATTTTATAAACTATATTATAATAAGATTGAAAAATTTAGTACATTGTAAAAATGGAGTAAATCCTAACCATTTATTTCCCACTCCATTAGGGATATTCTGTTGTGGGCCAGTCCCAGTAAAAGCCATAAAGGAGGGAGAACTCCTGTTCAAGTATGATGGTCCGTTTGTGTTCTCGGAGGTAAATGCAGATGTGGAGACCTTCATTAAGTACAAAGATGGCAGCACAAGAAAGATCGTCAGTGCTACTGAGGTTGGCCAGAAAATCAGCACTAAGAGTGTTGGAAGTGACAAGCGAGAGGACATTACACACCTTTACAAGTACCCAGAAGGTAATGTACATTTACATTTACGTCATTTTGGCAAACGCCCTTATCCAGAGCGACTTACATTTGTCCCATTTTATACAACTGAGCAGTTGAGGCTTGCACAAGAGCCCAGCAGAGGTAGCTTGACGGTGCTGGGATTTGAACTCAACATTCCGATCACTAGTCCAACAGTTTAACCACTAATCTACCAATACCACCAATGTATATGCACCCCATCCCTTGTTGCTCATCATTCACATTTCTACTACAAATTGTTCAATCAGTTAGCCAAGAGAACACCAACAAAAATTCCTGAAATTTCTCTTTTAACTTTGTATTTATTAGGATATGTACAAACTGATCCTATAACATTTTTCCTACACTGTTAGAAAAAAGCATACCCAAGGGTTCTTTGCATAGGTGCAGCTTTTTAGTTTCAACTCTCTCTGCCAGAGAAACACTTTGTTGTATAACCAGAAGTGAACTCAGGAAAACTTAGGGTTCTAGATTTACTAACAACATTCCTGACATTTGACCTACTTTGATGCTGTCCTGACACAGGCACTGCTGAGGAACGAGAGACATTTAAAAAAGCCAACCATCGAAACAAACTTCTGAAACAGCCAGACAACTCGGGCCTACATGTCACCATTAAAGTCAGCACGGAGATGAGGAAGGGCTGTGACTTTGATGTCTTTGCCTTGGTTTCTAACCAGACATCCACGTTAAAGAAGTGTCGTCTGGTCTTCGCCTCCCGTGCCATTTCTTACGATGGAGCTATAGGGCAGGAATGTGGCTTTAAAGACCTGCTCAATGTCGAGTTACAGCCTGGAGGAGGTGTGTGAGTGTTTGTTTGAGTGCCTGGACAAGAAAGTGTTGCATTTGGCTAGATGACGCATGCACTTGTATTTGGTGTGATGGCGGTATGTCACTTTATGTAATTGATACGTGTGTACATTTATGTATGTGTGTGTTCTAGAGCGGAAGGTCCAACTGAGGTTGAACTACAATAAATACTGCAATGCAATAACCCAGGACAACCTAATCCGCCTGGGTGCACTGCTGATAGACTACAGCACCAGAGAAGGCATTCTGGCTATGCGCACTATTGTCCTTGAAAACCCAGAGATCAAGATAAAGGTACAGGCATCCTGCCATGCCAACTTCTAATGAAAGACAAATTAGAGGCTGGTGACAAGTGTTTACAGCTGTTGTAATAAATGATAGGACAATATTAAATGTAACTATAAACTGTTCAGAAGTAAATTGTGGCATAAGAGCAATAAAACTTTACCTAAAATACAACAATACAAAAATTGGAACACAAACCTCCACAGGAATTTTACTAGGTATAAGTGCAAGATTTTAGAAAAAAAATACATCTAACAAGTGCCAAAGAAGGAATAAAACATGACCCGGTGAACTGTTATAAAAAATAATCAATGA
>JAQQZR010000036.1:13261362-13286656 GCA_030068235.1 Notoglanidium macrostoma | reverse complement strand
TAGAAGGTGTGTCCAAACTTTTGACTGGTAGTGTATATGATTTTATACAATATATAGCCAAACTTTTTGAACACCATCATACCTATGTGTGCTTGCTCAATATCCCATTGCAGTTTGGGTTACCTTTGCAGTTATAATAACCTCCACTCTTCTGGAAAGGCTTTTGACTAGATTTTGGACTGTGGGGAATTGCTTATTAAGCCACAAGAGCATGAGCAAGGTCAGGAAATGATGATGGGAGAGCAGGCCTGGGGAACAGTGGCACGGTGTTCCAGTTTATCCAAAAGGTGTTCAGTGGGGTTGAGTTCAAGGATCTGTGCAGGCCTCTTCAAACTTGGCAAACCATGTCCTCATGGAGTTTGCTTTGTGCACAGGGGCATTGTCATTCTGGAACATGTTTGAGCCTCCAGTGAAGGGAAACTGGATTGCTACAGCATACAAAGAACTCCTATACAAAAGTTTGGGGAAGGCTTACATATGGGTGTGATGGTCAAGTACAAACCAACAAAAAGTCCTCACACTGCGAGTGCTCTAAAAACGTTTCATGCACAATGTTTCGGCTGCTGACCCTCTGTGATCTGATGGTCAGGTGGCCAGAAACTGGAACTCCTAAAGAATATTTAAAATAAATCTATTGCCAATGTAATTAAAAAATATTTTCCAGGAATTTAATTACTGCCATTATTTATTCATTACCATTTGGAAAACTAAAGAGCTTTCAACAATAAAGGAGTTGACCTGAAGATATAGACAATCTCTACAACAATTAGCTGTTGAAGACAAAAATAGATATGAAATCAATGTCTTAAAAGATCTGATGAAGTGGGAATGCTATAGAAGGAAAGATCCCAAAAACCCCACTGTAAAACATGGTGAAACATCAATGTTGCTTTTGAACTGTTTTGTGGTAAGTGTGGTAAAGTTACTCTTATAAAGATTGACTGCATCATGAATTATTTAAATAGCAGAATATCTTTGCCCAAATCCTGGTTGATTTTGTCAGGAGGTTAAGATCTCTGGCAGATGATAGAAGATGGAAACAATTAATAACCTTGAACAATCATCAAAATCAAATCTGAAATGAAATGGAAAACAAATTTAGTACGTATTAAGAAAGGCTCAAAATTCCACTCGTGAACTTTGACGAGACACACCTATTAATAGAAAACCATTTCAGGTGACTAGAATCAAAAATATGAAAGATATTTTGTTTTTTTAAACACTATTTTGGTTACCACATAATTCCATGTTATTTCATAGTTTTGATGTCTTCAGTATTGTTCTACTATGTAGAAAATAAAGAAAAAAAACTGTAAATGAGTAGCTTTGTCCAAACGTTTGACTGGTACTGTACTGTTTTCACTTGTGTTGCAAGTGAAAGAGTCAAACAAGAACCCTTTACAGGTGAAGCCTCATTAAAACCCAGTGCTTTAATTCGCATCAGCAGAGGATTAAAAGTGGGTGCGCTTTTATAATAATGTGTAAGTTTATAATTATCATTTCATAATTATTTATAGTATTTTGCAGAAAACCACTACTACATAAAATGTTTTTACAGGTTTAAAAAAATTGTCTTTAAATAAAGCTACAGAACCTTCCCTATGGAGTGAGAAAGCTGCCAAAATGTTACAAACAAACAGAATGTGATTTATAAATGCCCCACAATTCGCAAATATGCACACAGTGCTTTACAAATACAATGCACACCTGAACAAACACAATGTGCTTAGCATATACAAATGCTGCTTACAAACAAATGCAGGGCAGGTTCCACAAAGAAAGAATGCAAATAAATAAGCTACATTTTGCATGTCTGTGTAATTGGTTTTACAAATGCAACACTTTTTTTTTTTTTTGACAAGTATGCAGAAACACACTTCATTTGTGGATCATGTGACTTTTGGCACTGTTATTCCGATTTTACTAACCCTAACCCCTAACCCTAACCCTATTTAACCCTAACCCTAACCCAGAGCCATAGCACTGCTTAACAGGCGTCAGCCCGTGCATGCCCTTGGCTCCCTATCTAACCACGCCCCCGGAAGGGCTGTTATGGGGGGGTCATTGTATTTTCAACACCCTAACCCTATTAAACCCTAACCCTAACCCAAATGGTTAAAATCATTACTTTCAGGGTAAACTTTCACATCTTCAAAACAACTGTAGGCAACAACAGATAACAATATTAACAAGATAATATTTGCTTGTTAACCAGTCATATGGACACACCACATCTACGCACTTTGACTGATGTGGAGAAATCCGAGGCAACTCCTTTTGAAGGCTAAATGACCTGATTAGAGGGCAGATGCTCCTGTTGCACCCCTTGCCGTTTTGGTCCTCAGCTCATTTGTGAGAAAATCAGGAATTTGCATTTGCAATTCGTATAAGCAGAATAACAGTGCCAAAAGTCATGTGATGCACAAATGACTGTGTACAAATAGACAAAAAGTGGTTTATTTGTAAAACTGATGACGCAGACATGAAAAATGTAGCTTATTTCTTTGCATTCTTTGCAAGTAACAATTTGTATTTGCAAAACACATTATATTTTATATGCATTTGTAAACCATGGTTTGTATATCTGCGAATCGTGGGGCATTTTTAAATCGTGTTGTTCGCAACTCCACATTTTCCCACATGTTTAACATTAAGGTTAGAAAATGACTTTACAGGTATTGCTTATTTTTTATATTTTTTTCCTGAATAACATTCTGGGACACCCTAGAAACTGCATAGTCAGAATCAGCTTGCAGATTTAGGATTCACTTCTGCACCTCAGATGCAGTTTGTAATTCATGAACTACTCTTGAACAATGAAAAAGGAGGTGATTAATAGGATTTGATATTTTATGGATATTTTAGAGTGCAAGTGAGGATGATTACTCAAACATCTCTTTAACACGTATATATGATGATATTGACATTCAACACTCACACTTATTTTAGTAGCATCCTTCGACAATTCCTCCATGGGAACAACCTGTAATGAGAAGCAATAAATGGGAAAAAAATTAAATATGAATGAGAATGATAGTGTACCAGATAAATACAGCACAGAAGGCAACACATCAGGAAAACAATGTATGACAGCTATCTCAGTCTAAGGGGGGTACTCTAAAGCTGTTTCCTCTTTGCTGACTGTACTAATTACATTGTGTTAGTTCAGCAGGACACCAGCTGGCTGCTGTTCACACATTTACGGGGAACCAGGCAGCATGCTATGAGCCCATATTCTGGGCAATAATCAGTAATTGGGAAATGGAGTGGCTCCTGCTAGGCTTCATGGGTTATTACTCTCTATGTCAGGAAAACAGTGGCGGTGTGTGTAAAGGAGCATTGTAACTTTTATTCATCTTTTTCCAAGTATAAGAGCAGTCAAGAATTGAATGATTTTGTAAATTATTTTACATAAGTATGAGACACATCTTCAATCCGTGATGATTTGTATGTGCGGAATATGGAAAAGCGTATAACGGAATTGTACAAATCCGCTGTTCAAATGCAAAAAATGATTTTACCGAGTCATATCTGCTTGATTTACCCTAAAACATATTAAAACAACTGCAAACATGTAGATTCTACAGAAAAAGGCTGACCTGATTGGTTGTCCAGGCAGGTTTATCAGACCATTCCCTATGGTACCGCAGATACCACCACTGGATCTCCAATGACACCGAAGAGGAGCCTGCACCCCTGAAGGAGCACGCCATCTCCACATCCTGACCAGTCTGACTGATGATGTCATGAGGAACTTCTGTGAAAAGAGCTTTTAGAGAGCAAGAGAGAGAGTCAGAAAGGTTTGTCCTATCAAATATTGTTGTTTTTCTTCTAAATGATGTCATTTCTGCTAGAGTGAGATTTTAGTCTAAACTGGAATGTGTGTCGGCATTAATCATATTTGCGTATTGCGATCATACAGTATCATACATTACATCATCATGACAGAGAAAGGCTAGCTGTTACAACATAAAGGTCGAACAGTCTGCACTCCTTATCTCTTTCCTACTGTCCTTTCGAGGAGCTTATGTGTAAACTATATTTGCTTACGTGACATTTTAAACACATTTTGCTGTGCTGTTTTTTTGCAACAATATTCATGAAATGCCATTCTTTCAATAACTACATACATACATAAATGCATATGTACATAGGCAGTTGACCAAACTAGAAATAAAATACTCAAATATTGCTAACTTAACAACTTACTACATACATTGAATATAGGCCTATATTTGTAAGCTGTTCAGCCTGACAAAGACTGACAAAACTTTCTTACCTTAGTTAGCTTTCTTACGCTCACAGTTAATTAACTTGATTCATTAAAGCTGATTATATTAATAACATGATGGTGAAACTCTCACTGAATGCTACTGCTATGGTGATACAAGCTCTTATTGTGTATCATTTTGCACCTGTTCCAATCTGTATATGCTGAGGCAAATATAAGCATCACGTCAGTAGTCCTGGAATCAAACCCACGCTATTCCCAGATGAGACTGAGCTAGCATGCCTGTCAAAGTGAACACCATCTGAGTTGAGTTCCTAGTTCAAGCACACATGCTACTTCTTTGTCCTTGAAGCCAACTGAAGGCCATAAATTCTAATTATTATACATGCAGTATACAGAAACACACTTGAAAAGTCTGAGTGCAAACGAGCAATGGTTCAAGCCCCCCTTATCTCTCATTTATAATACTGATTTTCTCCCTAACACTCCAATTCCTACTATTGATTTTAGAGGAGTCAGTAATAACTGTAGCCACAAGTGTACCACAAACACCATGTTTCCAGTGCACAGACAGATAAAGTCTGCTGTACCTGCTTGTGTTTTATTTTAAGACACTGCTAATGGAGCAAAACCTGAACAAATAGCTACATCAGCTTTTGCACTCGTTGTATACAGAATTCTCTGTTGCCTTTGGCAACAACCTTAACCTTCTCTGTTCAAATTCGATTTGAGATGGGCTAAGGTGTTCGTAATCATTCTTAGTGTGATATCTAAGTGAATTTAGAAAACTGATACTTAACTGTATTAGACCAGGGCCCAGATACATTTTCTTTACCTAATTACTTTTCAAATACCTTGACTCTGACCTATTGCTATCTCCATTCCAGTTACAACAGAACAACATCTACAAAACACTTTGAAATCAAGCTATAAATTAAATAAAAGGAAACTGAATTAGATACAATTAAACAAATACAGTTGATAACAAGATGAGTTATTAGTACAGGGTCGATGTGTGTGTGTGTGTGTGTGTGTGTGTGTGTGTGTGTGTGTGTACCAAGATTTTGTACCATTATTGGTCGTTGACTGAGTAATTCTGTTAGTCCAGACCACAGGACACATACAATGTGCACAATGCAGGCAAATTTGAAGACACCTTAATTACGTGGGAAGAATACCTCAGAATAACCTGTGGGTCTTTCCCACTCAGCTGGAGAAATGACTTAGCTTTCCTCTAATGAAAACATGTAAAAGGTAGCCATCTGTGCAGTGGATTAGAACAATAAACATTAAAATATACAAATGCCACAGCAAATAATTAAATAGTTTTTTTCAAATGGCACAATAATTTGGCTTAGTACAGTCTTAATTGAGCACAAATTGAAATTGAGCACTCTGACAATTCTGCATCATGATCGATCTTGAAGATGTCCGTGATCCACTTTTCATGTGAATTGTAGAGACCATCATGACTTTTAATGTCCCTCTAATGTTTCCAAACTTAAACATAAAACTTTGATGGCCAGTAATAATTGTAGATCCAACAGCATGATTGCCTACTACATGGCTGTGACTGGGCAAAATATATCACATGTCATATATTTCATGTGTGACGTATTTGAAAAACAATTCAACGTAAGCTAGTGGCTTGGCGGATGAGGAGCTGGTGCCAAAAAAAGACTTGACGTCAGTAGTGGGGCAGTTATCAAGCAAAGTTATCTGTAAATTTTGTTGGGCAACAGTCGGCACTTTCGGAGGTTAAAGTTGAAAGGAAGCGTCTGAAGCAACATACCAAGAGTGTTTCACTCAGGCTGGTACAAACCCACTCATCTGTACAGTTAGCACTGACTGATGCGTTAGAGCAGTTGAATAAATATGATAAAGGCAGCAAACGATGGAAAGAGGTGACTGAGATGGTCACATTTTATCTAGCTAAGGATATGGTAGCATTTAAAGCTGTGGACAATGTGGGGTTTAAGACACTGATGCACACTTTAGATGCACGGTGTGATCTGCCAAGTCGCAAATATTTTTCTAATACCACCTTTCCCCATATGTCTAGTGAATGCTGACAGAGGATTGCTGCACTAATAAAGGACTGAGTGTTTTTTGCATCAAAAAGTGAATTATGGTTCAGTCATGCATCGGAGCTGTACCCGAGTCTGACAATCCATTTTACTGATGACTGGAAGATAAAGCATACATGTATTCAAACTAATGTTTGTTGTTTACAAATTGTTTACATTTTACTGCACCCTGTTAAGTTCACATTTTACTACAGTTTTTTTCTACTTGCGTTCTGACTGAGTAAATGAAAAGTCTGTGTTATATAATGGACGTGCTATCTATTGACTGGTGATTACAATTTTGTTTAATATTTAAAATAAAATCTAACTCAGGCTTTATTGTACATTTTGATAACTGTATCTTTAATGCAATATTGTTTTTTAAATGGTGCAGACAGATAAGTCCATACACTCAACAGCACTGCTCAAAACTGGGAAGAAAGATCACGATTTAGATTGTGGATCGTGATTGCATGTTAAAAAGTTGTGATTTGATTTTTGGGGAATTTCGCCCACCGCTACACTCCAATCATTAGCTTTCATAGCTAGAAAAATTCAGAAGCTATAATTGGAACCCTCGTTGCAATCCAATTAAAGGAATGTTAACAAAATACTATATCTGCGTACAGAAAAAACAGTTCACTATGTTTACAGGCACAAAATATAAATTATATAAATTTTTTTTTGTTGTTTTAGTATAGCAAAATTGCCCTTACTCCAAAAAAGAAAATATTCCTACTGAGCTGTTTACATGCTCCACTAGTGTCCACTAATTTCCATTTACCAGAAGATATTACAGATACATACACATCAAATACATACAGATTAATGTAACATGATTTGTGTACAAAGCACAGAGCTGATGATAAAACAGGCAAGAATCTGTTGCAAACTGCCACAAAAACCTAAGACAAATATGCTGTATACATGTCCAAAGAATTCTCCTAAAATCCAAATAATATCAGCATATCTCATAAGTCTTAATCACAAAATGCTTAATTTGAAAGGCCAAATTTGGAATATCCAAATGGAATACGCTGTTCAAATGAACTATATCAAATTCCAAATATTGTCATATTCGGAATGATAGTGTAATTTTAGGGTGACTGTAAACGTACTGACTGATTCAGAGAGTAGTTAGGTAAATAATGGATAAGAAATATGTTGGTGGGAAATAATTAAGGCCTGTGCAGCTTGGGTCAGTGGTGATTTAAAAAAACAACAACAACTAATAATTAGAAAACATTCTCGGAATAACTGAGAATGAAAAGAATCACTGTTTTAATTTAGTTTTGGGGGCTTCATTTGTAGGCAGCATGATACTAATATATACTAACAGTCCACAATACATCTGTCTACACCAAAACCTAAACCTGACAGTAAGGTGATTTCCAACATGAAATCTTATACTAATGCATATCTCTCTTTTTTTGTTCAAATACATTTTGGTACCTTTACACACAGTATCAGAATTTCACAGAATCAGTAGCTGCATTCGTACAGCATGGGTTCCCAATAAATGAAGCAAAACAGTACAAATCAAGACACACTCAGAGACACACAGACACACACACACAGTATAGCAGGTGTTCATAGCCTGAAGAGGAGTCTACCATTTCCCAAAGGAGTTGATTGGGTAGACTGAACTATTCTCTGTGGAGGATGGGGGAGTCAGGTGTAAATTCTCTCATCTCTCATTCCAGCTAAAGCCATTTCACACATAGATGTATCTTTTCTCCACCCCCAAGCATGAATTAATTTACCTCCGAACTCATCCAAAGGCACATGCATGATTCATGACAATGTCTCTGTTCGCAGTCTGATTTATTCTCATATTCAAAATGACAAGCACTTCAAACACGGAGCATCATGCGATGCCAATTTCAATAAACTGGAGAAAAGAGAAATAGAAGTGTATAATGAGAGAGCACAAAATATGGAAATTTGACTACAAATTCTGCATAAATGTTTTTCATACTTGCGGAGATTATAAATAATTTTGGAAATTGTAATCATATGCCAAAACATTACAAAACAGTATTAATACCAACACTCTTTATTCACTCCTGAAATGTTGCCTTTTATGGCCACTGTAGTGCTACACTATAGTTGGCACTCTCTGTGTCTGTTTTTGTTGTTAACAAAAAAAAAAAAAAAGCAGCCAGCTATTTATTTATTATTTTTTAGTTTCTTTTTATTGGTTCGTCAATCTCTTTCGTTGAGAGGTACCTTAGATGTATCAAATGTATCAAAATGACAGCAGCGAATGAAATTAAATTAAAGGACTGCAAGTTATTGCACATTAATACACCAGAGTGCTCTCCCAATGCATCAGACAAATATGCAGTGAAACATTTATGGGAGAGGTTGAAAAAATGTACAATGAAATATTGAAACTGACTCATTTGTAATTTGAATTAGTTGTGACATCTGGATGTGAGGCCCTCTGCCATTTAAAAATAATTCAAAGCCTTGAGATTACATTTGGATCAGCAGTGAAATAAACATGAAAAACACTACTATAAGGGTGTTATTTAAAAAGCTTTGTCTTAATATTTGTTTAGGTAGCTGAGTATAGGTGTGTTATGTACTCTGGGAAATGAACACAGGATGCATAGGATATGAAATCAGGTTGAAATGAAGGCTGCAGAGAGACTAATGCAATAAGACCTCAACTCAGGCAACGCAGCCCCCTGCCTTCCTTCAGGAGTGAATTGCTTATAACCCCAGAGAGTGGTGTAAGAGAGCATGAGAGATAGTGAGAAAAGCAACACTACATAAGTGTATAATAATTCTGAGAAAGTAAAATGACCATAGTGATTCACTGTGAAATATTTAAGGCTGTTCGCCACACCAGACGTCCTCATATCAGCAGCCTGCTATTTCCTTTATTTCACAATGTATTCAGCGGACTTTAATTTACACTGATTACATTTAAGTTAGAATTACTTTCAACAAGGCCGCAAAGCAATCATGAGCTCCAGTATGGTAAAAACAAATCAACATCTCCCAGCTTTCTCTCTTTCTCTTTCTCTGTACGCAGAAGCAACAGTCATGGATGCACATCCTAATTAGGGAAACAAAGAGAAAGAAAAGACAAAATAACTGTTTCTCCTGTGGCTCCACCGGTTCTTAATATGCACAGCCTTTCTCAACCCTACAGACATTACAGTAATTAGGCAGTGCCACTGATGCGGCATTGCAATTGTCTCTACTGCCTAATGCCCTGCAAACACACAGGCATACCAACCATTCAACGATTTCATTCCACTCATACTAATATCAAACTTCTAAAAATTTATCAGTACCTACACCAGGAGAGGAGCATGTTAATTACAACAGGATACATGTGAGAGAGAAACACAAAAACCAAGCAATAATAATGAATTAAATGTTTAAATTACTGATGCGTTCCATATTGGAAGCAAAAACTAAAGTTTTGATATATAGAATATGGTGTACAGGTACAGAATACAAATGTTTAGATCATTCCATCAATATATATCGTCTGGATATACAGAAATATTGTGCTTTTGTACTTTCTTTGACACATTATGTCTCAGCATATCATTAATATTTGTTTTATGTGAGGATGCAGGATTCAAAGCTCAATAACCTGCGACCAAAAACCCTGCTGTTCTATTGTAACCAAATTTTAAACATTACAATATGAATAAGCATGTAACGACATCATCATCTGTATGACATCTGTACTATCTCTGTCATGACTTTAAAATGGATCAAACCAATTTTCATAATTTTGCCACTGTACACCACCACAATGGATTTGAATTTGCAATGAAGCCATCAGGATGTGATGGAAGTATAGACTTTCAGCTTTAATTCAAGGTGTTAAACATAAAATACTGCATTAACTGTTTAGGAACCGTTTACAGGCATTTTTTTTACATAGTCCTTCCATTTTCACAGGCTCAAAAGTAAACAACAATTACAAATATAGGCATAATTTTCAGTACTTGACTGGAAATCCTTTGCAGGAAATGAGTGCCTGAAACCTGGAACCCATAGACATCAACAAATGTTGAGTTTCCTCTCTTGAGATGCTTTGCCAGGCCTTTACTGCAGCTGCCTTCAGTTGCTGCTTGTTTATGGGGATTTCTGCCTTTAGTTTTGTCTTCAGTAAATGAAGAGCCTGCTCAATTAGGTTAGCTGACTTGGCCACTTAAGAACATTCTATTTCTATGCCTTATGAATCTCTTTGGTTGCTTTCACTGTATGTTTTGGGTCATTATCCATCTGTACTGTGAAGTGCAATCTTAAATGTTTTGCAGCATTTGACTGAATCTGAGCAGAAAGTATAGTTCTATATACATATATAGCAGTCACATCATCAATAAACACCAGTGACTCAGTTCCACTGGCAGCCATACATGCTTATGTTCATCATGTTTGATAGATGACATGGTATGCTTTGGATCATGAGCCCTTCCTTTCCTTTTCCATACATTTCGCTTCCCATCACTCTGGTATAAATTAATCTTGGTTTCAAAGAATTGTGTTCCAGTAATAGACAGGCTTCCTAGCAAAGTCTGATCTGGCCTTTCTGTTCTTGAATGTTACTAGTGGTTTGCATCTTGAGATAAACCCTGTATTTACATTCATGGAAGGGTCGCTTGATTGTAGACTTTTGCCTACTTCCTCAAGAGTGTTGACTTGGCTAGATGTTGTGAAGGGGTTTTTCTTCACCAAGGAACAAATTCCATTATCATTCACTTTAGCCGTCTTCTGCGGTCTTTAGCTGTCTTCTAGGTCTTTTGGTGTTGATGAGCTTGCCAGTGCATTCTTTCTTTTTAAGAATGTAGCAAATTGTTGATTTGTCCATTAATAAAGTTTCTGTTATGTCTACAATAGCTCTGTTTTGTTTTTATAGCTTAATGACAACCTCTTTCACACCTCTTTGGAATGCAAATTGAGAGTTCCCATGAACAGCTTCCATATGCAAATTCAACACTTGGAATCAACTCCAGATCTTTTATCTCCTTAATTTGCCATTGAATAACGAGGTAACAGGCCATGAAACGGCTTATCGGTCAATTCTAAATTTGAGCCTGTGAAATGGAGGGATGTAAAGAAAAAAAAAATGGCTGTAACTCTTAAACCGTCTAATTTTTTTTTGTTAAACCCCTTGAATTAAAGCTGAAATTTGATACTTCAACCACATCTTGATGGACTTACTTCAAATCCATTGTGTCATTGTCCAAATGTCCATCTTTACATAAATAGCGCATGCCCATTTTTTCTTTCTTAATAATAGTCAATAAGAGGTAACAATTTTTTTTGCTGAAAACTCGAATGTAAACATTAATTTTTTAATTAATCAAGTTTGTAATAATGTTAATACAGTTAAAAAGTAAACAAGAATGATATATACTCATTGACGATTATCTATCTATCTATCTATCTATCTATCTATCTATCTATCTATCTATACATTAATAATTCAGTACACACATCCACATTTGATGTTCCTGGGGAATAGATATATATACAGTGAAGACACAGGGTCACATTTTGTGACAAGGGGTCTGGTGTACACAAATAATTTGACATGGATCTCTGCTCCATTGGACACTAAATCATAACCTGCCTCTACTTGATTGACATTGAAGCATGCAATTGTGCGGTTTTTGTGTGGTTATATGAGAGAAACAAACAGACACAAATAGAGCTCATAGTCTCTTTGCATATCTTTCACAGAGTAGTATAATATTGGCGCAAAAACAGTGTGATGCCTCAGGAGGTGGTGGTGTTGGTGTGTAAGCTGCAGCCCAAGGTGAAGGATTGATCACTGCTGGAGTAAGACCTATATACTGATGAAATAAGGTAAGCACTCTGAGAGATCAGGCACAGCACAAGATGTCTATCTGCACTTGGGAAAGTAAAGGACAAATTCTGGAGTAGCAGGAAAGTTATAAGGTTTGGTCTATTATTACTTTATGCACTACTAATTTATAACACTAGTTATAAGCTACTACTCTTCATGTATGCATAGATTAATATAGATTTTATATTACTGACTGATGAAACTGGCTTCTGCTAATTAACTGGTGGAATCAGGTATGTTAGAAGAGAGAGACTTCACAGACATTCTATTCTAATTGAGCAAAGCACCTACTCCATTTAAGGCAATTTACCAGACCTGATCTTTCTGGCCTAAGAAAGAAGCCGAAAGTAAGAAAGTAAGGAAGTGGGAGAGATTGAAAACACCTCTGACAATAACACAACATCAAAAGTAAATGAGCTCTTTGTTGACCCTTGCTCTTGCCAGGGTGGAGGTGCAAACAAATATTCTTTTCTAGTTAGCATTCTCTGTTCAGTTTTTCACTACTACTGAATTATAATATACCGATCAGCCGTGACATAAAAACCGCCTGCCTTATATTGTGTAGGTTCCCCTTGTGGAGGCAAAACAGCTCAGACCTGTTCAGGCATGGACCCCACAAGACCACTGAATCTGTGCTGTGGTATCTGGAATGAAGACGTTAGCAAATTTTAAGTTAAAGATGCAACTCCATAGATTTTTACTTGTTTGCCCAGCATATCCCATAGATGCTCAATCGGACTGAAATGTGGGAAATTTGGAAACTCTTTGTCATGTTCCTCAAACCATTCCTGAACAGTTTTTGCAGTTTGACAGGGCGCATTATCCTGCTGAAAGAGAACACTGCCATTAGGGAATACCATTGCCATGAAGCGGTGTACTTGGTCTGCAACTATGTTCAGGTAGGTGGTAAAATGCCAAAAAAAAAAAATCCACATGAATGCCAGGACCCAAAGTTTCCCATCAGAACATTGCCCAAAGCATCACACTCCCTCTGTCAGCTTTCTGTCATTCTTCTCATAGTGCATCCTGGTGCCATTTCTTGCTCAGGTAAGCGACACGCACTCACTCAGCTGTCCACGTGATGTAAAAGAAAACGTTATTCACGTTATCCATACAACTACACCATCCGTTATCCGTTATCACCATCCATTGCAACTACATACATTTTCTACTAGTTTCACTGAATAAGTTATTGTACTTAATGAATAATGTGTTTTTGAGTGCAGTACAAGTTTAAGGAGATAACTGAACTGAAAATAGTTCCTTCTGAAGTTATTAAATCCCTCAAAAGTCCTTCAAATTTAATATTATCCATGTGAAAATTTCCTATAGTAATAAAATAGAAAATGTGCATGGCAGGATGGTGGAACAATGGCTAGCATTGCTGCCTCACATGAGCACAGATTTGCTTCTGAGCCAGGGATACCATCTTTGCAGAGATTCTAAGGTTACCCCATGTCCATATGGATACACACTTATATATCAAAACAAACAAATTGTCTTTTTGTATGTATACATGCTGTACTCATGTGGACACCGGTAACACGTGAAACTGCTAGGGTTTATGCCATTTTCTGTTTTCCAGCTATTAATAATATGGTGGGGTAGTGGGTACTTACATCATATATGATCACTTAATATTTTGATTATATTGTTATGTGGCACTGGCATATGAGAAGGAAGACATACATCTGAAAGGGAAAAATAAAATGGTTTGAATTTCCTGAGCTGCTTCACTGCAGGGGCCCTTGTAAAGATCAGTGAAATGGAAAAATCTATCAGGAATTTTCAAGGCCGCTATTTATTTGAGTAGATATCTGTTTGTCTCTGACAACCGGCTATAGGAGACTGCAATATGCTGCTTGAAATTTAGGAATGACTGGGTAGGTAGAAAATCACCTTTTTCTATTGTTATCACGTACTTGGACTTTCCTGAAAATGACTGAAACCCAAATTCTATTAAAAGCCCAAGGACCGATTTTCTGAATGAACAAATGGTTTAATATCCCTTCCAATAAAGTACAATACTCTACCTTGGTCATAACACTAACTCAACAATAACTAACAACAAGAACACTAACTCAATAATATAATTTCTGTGTTCACAACATTACAACATTAATGTACAAAAGTCAGTATAAAACACCAATAACCAAAACATTTTTCACACATGTACATTGCAGTTAAGAGTAAGCTAAACCCTAATTTTTATTGGACTTACAATAGAAGGATCAAATTGATTTATTTCAATAAATCCTTGACAGTTCATCCATTTGTATTGCAGTACATTTTGTAGCCTAAGGAAAGGGAGTCTCTAACATTAAAAAGGAACATATACAGTGCCCTTTTCACCATAAAAAAAAGCATTCGTTTAAAATAAAAAAAACTTAAACAACGCTTAAATGTGAAAAATGCAAATTAGAAGGCCATGCAGTCATATCAGAATTACAATAAATAGTTTTTTCCTCTTGCACTCCAATCCAGCTTTATAATTCAGCAATATATTCTGCCCAGCTTTAACCTGATGAAAAAGTGTGGTCTGTAATACCAATTTCAACAACTGCGATTACCAACAAAAGGAGCCAATTTAATTTTGTTAAATACAAAGAAATGAGTTTGAGTGACATGAACTCAAATAATCAGCAGAATAGCAATATATATGAAAATCAAGCCACTTCGAAAGAAAAAAAAATGTATTCCCTAATGCCATATGTTTACTATTTTCATAAAGAGACCTTATCAGAGATTCATCAGTATGATTGATCCTGAGAAATCTGATGCTGATGCTGATGATCTGTGGAATGTTAATATCAGCCAGATGATGGGTCAGTCCTACCTTTAACCATAACCTTGTTTTGCAAATGTGAAACTAACCTTTACCAGTTTTATTACTTAAATAAATAACGATGTGTCATTTAGAGGGCAATAATAGCAGAATTCAAAGAAGGCATTTCCTCATTTGAGCAGAACTACATTTGCATGTGTAAAAAAAATAAAATAAAAAAATAATAATAATAATAATAACGTGTAAATGCTATTAAAAAAACACCATAGCTGAACACTTTAAACCTTTCTGTTCTTTTTTTCTCCCACCTGGCATTTGAGTCTGTTGCATTGCCACCTAATTTCCTCATTTTATCATCACTATATTAATCTACGGTTCAATGACTAATGCACTGATTTAATTTTCAGGGTAAATTAGATGAACTATAACTCGACCAATAAATAAATGTGAAGATCATGCCTCAACATAGCAATTCAGACAGCAGAAGGCAGTTTTAAGCCTGAATGGTAGAGAGGAACATATCAGTACAGATCATGATGATCTGAAATGGGTTATGAGCCAAACATTTAGTAGGAAAGATATATACATAATATAATAAGTTTCATATGAATTTAAAGATAATTATAATCTACAGGATATTGGTAATCTATAGAAACTCAACTCAAAGAAAGGCATGAAACAACAGCTGTACCAATAAATAAATAATTTATAAGATCAGTAAATGTGTTCTAGTTATTTTTCTTTATTTCAGTGTAGTCTCAGACCACTGTGCAACAATATCTATGTGACCATCTGCATGATTAGCAGTTATGAGGGCTGTTAGTGAATAGGTAGAGCTTCTTTCTTTGTTCTTTTGGATCTCGGTTGCATCTAATCCAGAGAGCATTTGGGAAGCACTAGTGCAATAATTAAAGCAGATATCCAACATAAATACAAGGAAGGAGTAAATCAAAGGGTAAAGTATCTTCTTTCCAACTGGAATTATGCCAGGTTTTTTTGTCAGGTTTCTCCTTCACACGTTACGCCTGATCATGAAAGGGAATGGCGCTGAACGCACGAGTCAAGTGTCCGCTTCATATGATTTAATATAACCAAGTAAACGATAACGCTATTAGCGTTCATTTATCAAGCCCCGCCCCCTTCACACCGAGCTCTTACTGACTGCGCGAGGCCATGCATGTGCTCAAACTGAACTGGAAACAGTGCTTACCATTACCGGATACACGGTTGTCCACCTCCACATCCCCACTAGCGTTCAGCTGAAGAAAAAGTCCCGTGTAATGTGAAATCCACAGCAGCGCTGCGAAAGGACCCATTTCGTTTAGCTGGCTGTTCATCCAGAGTTGTGCTTGTTCACGCACACATGTAGCGGCGAAAGTATCAGATTTACGCTCCTTCCAAAGGCACTATATCCTCCTCTGACAGAATGACAGGCCAAAGTTCCTGGGAAAGGAAAGAGTCAAGTGACACCGAAATCAGGTTAACGCGCAGCCGTTGCTTTTTTCCGCGAAAGAAACTCTCGTCTCAGCTCTCTCATGCGCTCACGAACTACCGAGCCGTAAGAGTGTGTGGCGTAGGAACATCATCAACAGGAGGAGGGAGGTGTGAGTGGGCAGGACTTTTCTTGATAATCAGTTAGGCGGAGTGATATGAGGTGCTAATTAATTCATTAAACATGTATGACGCACAGAGATACAGACTTAAAAATCACATGCGAAACGGTGTGGCATTGATGAACTTATCAGACATGCTGGAGACATTTCATTGTGAAGATGGGACAACTGAAATGATCCTTACAAAACTACACACAATTGAATGTTCACTAAAGCAAGTAGCTGTGTGGAAAGATGACTAAGTTTTTATTTGCACCAGTAGTTTATTAACAGACAAGCCCTATTTACACTTGGTTTTAAAATAAGTCTTGGGCGATCGGGTCACAAGTGGACACCTAAGACATATCGCCGTTACGCCTGTGTCTATCTTGTGTCTCCAAGGTGTCCGGCTGATCACTTATGTCCTGATTTCGTTACTGCTTATGTCAGTTCTGCTATAAGGTCCCATGCACAATTATTAGCTCTGTCAGCAGACAAATTGACAGAGTAAGTAATATCAACAAGCAACATCCTCCTTTAATCATTGTGAAATTCTGCATTTACATGGTTAGTGCTATGAAGTAGCTTAGTGACAGTAGGAATGTGATCCTCATGCCCAAGTGTGCCATCAATCATTTTGCCTTCAATCAAGTGTGCAATCATTTTGTTGTCTTCATGACAAAGGAACATTGTCAACCACATACACATGTAGCCCTAAAGAAGTGGAATTTCTGACCTAACATTGCATGCCTCCTGTAACTGTCTTCCCTAGTGTTTACATTATTGGACACAGTTCACTCATCAATAAGGTTACAAGCCAATTGAAAACCAGACAGCTAATTATGTCACTTGGCAGGTATAAGACATTGTGGGAAGCACTCTTAAGCCACAACAGCACAAGGCCAATATGTGAAAACATCTTCAAGGACCCATTACTGGAATCGTTGCAGTCACAGGTTTTACACTCAGCAAGATGTGAGAGAAATTGCATAACCATTTTAGGACCTTGGAGAGTGTTTTTCTCTTTAGTTCCTTCCCTGGCTTGATTCAGGCTACCTTCACACATAAGCACTGATCTCAAGCCCAGAGCCCTCATCATTCATGTTTTTTTTGGGGGAAAAACATCTCTGTCTCTGATTGTTTTGTTGTCATGTCATAACAGTGACATCCTTCTTTTGAGCCACATATTGAATCACCAGTTTACTGTTAATATGTTCATCTCCTCACTCACTCTCTCACTCACTAGTTGTATTTTGCGGCAGCAGCACAACTGTGGCATATTTGTCTGTGTCTTAAAAGAGAACTGATCAAGTGCAGGCCATTGGTAATTGCAAGGTGACATCATTTTTTTGGCACTGTATTCTAGCTTGCTGAAAGGAAACAATGACTATGAGGTTAATTATGCAAAACAGCTCTTTTGATAAGTGTTTCCATCAATTCATGGGACTACAAGTAATTAGCTGCTGAGCTGTTTCTGGCCAAGATTTGTATTGCTGTCATTCATGTATGCCAAGATTCTAGAGAAACATCATTAAGGTGCATAATTAGACCTAAAAGACGATTTACAAACTTAATTTTTGAATAAAAATGTCCTTTTTTGACCTTTTTTGACAGTGGAACATTTTTTTAAAAATAAAAATAAATGTAAAATGTAAATTTCTTTATTAAAATCACTTCTCTACAGTGTGTTGAACAAGTAACACTGTTTTTCTAATAGCTGGTTGAATAGCTTTTTCATGTTTAAATAGATACACACCAGATAATAATGCACACTGTAGGATATTGATTACAGCATTGACAGCATCTATTTTTCTTTGTGCTCTCTGAGTACTGATCAATTGGTTTCTACTACCCTTTTCAACACAGTAGTTCTCTCACACTTGCTTTGATTTTATGAGCCCTTCATGTTTTCAGGGACATTGATGATTATGGCACTCGGAGCATCAGAGAAACCACAGTGACATATGGAACCAAGGGCATTGTGTGAACTTTAAATACCCAAACATCAATCCATAGAAGCAGCACTAAAAAGCAACCATATTCCCTATTCAAGCAGGAAGGAACTATAAAGCATAGGAATAAAACATCACCTGATTGAAGGGGCAAATTGTGGAGGGGTGGATTTAACAGACCTTTGTCCTCACAGCAAAAAAGATTATTAATTTTGACATTAGAATCTACAGTATTTCCCATCTGTTTTCACAGTATTCACTGACTCCATGAAATGAAAAAAAATGTACAAATGTAGTTGTGTAATAAAGAAAAATGTCTCCATTAAGAAAATAAACTGAATTAATGCTATACCAAAAGAAGCAGAGATTGTTTATCCATATGTCAACAACATTTCAGAGGAAATAAGAGGTTATCAATCCAAAAAGTTGGGCATGCCATTTTTTATGGTAGGAAACCATATCTTTCCACTTCAGCACTCTGCTGCACTGCCAATTACACACACAGAGGTTACCCCTCTTCTCTCTCTCTCTCTCTCTCTCTCTCTCTCTCTCTCTCTCTCTCTCTCTCTCTCTCTTTACCCTGCACCTGTCACCCGCTGGAGCAAAGCAGGAAATGAAATATGGTGATAGGAATTCCTGCTGGTGTTTTGTGGGTCAGTGATTGTGGCGAATAGACGGAGCCCTCATTTCCAGCCCAATTTCAGACTACCTGTATGATAGCCAGTGCTGTCGAATTACCTCAACCCTTACAGCCTGAGATACCAGGTGGACAGTGTCTCACTATCATGCCACCCTCTCCTCCTTTCTGTATCTTTCTCTCTACCCTCATTCCAATAATCAAATGATGATATTTTGAGAAACTTTGTTAATGCGCAAAATGACCTGTAAAGTTTTTGATGCATGATGTAATTCAAGTTAATTAAACATCCTTATTTTGTGATGAAATCTTTTTACCATCATGCATAATCTTTGTTGTAAAATGAAGGGCAAATTGTCAGCATAATTCAGGGATTCCATAATGTTTGCAAAGTCTATACACGCAAGGCAACTTGATAGGACAAAAAGCTGACAACCACTTATTTTTTCAAATCAGACAAGTTAATATGTAATTTATGATTAACTATTAACCATTTCAAGACACATATTTAAAAAAAGGAAGCAATGTGCGACTGACACGGAGGAATATTTTTACACAGCAATGCAGGGATTTATTTGTGTGCTCATTTGCAAAGCTTGGCTGAAATATTGGAGGCCTGTGCTGAATATTTTTACATCAGATAATTAAACCATATCCTAGGTCAAATATACTGTAAAGGTTGTTCTACTGTTAACAGCCATGTCATGTAGTAATGAAGGTAAAATAATTCAAATGTGCAGTATAGATATGTATAGGTATATTTCTACATAGAGATGATGGTCACTATCACTAAGATAAATAAAGAAAATGCGTACCTGAACTTCCCATACAACTCCTTAATTCATAAATTTAATTTGTCTAAACTGTTTATTTTATGCATTATCTTTAGTATGTCATTAGAAACAAGCAACATTTAGTAGTCCAAACATTTATTTTGAAAAGATAACAAACAAACAAACAAACAAAAAACGGAAGTAAAAGCAATACAGTGTTTATTAAACACAACAGGCAGAAGTACAAATACGGCAGGCAAAAAAGTAATCCACAAACAATCTAGAGTCGAGCGATTGGCAAACAGAGATACGGGGTAATCCAAAAACAATAATCCAAATAGAAGGCAGAGTCAAAAAATACTAAATCAACCGCGGGTATGAAACGCTAGGCAATAGTGTAGCGGGGCTAGACCAATGGTTCGCGAATACGAAGCGCATATGGCAGTCCTTTTAAACACGGCTTAATCAGTCCTTGAAATGAGATGCACCTGTTTGGCCTATTGGCTGGGAGCAGGTGCTCATGGGAACTGTAGTCTGTGTGATCTCCGTCGATATGCGGAAGTGCGCGCTTCCGCTTTGAGAGCGACATAGCAGGAGGAAACACCGCGTGCGTGGCCGAGTCTTCAATGTGCGCGATGCGGAGCGGGTCATGACACAGAGAAATATTTATATGCTGTTATAAAGGAAGTCTGTGACTGCAGCTCATGGAACATCCTTGAAACAATGTACCAGCCAGTTACTTTTAAAAATACAAGACAATATAAATGAATTCCATTACTGGGATATTGGCTGTCATACCAAATATTGACTTGATTTATTTTTTTACTGGCAAATGGCATTCCTAGTAATTTACTTTATATATAAAACATGATTTCTATCATTATTCTGAAAGTATCCTTGATTAGCAGGTTTTCTTTACATGTGCCTAAGGATTTTTGCACAGAACTGTATCAAGGTACACTGTTCTCGACCTTTGACATTTGAAATCTATCCTGGGTTTACGAAAAGTATGTTTCAGATCCTTTATGTCATATACATACACTACCAGTCAAAGGTTTGGACACACCTTCTAATTCAATGTTTTTTTCTTTATTTTTATTACTTAAAAGACATTTCATGTCTTAAAGTAATGATGATCTGTTGTTTCTCTTTGCTTAGTTGAGCGGTTGTTGACCTAATATGGATTACTACAGTTTTTCAATATGGCTGTTATAAAAAAAACTGCATTTTTATCATTTACCATTTATTATTTACTGTATGTCTCAAATGCATTATCAATATCATCAAGGTAAGTGTGGCTACTTTGAAGAATCTAAAATATGAAACATATTTTGTTTGTGTGTTTGTTTGTTTTTTAAATTTTTTTGTTTACTACATAATTCAGTATATGTGTTTCTTCATAATTTGAGGTATTCAGTATTATTTTACAATGTAGAAAAAAAAAAGAAAAAGAAAAACCTATCAAAGAGAAGGTGTGTCCAAACTTTTGACTGGTAGTGTACATTTTGTGATTGCACACATTTGGGACTTTATCAAATTTTGTTTATGCAGCATTATGGCACAAACTGTTTCAACAATGACATAAACAAAGCTACTTGAATAAGTATTATATATAATATCCTTTGTTAAACATGATGGGTTAAGAAAAGCCTAATGTGTTATTAAAATAATGAGTGGTGAGTGAGTTAGAAGCAAGGAGAGGTACTAAGCTATGAACCTTAAGTACATCTAAAAAAAAAATAAAACAAAGGCCTGATGGCTATAATAAACAGACAAACTCATAAATGTCTAAACAATTCTCTTTCTAACACAAACTGAGTACAAAGCAATTCTACATATCCCTAAATTAGACAAGAGTGTTTGACAACTGTATTAGACTTACTGTATGTATAGAGTAGACGAGTGTAGGTGTGTCCTGATCTGACTGCAGAAATATCTGATACAAGGAGAAACCAGGAACATGCAAGGCCTAGGATGTGCCGCATTGATCACTTTCTTTTCTGGTTAGGTGTAAGGTCTGATGCATCTGTGCCTCCCAAGGGACACTGTCTACTTGTCAGTACCATGGTAAGTAGACATAAGCAAAAGTCCATACCCATAGAGAAAGACATTAATCTCACAACACACATACATAGTCAAACAATAATTAAAAACCATACCAATGTATAAGTAAAGAAGGGTAGAAGATGCAATAAAAAAATGACCTTTTTTGACTTGAGGACAAAGTTTTACCAGTACACGTATCACACTCTCCCTAAAGGAAAACAAGGTGGAATGTGAATTCGAACCTTTTAAGCACATTAAAAACAAAATTAAACAACAGGAATGAAATTGCTGAATTGCAATGCATTATTGCCAGTTCCAGAAGTCTGTCACTATCCTTTCTATATTAGCAAGCGAGCCTGTTCAATAGCATTGAGTTAACAGAGGGAAATTTATTTCATGGTTGCGTAGATTTAGTCCCTTAAGGCTTCTAGCTGTTTGGACATTTTCTTTGCACCTCAGCCTTTAATTGATCAATTAAAGTAATTGATTTGCCAGTGAGACAGCTTTGCTGATTTTCCCAGTCTTAATGAGTTAGTGATTAAATGGTAATGAGGGGCCAGACCCATAATGCAATGTTACAGGTCATGTGGGAGTTGGAGAGATAGGAACTGCAATGTTTTACAGCATGCTGGGTCCTAAAGAGCCAAAGAGGGCACATCATTTTCCTGATTACTTTACCCCATCAATTATCATCTTATTATTCAGGTGTTCACCCCAAAGCATATTATTCATTTACTCACTTATTCATTGATTTATCTTCAGTAACCATTTTATCCTGGTCAGTGTCACAGTGGATCAAAAACCAGTCTAGAGGAGGTTGATTCTGCAGCAGAGAAGAGTCTTGATGCATGTTTCCCTTGAACCCTGAGAGAATCATCAGTGTTTTAAATCTGATGCAGGCAGCTACAGGAAGCAGTTGAGGGAGCAGAGCATGGGAAGGTGTGAAGCTGCATTCTGGATCAGTTGCAACGATTGAACGGCATCCAGACGCAGGGAGCCTGGACCGTGTTGCAGTAGTCCAGTCTCAAAATGACAAGGGACTGAACAAGAACAAGACTGAACATCTGGCCTCAGTGGATTGAAATGGATAAATCCTTCTGATGTTGCAAAGGAGAAACCAGCATGAACATGTCAATTTATCAATGTGAGGTGAGAAGGACTTTGATTGTCCATGTTTATTCCACAACTGAGTGCAGTGACAGATGAAGAAATTTGAGAGTTATCCAGGGAAATCACAAGATCCTGACATGGAGATACATCTCCAGGGATGAACAGCAACTCAGTTTTGCTGGGATTAAGTTTCAGCTGATGAGCGTCCATCCATGATTAGTTAGTAACTACAGTAAAACTAATGAGCTCCACATACTCTACTGGGTGACGTAGTTCCTGTTGATGATGTAGTTCCCTGTTTTCAAATCATTTGCCGGGCGGTTCTTGTTGGTGTCGGAGTTTAAACTATACCCCTTTTTTCTACTTTTAATCGATAACTTTGCACTATTTTTTTATTTTTTGTTGTGCCAACATTCAGCATGTTCAGTGTGTAGAGTGCAGGATGTTTAGTCATTCTTCCTCTGTTGTTAGTAATAGTTTTATTTGTGATAAGTGCATATTACAGGCAAGCACCTAGTGAGAAACTTGAAAGAGATCTGTTTTTAGGAGGCTCTATATTAAATCACATGAAATCAGGTAGGCCTTTAGGGACACCAGCAGCTTTAGTTAGGAGTATACCAGGAGCCAGGGTGCCAGACATAGCAGGTAATCTTAGGGTCCTAGGCAAACACATGTTTTCCATCACATGTTTTCCATCACAATTTCTAAACACATGTATCCATTGCACTCAGAAAGGCAATGCTCTCTTTTCTTACAGCATAGCCCATAGTCTCAGAACAGATCTAGTTAATCTGTGACAATCCAGAGCCAAGGCCAGGGAGCAGACAAGCAGGCTAAACCGACTGTCTGCTAGCCTAATAAAGTCATCACTCAGTTTCCACTATGAGGAGACTGTCTGGATTTGAGGAGTCTGTTCTCAGAGCAAAACAAAACGTAGAAATACTCAGAAAGTTTGTTTTAATAACCTAATTAACATAAAATTGGATCACACTGAATGTACAGCCAGCACCTTTGATCTAAAGCTAAGACTGTTAAATGTTTGATCTCTTATACCTAAAGCACTTATTGTTAATGAAATTATTACTGATCAGGAGTTTAACATACTGTGTTCAACAGAAACATGGATTAAACCAAATAAGTTCATAGCATTAAATGAAGTTAATCCTTTAAGTTACAGTTATATATATAAAGCAGCCTTGTCTAACTGGCAGAGGAGGAGGCATTTATTTATAATGATAATCTACGCGTCACATGTAAACCTGGACATAAATTCAATGCATTGAGGTTCTTTATACTAACATAACATATGTAGCCACAAAAAATAAGTCTATCAAGTCGATTCCCCTAATTATTATTTACAGACCACCAGGGCCATATTCTGAAATCCTTTGTGAATTTGCAGATTTCATCTCAAACCTGATTGTCTCCTTAGACAAAGCATTAATTCACTCTAATATAAATATTAATTATTAATGATTCACTATTAATCAATGAAATGAACCTTTCTGCTTTCCAAATCTACTTGATCTATCCTTATGTCATACTTCTGGTTGGAGTTATCATCACATGAAAACCACTCGCTCCTGCTGAGGATGGCCCCATATGAATCAGCCTGAACATATACCTAGAAACTCTGAAGATAGCATTGGGCTCAAGATAGCTGTTGATACAAGTACCTCTGCTACGATGGCTAATGACTTAAATTAGCACAAACAGTCTTGGACTCATGTCTCCATCAGTGAATCTTTTGAAAACTTCAACAAAATAGACTTCACATTAAAACTATAGTGAATTTTGAACTGTACTTTTTTTGACCATGTAACACATAGTTATAGAAGCAAGTTATTAGTAATAGCAGTATTTGGTGTCACCCAAATGAGGATGGGTTCCCTTTTGATTCTGGTTCCTCTCAAGGTCATCTTTCCTAGCCACCATCGCCACAGACTTGCTTATTAGGGATATATATTGTATCCATCCATCCATTATCTAATACCACTTTTCTGGGTCACAGGGGAAGCTGGAGCCAATCTCAGAATCTTCGGGCGAGAGGCTTTGTACACCATGGGCAGGTCGCCAGTCCACCACAGACAAACAGCCACACAAACGCTCACATTCACACCTATGGGCAATTTAGAGTAGCCAGTTGACCTAATCTGCATGTCTTTGGACCTTGGGGTGGAAACCGGAGCACCCGGAGAAAACCCACGCATGCATGGGGAGAACATGCAAACTCCGCACAGAAAGGCACCCTGGGTGA